>JAKOGI010001065.1:312500-321287 GCA_029747015.1 Carnegiea gigantea
GTACAACTCATTAGATAAAAAAGATAAAAATGTGTTAAGAATGATGGAAAGACCAACTGCTATGTTCAAAGGATAATGCAACGAAATCAAAACTGAATTTATAAGAGCTAAACTTGAATCAGAGAAAAAAGTTAGAGAGTGGAAATGAAAGATTAATAACATAGAGCTATGGGATATGAGATATTTGAAAAATTATATTATTAAATTTAGTCAATATTGTTACAAAATTGGGCACAGTGAAATCAATGTTGGTATGTTCTATGATAAATTACCTTATTCGATCAATTCCATAATCAATGAAAACTACATTACATGGCTTGAAAAGGCATATGTCATTAATACTCTTAGGATAAGAATTTCTTATTTAAGAAAACAGTAAATAGCCAATATTTTGATCGCCAAAAATAGAAGAAAATAAAGAAATAATTTCTAGCCTATTGGCATACTCCTCATCAATGGGGAACTGAACATGAAAAGAGAAGAAAAGAAAATTTTATAAGAAAAAAGAGTTTTAACAAGCAAATGGGAGAAAAATACATAAGAAAATATTATAACAACCAGAAGACAGATTTTTTTAGAAAAACTGATTGTTGTCATGCAAGAAAAGAAAAATAGTAATAAGTGTTGGGCATGCGGAGAAGTAGGTCATTATATAAACAAATGTAAAAATAGGAAGAACAATAATCTTATGGAAATAGTTAGAAGTTTTGATTATTTTGAGTGCAATGAAAAATAAGCCCTAGCCCTTGCCCTAGCCCTAAAAAACAACAAAGGGATTGTTGAAATAGTAATTGAAGATGAATATAAAGAAAGTAATTAAGAGACTAGTTATATGATGGAAAGTAGCTCAATTAATCTTGGTGATATTCAAGGAGGAGAATTTATGGTAGATAATGAGAATGAAGATGTCAAAGGAGATTTGGTTCTTCTTATAATACAGAAGGATATGATCCATAAAAAATTCATCTTTCAATTAAGGAGCAAATACATGTGCGAGATGATGGAAGGAGATTTAAAGACAAAAGGCTATGAATATGGTGTGGCATAAGTTAATCTCAGTAACCGATATCCTTAAGCATAAAAAGGATAGAAAGTACAGGTATATCCACATTGGTAGTGCCTAGGTTTAAATTACACCATTATAATATTATGGCAAAGATATCGATCTCTATGCTTTGTTTTGGGATATTAGGCATACTAACTTTAATAATCAAATTATCACAGGGATTAAGACAAATTTGTATAATGATTCAGTAGGATTCAATTATTGGTCTGGATATTATATGAGTTTAAAGGATGAATTTGCCAAATACTTCCTATCCCTTAAGATAAAAAACCAGTACGGTTCAATAGGCAGAGAAGATGTTACTCACTGAGGATATTTTAAAAAAATCTACAAATTACGTAACACTATAGATCCAAAGACGAAGATAACAATAATAGAGGTGGAAAATTTTGAAAGTCCTATTCCTATACACAAAATTCAAAGGATAAAATCCAACTCGTAGAAGACAAAAACCAATAGGTCCTGGATATCTATCTTTCTCAATCCCACAAAAATTAATAAGAAGAATGTCACAAAAATTTGATGATAATGAAAAATTATAGTTAAACCGCAATTATTAGGAAGAATGATTGCAAGGTAAGAATGAGGAGAAGGGTCTAGAAGAAGGTAAAGAAGAAGGTAAAGAAGATGATGCAATTATTATGGCGAGTGAAATGAGTAGAATGAGTTTTAAATCTGCAAGACATAATGTAGACCAAAAGTATGAGTTTAGATAAAAAAAAGTCATTAAGTACAAAACGAGGATTGTCAGTGAACCAATCTATGAGGATAATTTAGTCAAAAATATAACTATGAAAATATGCTATAAAGTCACCAATACTAATCCTAATAACATTTATATCCTAATGAATGTATGTTTGGAGGGATATACAGATATGAATTGTCTGCTTACATCGACAATGGTTGTTCTGTCTATTTTGGAGAAAGATCTTTATTTTCAGAATTTATGTGAAAAAAAGTCAAAAATCCTTTACAAGTAAGAATAGTTGATAACAGCATAATGAGCCATAACATAGTAATAGAAAGATTATTCATAGAAATAGGAGGAGTCTAATGTATTATACCAGTCCTATGGGTTATTGATCAACCCTTCCATGATATGATTACATGAAATAATTTTCAAAGTCTGTATTCTCCATGCACACAAAGTATATACCAAATCATATGTATGATAAATGGTCACTTTGCTTGTATTGATAAATTAAATAAAGCGTACGCTCATTAGAAGATTGAGTCTACATGTCGTCAGCGTAGTAAAAAAGGTAATATATGCACAATGTAAAAATAGTACTAACAATCTCAATACTTAATGAGTTATTTATTAAAGAGTAGATTGTTGAACAACAAGAAGAATTACGCAAAGAACTCTACTATGATAATCCTCTTAAATTTTGGCACAAAGATACGACATTTGCGAAGATAACTTTGTTAAATGCCAACACTATTATCCGAGTTCAACAAATAGTGTACACATATCAGATTTCCAAGAATTTGATATAAATCGAAGAACTTTTGGATAAAAGATTACTCATAAATAGTAAGAGTCCTCACATCAGTCTGCTTTTATGGTAAGAAATTGTGCTGAAGGAAAAAGTGAAAAACTTAGAATGGTAATCAATTAAAAGAAGCTTAATAATAATACTGTCTTAGATGGTTATTATATTCCAAACAAAACAATTTATTTCAATAAAATTCAAGGAGCCTTTAGTTCTTGACAATGAATTGTAAAAAACTGATAATGTCAGATAAAAATAGATAATTCCTTTAACTGCTTTTAGTACCCCTCGAGGATATGATTAGTGGATAGCAATGTCATGTGGTCTTAAGAATGCACCTTAAATATTTCGAAGAAGAATTGATAACATCTTCAAAGATCTCAATCACTGTTGTCTAGTTTACATCCATGATATTATTGTCTTTTCCAAGATTAGAGAACAATATGAAGACGGCTTCTAACTAGTACCCAAAGATGCATTGATTATTGTATTATCCTTGGTAAGAGTAAGTGCATTTATGAACAAAACATAGAGTTCTTAGTTCTAGAAATAAAAGTTGGACAAATTATTTTACAAAATCATATTTTAGAAAAAAATAAAAATTTTTCTGAGAAGATTGAAGATAGGAAGCGATTCGAAACATTTCCTGGATGCCTTATTTATGCTTCAGATTTCATTAAATATTTACATAAATAGAGAAAACCATTACTGTGGAAGCTCAAGAAAGAAGCAAGATAGACATGGAGCCCTAATGATTCAAAGATTGTTCAAAATATCTAAAAGCTGTGCAAAAATGTTCTTATTCTTAATTTGTATAATGAAGGAGATAATTTAATTCTTGAGATATATGCCAATAATGAGCACTAGAGTGCACGACTGAAAATCAAAGAAGAAGAAAAACTCTACAAACATTGTAGCAGAAGTTTTAATAAAACGGAATACAACTATCCCACGATAGAGGAAGAAATTCTCCCAGTTATAAGGGAAATTGAAAAAATATCTTTTCTTATGTAAACTGATTGCAAAGGGATTCTTAGTTTTTGAAAAAGAATTTATCAAATATGTATTCACAAGGATGACATTTTTTCGCTGGCAATTATGGCTTATCCAGTTTTCTTCCACTCTTGAACATATATAGATGATGAAAGAATTCTTTGACAGATAGTTTAACTCATTAACTCGCCAATAGTGATCATTAGAGTAGAACTCCTGCTGGAAAGGAGAAAATCCAAAATGAAATGCCATTGCTACTGGAACGAGTTTCTCCTTCTAGTAGAATCCTTATAGATATTTTGGAATTTCATAAAAATAGTATATCACACTTTGGTTTGTTGTCTTCTGCCTATCTAATACTAAAGTGATTCAACCTTTTAGAGTTATAAATGAATTACCTAAGATTTCCTTATGATGTTCAAGCAAACAAAGGTTCATATGTTCAAGAAAAATGGTTCAATGACTCATATGCAACCTACATGAACTACTATCTACTCCTATGATTTTTGGGAATCATGAGTACTATGATCTTCTTCCATGATAGATCTGGAGGTGGTGGTATTAGATTCCCAACAAATTCAATCCCACCAGATGACCTCATCATGAAAGCTTGGAAATACGGAGTGGTAGCTTAGCTCTTGGAAATCCCTGATCCAAAGTACCCATTCTTCTTAAGTCTAACCAAATTTTAAAAGTGTATGTTTAACAGGATCCATTGGATTTTCACATTTCTTAATGGCCCAACAAAATGCTCATACAATGGCAGTCTGCATTTGCGCAATGATCGAGTACTAAAATGGAAAGGTTAAACCAGCACACTATCTTGTTCAATTACTTGATCTAGAAGATCTTGAAGATCAACGATAAGAATGGTTTCCAGAATAACTAGATGTAGTTAGTGATTCTACTTTAGCAAGAGCTATTGATTTTTACAACATTTATCATCAAATGTGGGTATTAATTAAACAAGGAAAATTACTAATGCATTACGAGATCATTACTTTCACTTAACATAGTGATTTTAATAAATTTATAAAGGTAGAAGGAGCTCCGTCAGAAGAAATTTTTGACTATCGCATAGATATTATTTATAGCTGAAAAATTCCTATCCGAAAAAGAAAAGAGATACCTACATGAATTATTTGAAAAAGGAGATCGAAAGCATCTTGAATTTGTTGAAGGTTTTGACAATTATCTAGTAATGATGGACTGAAAGACATGATTGGAGATGAAGGCATACAGAATTTTAAAATAAATGACTACTCTTTTTAGCATTTAGTGCTTCGAAATATTATTATCTTATTAAGTGTCAAGTCAGTAAAATAATATAGTTTTCTGTATCCATGTGATGTGTTCTGTAATAGTATGTGTACTATCGCCATTAGGGCATCCTATGTATTCCTACTCATCTATAAAAGAGAAGCAAAATGTTCAAAAAGGATAAATTCATTTGAGCATACTTAAGCAAAAGATAAGTCGGATTTTTCCATTTCTTTATTAGCAAGCATTTATGATAATCTCAGTAGTCTAAGCCCCTTTTGAATCTTACCATTGTAATATTTTTATTTTCAAACTTTCAAGAAAAGAAGTCTCTCAATAGGAAACGTTATTTAATTGAGCCTTTTATTTCCTTAAATATTATAATTTCTTAATTAAAGTTTCACTATCCTTAAAAATATAAACTTGATTTGTGATTACGATCTGAAGTAAGAAACAAAATAGATTTTTACTATGCCTAATCTAAGAAAGATGTGGTTGAGATTAGCAATCTTCTGGAAGCTAGAGGGACACCAGAATTTAACACCAACTAAAAATTCAGGTAACGGTCAAAACTCTCTAATGGAGCTTTGTTATTTAGGTAAACATTGTGTGCCTATAACAATAAAAAATATAATATTTATAATATAAGTAGTAGATTGTGACAACTTGTGCTAGTAAAGTCATTATAAGAAGTAAAAACATTTAGAAGGAACATATTTCTTAAAAAAATCCTCAAAAATAGCAAAATTACTAGAAATGTCCATTTTGGAACAAAGTTGTAATTTATGAAAGTTTCAAGCCAAAATAATAGTAAAAAAGACCAGAAAGTCATTTTCTTAAACGTTGAAGGATCATGCAATTCATTTTCAAACTTAGGAGGCCAAATAATTCATACACCAAACCTGAGGGTACCAAATAGTTAATATTTCTCTTTTTTATCCTTATTTAGAAGATTCTTATTAAAAAGTATATAAATTTTTATATGAGATCGTATTATCCATGTAAGAGTGCAAATTTATGTAACTATTTAAAAAAAAAAGTGCCATTATTTAGAACTTTTGTGGTGATCAATAGTTTAATTTTGAACTTTGGAGTAACTTCTTAAATTGAGTCATCACTAACAAACTACTAGTCATCTCATAACGAAAAGATTTAACAAAAGCTATTTACTATTAACTATTTGTATTAACTGTTAGATGTTAACTATTAGTATAATTAGTTGTTTACATTAGTTATTCCAAGAATTAATGCTTCGTAAAATTACTTGCTTATAATAAAGTTCTGAGACAATATGTAATTTTGAAATGCTCATATAGTTTAAACCTTTTCAAATTTACTCTTTGGACGCACAAAGATCTTCTAAAAGACTAGTTTGTAAACTATCCAAATTAACATTCAATTATGGTGAACAACTAATTTTAATTAAAAATACTCTTCCTCGCGCCCCCCCCCCCAAAAAAAAAAACCCAAAAAAAAAAAAAAATCTCAAAAAAGGGTTCACTTAACACCCCAACTATTAAAAATCATCATAAAAATATTTGTCTTCATATCGCCTAGGCGAGGCAATCTCGCGGTTACATGACCCTACTACTAAAAGCAAAACGATCCATTCGACGGGCTCTTACTCGTCCCCATCTCTCGTATTTTCCTACACTGCAATTTAACGTGTAAAGGAGAGATTGCTACATTTTCTTGGTAAAATTCAGTTAAGTTATCAATTGTTTTAGTCAAATACCATGGTACTAAGTTTAGACAACACCTTAACATGAAATTTTATGATCTAAGAAAATGATTATTATTCTCTTTCCATTTGTGAGAGTCACTCTATATTCTCTTCTAATGAGTGATATTGTCTCTCGGTCTTGAAGTGTTTGTATCAAATTTCTATCCATGTCATTTTTCAAGTGGGATTGGATTGTTAATTGATTGTAAAATTGGTCTATAAAGGGCACTAATTCTTTGAATTGGACTACACTACAACAAATAAATCTTTCCAATGAGAAGATCATATAAGATTTTTGATCTTCTTGTTAGAGGTTGTATTATTAAGCTATCATAGAGAAGAAGAGGAGTGTTCAGCAGAGATCCTCTTAGTTTTCTTAATAGAAAGGTTTATTTTATTATTTAGATATGAATTTGTTTGAATGTAAGCTTATTTTATATATTGTACGACTCTCAATTTTTGGATTCATACTTCACTTTTTTTTTTTTTTAATAACCAGTAATGGTACTATAGTATCATATGAAAGTGAACTACAAAAAAAGGTCATTGCTCTAACATCTAAATTTTAATTAAATTATCTTTTAATTAAATTTGAGAAGTCATGATCAAATCTAGATCTGACGAAAATTAACTACTTGACCCGATAACTTGACCCAACCAACACAAAAAGTTTAGGGTCTTTGATAAGATTTTACGACCTAAACGTACTAGAGTCAAACCCGTTAGGAAAAGGTCGACCCATTTGGATTAATGTGATTTTTTAAGAAGGTTTTTTCTTACAAAACTTTTCCTTACATAACTATTTGTGTTGTCTTTTTGTCTTTCAATTAGTATGCAATGACCATATAAAATTAGTTGCAAAAATAGCTAAATGTTCTTTCAAGTTTTTCATATGTTCTCTCCATATTTACGACTATAATTTATTGTTATAATATCAGCTCCATGATGCAATGCTGCTATTGGTAGTTAATCTTTTCCCAAGGGCAAACTCATCGTCTTAGGTTAACGGTAACACTGCATAAAGTAGTACATGTTGGTCGAAAAGGGAATCATATGTGGTTGGCTATCACAGCTACGGCAAATAGCCATCTCATTAGGCACTGTTTATAAGAAATTTGTTATCTCTAACAATTAGAGAATAATCTACATTTTGGTCCATTCAGTTTTGGTGTATTCATTTTGAAGACCAGGTTTTTGAAAAATTAACAAGTGGGAGTAACAAGAAATGAACATATTAACATAAGGGTGACAATTTAAATTTTAGTGGTGCCGGAGGTGTGAAATTACTAAAAGCCCAGCCGGAAAAGGGAAAAAGTGGCGGGAAATTTATGAAAAGGCTGCCAGTGTACCAGACATATCAGAAAAGAAGCTTTTCATTTATTATATTATTTCCCACTAAAACCTCCCCTGGTTTTGCTTCCAACCCAGAATCTCTGTTTCTTCTCTCTGTCTTTCTTCTTCTAACCCCAGATCTTCTACCGTGGACGAAAACATTTTCTGTCTTGACGGCTGCAAGCATTAACGTCGACAATTGGAAAGCTTGGCGCAAAGGAATTGAACTTGACAAGAAGCGTTGCTGAATTTAGTGAAATATGGGTCAAAAGGAGAAGGGGAAGAATGTAAAGGTAACTCTTGTAATTTCGTGATTCGTATATTTAATTCAAAGTTAGGGTTTGCTTAGGGGATTTAAAATTTGTTAAAGTGAAATATTATAATTAAAAAGTTGCTTAGCAGTAATAACATATTATGCCATCTTGGTTAGGGTTATACATGTTGTTCTTGTTTGCAAGAATAAAATATAATTTGAATTGTGGCTATTGTATTTACCTGGTATTGCATATGTAGGTGGTTGTTGATGATGGTTCAAGGGTGTTGAGCTTGCATTATAAAAATCTGAAGATGCAGAAATGGGATGTGCAGTTGGATGAGTATAATGTTCTAGACTTATATAGAGACTGTAGGGCAGCATATGAAAAATGTGATGTGAAACTTCCTGAGTACATAGATTTGTGGTATTCAATGCCTAATTCAAAGACTAGATGCAAACTAGATCATGATGATGCTTGGTTGGATGTGATTAGAATTTAGGGTAAGGAAATAGGTGAGATTCCAATACACATCACAAGAGGCAAAACTCCTTCAGTTTACTATTATATAACCTAGGAATTGGAACTTCTGAATGCAAAGAATAATGCATCTGTGCCCAGTAGTGATCCTCTTCCAGTTGGTGACCCTGCTCATAATCAGGC
>JAKOGI010001066.1:5000-217500 GCA_029747015.1 Carnegiea gigantea
TAAGCAGCTCATTAAGTAATTGCATTTCTCTGCTGTATTATAAGGTACATGTTAGTTTTTGTTAATTGTCCCTCGATTTTGAGCGTTGACTCTTGAAAAGCGTCATCATCGAAGTATTTTGTTTAGATTTGGTGAGGGACTGGGCTTACTTGATATTATTATTTTTTATTTTTGAGTTTATTTTCTGCGTTCTTTCGGGGGCGCTCTTTGGGTTACTATCCTTGGTGGCTAGGTGAGTTTCTTTTATCATTAGTAGTATTAGTTTTAGTAGTAGCTTCCTTGTTCGTACTAGCTCTGTTTGGTTGTTTGTAGTTGGTCGTGGCTTGCCTGGGTGTCCTGTGTTGGTAGTTGGCAGGGTGTGGGCTGTTCTCGTAAGCGTCTGCTTCTGTGGCGAGTCATGTAGCTGTTTCAGCCTGTCCTCCGGGGAGTCTTGGGGTTAGGAAGGGTTTAGGGCTGCGGAAGGTGCGTCTTGCGTCTTGGAATATTGGGTCTCTCACAGGTAAGTCGATAGAATTTGTTAAGGCTTTACGTAGGCGTAAGATTAGTATAGCTTGCGTTCAAGAGACGAAATGGGTTGGGGCTAAAGCTAGAGAGATTGATGGGTATAAACTGTGGTATTCGGGATCTACTAAGGCGAAGAATGGAGTTGGCATCTTGGCTGTGAAGGATCTGGCGGACCAGGTGGTCGAAGTGAGGCGCAAGAGTGATCGTATTATGGCCGTTAAGGTTTTGGTGGGTTCAGTTTTCGTGAACGTGGGGAGTGTGTATGCACCTCAAATAGGCCTGTCGGAGGACACTAAGAAGCTCTTATGGGAGGACCTAGACGAGGTCATACAAGAGGTCCCTCGGAGTGAGAAACTGTTCATAGGAGGAGACTTTAACGGCCACATCGGTGCGGAGGCAGCGGGCTACGATGGGGTCCATGGGGGCTTTGGTTTCGGAGAGAGAAACGCGGGAGGGGTCTCCGTGTTAGACTTTGCGGTGGCCTTTGATTTGTTGGTAGTCAACTCCTTCTTCAAGAAGAAGGAGGACCACCTAGTGACCTTCAGGAGTAGCTCTTGCAAGACCCAGATTGACTACTTCCTAATGAGGAAGGAGAATCGGATATCGTGTAAGGACTGCAAAGTGATTCCTAGTGAGTGTCTGGGAACTCAACATAGGTTGCTGGTTTTAGATGTAGTGTGCAAGTATCCTAGGAGGCCGCAGAGGAGAGTCGGAGAACCCAGAATAAAGTGGTGGACCCTCACAAAGGATAAGGCGGGGCTAATAGCAGAAAGAATAACCGAGGAGAGAGCCTGGAGGAGGGCAGAAGACGCCGATTCGATGTGGAAGGCTGTGGCGGACTGCATCCGGAAGGTCGGCTAAGGAAATCCTAGGTTTTTCCAGGGGAGGCGGCACCAGGATGGAGGGTGCCTGGTGGTGGAACGAAGAGGTAAAGGAGAAAGTCAAGGCAAAAAAAGAGGCTTACACGGAGTTCATGGGCAGCAGCTCGGAAGAAGAAAGGGAGCAAAAGAAGATTGGATACAAGGAGGCCAAGAAGGTAGCCAAAAAGGCTGTGGCCGTAGCAAAGAGCCAGGCGTTTGATAGATTGTACCATAGATTGGGGACGAAGGAAGGGGAGAAGGAGGTTCTTAAACTGGCCAGGGCACGGGAAAGGAAGACCAGGGATTTGGGAGTGGTAAGGTGCATCAAGGATGAAGAGGGGAAGGTGTTGACTGAGGATGTTGAGATTAGGGAGCGATGACAAAGGTTCTTTGTTAAACTCCTAAATGGGGAAGGGGCGCGACAGGACCCTAGTGGGGGTGAAGAGAGTAGTGAGCAGAGTGCGGACGATCTTATAACAAAGGAGGAGATTAGGGAGGCTTTGAAGAAGATGTCAGATGGTAAGGCAGTGGGCCCGGACCAGATAGCGGTGGAGGTTTGGAAGTTTATGGGGGAAATAGGTTTAGAGTGGCTTACGGAGTTGTTCAATGTTATTTTCAGGACCGCCAAGATGCCCAGAGAGTGGAGGGTCAGCACAGTTATCCCACTGTACAAAAACAAAGGGGATATCTAAGATTGTAATAATTTTAGGGGTATCAAACTGCTCAGTCATACTATGAAAATTTGGGAGAGGATGATTGAGAGAAGGTTACGAGAGGTTGTGGAGGTTTCAGAGAATCAATTTGGTTTTATGCCAGGCAGGTCGACTATTGAGGCGATCTACCTCCTCAGAGGGCTCATGGGCTTGTTCAGGGATAGAAAGGTGGATCTCCATATGGTGTTTATTGACCTGGAGAAAGCGTATGATAGAGTCCCGAGGGCGGTTTTGTGGAGATGTTTAGAAGAAAAAAGGGTGTCGCCCGCGTACATCCGTGTTATCAAGGATATGCACGAGGGAGGGCGGACGCGTGTTAGGACACCGGCGGGGTCTCCAATGACTTCGCTGTCAGCATGGGCCTCCATCAGGGCTCCGCCTTAAGCCCGTTTCTTTTCACATTAGTTTTGGATGAACTCACTAGAGGTATCCAAGACGAGGTGCCTTGGTGCATGTTATTTGCAGATGACATCGTTCTTATCGATGTGACCAGGCAGGGGGTGAATGACAGGTTGGAGAGTTGGAGGCATACACTGGAAGATAGGGATTTCCGGTTAAGTAGATCAAAAACGGAATACCTCCATTGCCGTTTCAGTGGAAGGACAGAAGAGGGGGGAGACATCACACTGGAGGGGAGGGTAATTCCAAAGGTCGCAAAATTTAAGTATCTGGGCTCGATCATTCAGCAGAACGGGGATATCGAGGAGGATATTAGCCAGCGGATAAAAGTGGGTTGACAAAAGTGGAAGTCTGTGTCTGGGGTGTTGTGCGACAAGAGAATACCGTTAGGACTGAAAGGCAAAGTCTATCGGAGGGTAGTTAGACCGGCTGTTCTTTATAGTTCGGAGTGTTGGCCCCTAAAAAAGATGCAGGGCCAAAGGTTGATGGTAGCTGAGATGAGAATGGTCAGGTGGATGTGTGGTTTTACGAGAATGGACGGCATCAGGAATATCGTTATCAGGAGTTTAGCCGGAGTGGCCCCCATAGAGGAGAAGATGAGGGAATCGAGGTTTAGATGTTTCGGCCACGTTAAGCGGAGAAGTATGGCCGCCCCAGTGTAGAGGTGCGAGATGATCGTCCCCCCCAGTGGAAAGAGAGGGAGGGGTAGACCGAAGAAGAGCCTAGAGGAAGTAGTTAGAGAGGACCTGAGAGTTGTGGGTCTGACGGAGGACATGGCTCAGGATAGAATACTGTAGCGGGATAGGATTAGAGTCTCTGATTGTAGGGGACCGGCTCCGTAGGTGGCTGTAGCTTCGATGGGGGTGGGGAGGGTTTTTGTGTGCTTGTCTGCAGGTCGTGCTTGGCTAGGCTGTGCTGGCTTATGACGCCCCGAGTTTGTTGAGGTATGTCCCCGCTCCTTATTTATCTGCTCTACTTACTCTTCTCCCCAGTTGGTAACTTGGTACGCAATCGTTTCCTCTGTAAACCGTTTTTCCGCCAAAAAAAATTGTTTTGTGGGTCTTTAGGAATCAACCTCTCTATGGGTAGGAATACCGGTAGGGATAAGGTTGCCTACAACTGGATCTCCCCAGACCCCGCGAAAGCGGGACCCACACTGGGAGTTGTTGTTGTTGTTGTTGTATCTTTAGAAATTATTTATATCCTTTTATGTCATTTGCATTAATCAGTTTGCCCAACAGCTAAATTTATCAAACACATTTATTTCGACTACTTATCTAAACAAGTATATGCTAACAGCTGAATTAGAAATGTTATCCGTTACCTAAATAGTTATCCCTTATCTAAATCGTTATCCATTACTTAAACATTTAATATTTGCCGAACACAGCTTAAAAGAAAAATGAGCATATAGGAGTTCGCCAAACGTTGGGATAATGATAAAGTAGCTCTCATGGTAAAGTTTATTGGAATTGATACAAGTGACTTCTGATTAAAATTCCACTCAACTATATTAGCCCTTCGTGCCAATGACATATTTATAATCTTAATGTTCACGACAAATGATTAAGAACCCCAGATATATTTAATTTTTAGATTAATTTGATTCCCCTGCCGTGTATTCATTAGGTTTTGGTCCTTTACGCATCTTTATTCTAGAAGTAATTAGCCGTTACAATCCCCTACCCAAAAAAACAAGTTGTGACAAAGAGTTTGAAGCAATTTGCAACCCAAAAAAAAAGGTCTTAAATTTGCCTAATATGTTGTATGATTTGAATTCACCAGACTAGGCTGTGGACCCATATGAGATTCGGGTTACCATCATGTATTTATTAATTTTTGTGGTTTACAAATACAAGATCGTCGATTGTGGATTTTTTTGGGTATACAAGTGAATAGGAGTCCAATTTTTGTGTGTCATAAATGCAGTCTCATAGTAGAAAATAGTGAGCGTAGGAATCATAAATGTAATCAATTACAAACGTAATCAATTCTTGTCAGATACGTAAACCTTTTCATGACGATAGTAGTGTGATTATCAATGGTTACTTTTAGCAGTTGTACCTTGTCACCAACGATTGACATCATATATAATTTTTGATAGTGTCATCTAATATAACGGTGGGGTTATTTTTTGCTTATAATTAAACAAAATTATTTTATACTTTAGTAATATACGATCTTAACTGTCTTTCGCTTTGTGCTTATTATTTTATGAATCAAGATATACTTTTAATGTGTTAGTTTTGCCAGGTAAAATTCAGTTTATAACTAAACTTAGTGAGATTTGAGACTTTTAGATGTAGGGAGAAGGATTTGATTGATCAATTAAAGTTTCCAATGGTTGAAAAGGTTAATTTTGCTAATTATATGATCATGTAAATCAGACAATATTTTATCTTAATATTCATAAAATATTTATAAGAAAATGATTTTATAAAATTAATACTCTATGGTTTTTAAATTAAAATTTAATTTAAAAAATATTCCATGCATCGCATGGGTGTATACTAGTAATATTTAATTCCATTTTCACTACTATACAGTTTGCGGTGAAAATTATTAAGCATTAAACATATGAGGCTACAATTACATTAGACAAATAAATCAAACAATAAAGATAAAGAAGTTTAGATATTGTTTTAGTTGAAGTTCCATTTTTTTGTAATTTAAAATTCTAAAAACTTTATCTTATTCCTCGAATACTGAGAGGGCAAATCGTTGAAGCAGAGTAGAGTAGGGTTGTCTTCAATCTATAATCAGCTCACTGACAATAAAGTTGTATAAGAATTAGCACTATAATTACGTACTAAAAATTATAAATTGAAAATAATAGTGCAAGTAATAAACGAATAATTGTGGAGGAGCTTGCTTTTTCTAATGGTATTCGACAAAAGTGAGAGAATTAATAATCACCACTGTTATATCCTACAATGTAAGGATATAGTTTTAACATTTTCAATATTGCATTACTAATTGGATGAATTGTTATTGTTTCATATACTAAAAGTAAATTAATAAGCTACATTATTAATTTAGTTTATGATTAATTGACCCTTTCTTTTTTATTCTTTTTGATAATATACTCTTCATTCTTAATGTTCAAGCCACATCGTTTTTATTCATTTAAATCATTCATTTGTTAAATTTTACATTATTTTAATATTAAATTTTATTATTAATTAGTAGTAAGACATGCAGATGGTACTTACTTTGTTATACAGGATTGATATTGTATTAAGTTTATATCCATCTTAAATGACATTTTTATCCTTTATAGCATCCTAAGTGGCATCCAATACAAGGAGCATAGTTAATTTACGTTTATATTTCATGAATGGTCTGATATTTACTATAATTTTAGTTATTATTATTGCATTTCGTTTTCCATTAAATCACTTTAAATTCATTTTGTTTTCACACTATAATTAGTTATTTACTTTTTAAAAAAAAATTCTCTCATATGGGTGATGTTTATTGTGGGCAAAATTTAGTAATTGAATGGATCATTTTTTAATTTAACTTACTTTAATGAAAATTATATTAAGATATTACCAGTTACTACACAAGATATGTAAAGAGTCACATTTTTAAATTCAATATGGCATTGCATTAATTTAGACTTACATGAACATGTTTATGCAGCCAACTAATCCTATGAGGTTTTACGCATGTCACACTATTTGTCACTTATATATGCTAATATATATTTATATATGCATATACTGTGACGCCCCGACCCCTTCCGAGCCACGAGCAATTACCAGGAATAGCTTCAAGGATCGTCGACTGGCCCTACAAATTACCACAAACTTTTCCGGCTTGCTTCATCCTCGCTCACACACTGCCTGAGAAACTTCTCAAGAGGTCACCCATCCAAAAATTGCTCCTCAATAAGTACGCTTAACTGTAGAGTTCTTAAGAGAAGGCTTCCCGAAAAGAAAAGTGCACCTTTGGTGATATAGTTAGTCGCATCAAATCCTTTAAGTCACACACGGGGTGTTACAATTACCCCTACTTAAATCGCACAATGTCTTCGTTGTGCCTCACTAACCGACCGATTTACAAGTGCCTCTTGACTGGCGGTCCATCCCAGTATCTTTGCTCTGGTAGGTGATAGCCTAGGGCTCTCTGTTCAATGGCACAGCTCACGATCGCAGGTCAGCTCTGATACCATCTGTAACCCCTCGACCCCTCCTAGGTCACACGCAGTTACCAGGAATGGCTTCAAGGATCGTCGACTGGCCCCACAAATCACCACAAACCTTTTCGGCATGCTTTGTCCTCATTCACACACTGCCTGGAAAACTTCCTAGGAGGTCACTCATCCCAAGATTGCCCCCCAACAAGCACACTTAATTGCAGAGTTCTTAAAAGAGGGCTTTCCGAAAAGAAAGGTGCAATCCTTTAAACTATACACGGGGTGTTACAATCGCCCCCACTTGAAGCGCCCAACGTCCTTGTTGCGCCTCACTAACTGACCGACTTATAAGTCTCTCTTAACTGGCAGTCCATCCTAGTATCTTTGCTCCACTAGGTGACAGTCCAGAGCTCTCCTGTCCACTGGCACAATTTACGATCACAGGTCGGCTCTAGTATCATCTGTAACCCCCCGGCTCCTCCTAGGTCGCAAGCAGTTATCAGGAACGGCTTCAAGGATCGTCAATTGGCCCCACAAATTACCACAAACCTTTACAGCGTACTTCTTCCTCACTCACACGCTACGGGGGAAACTTTCCAGGAGGTCACCCATCCCAAGATTGCTCCCCAACAAGCACGCTTAACGATAGAGTTCTTAAAAAGGCTTCTCGAAAAGAAAGGTGCATCTTTGGTGATATAAGTAAGCATCAAATCCTTTAAGCCATACACGGGCTGTTACAAATAGGTAGGGGCATTTTGATCGCATATGTTACTCTAATTCCTATGTGGCTTCTGACACCTCATGATTTGGCCATAGAACTTTTACGGAGAGCACTGTCTTCTTACGAAGTTGCTTTCCTTCGGTCTAGAATGTGAACTGGTAGTTCCTCGAAAGACAAATCTACCCTCAGTTGTATGGGATCCGGCGTAATAAAATGGGATGGGTTAGGGGCGTACTTGCACAACTGCGAGACATGGAAGACGTTGTACACTCTGGGCAGCTTAGGTGGTAGTTCCAAACAATAGGCTATCTCCTCGACTCGTTGGATGATAGGGTACGACCCGATATATCTGGGTCTAAGCTCGACACGCAAAATCTCGTGATGCCCTTGGTTGGAGACACATGAAGGAAGACTTTGTCTTTCATTTCAAACTCCAAGGGTCTGCACCTTCGGTTCGCATAGCTCTTTTGTCAACTCTGGGCCAGGTTTCACTCGTTCTTAGATTATTATGACCTTCTGGGTAGTTGCTTGGATTAGTTCGAGTCCAATGGTTGGTGCGTCGTTGATCTCCTGCCAACAAAATGGAATTCTGCACCGTTGACCATACAGCGCTTCGTACGGGGCCATCCTAATGCTGGGATGGTAACTGTTATTGTAGGAAAACTCAATTGGCGCTAACTGCTCATCCCAAACTTGTTTGAAGTCCAATACGCATGCTCGAAGCACATCTTCCAGGGTTTGAATTGTTCTTTCAGTCTGCTCATTCGTGGCTGGGTGAAAGGCTGTACTGAAACATAATAGTGTCCCGAATGCCTCCTGCAACTTCTGCTAGAATCCCGATTTGAATTTTGTATCCTATTCTGACACTATAGAGCTCGGCATACCATGCAATCGAACTATCTCTTCTAGATAGGCTTGGGCCAACTGATTCAATGTCCATGTGTTTCTCATGGCTATGAAGTGAGCCATCTTTGTGAGTCAATCTACGATAACCTATATCACGTTGTTCTTCCTCTAGATGGGTGGTAATCCTATCACAAAGTCTATTGAGACCGAATCCCATTTTCACTCAGGGATTTCCAAGGGTTATAAGAGTCCTGCAAGCCTTTGGGTTCTGCTTTTATTCACTAACACGTAAGATATTTTGCTACATAGTCCGCCACTTCTTGTTTTATATTGCTCCACTAGAAAGTCTGTTTCAGGTCCTTACATAGCTTGTTCCCACTAAGGTGAACATAATGTGGGGTGTTTTGTCCTTCGTCTAAGATTTTTCTTTTGAGTTCCTCGATGGTGGGAACGCATACTTGACTCTGGAGCGTCAGCATCCCATCCTCATGAATCACAAAACTAAGTGCCTTTCCTACTGACACTTTCGTCCTGATCCTATCCAACTGCGAGTCTGTGTTCTGAGCAGCTCTAATTTTCTCAATGAAAGTCGGTTGTACCTTCATAGAAATAGTATAGATCTGGTTTCCCTTACCACCGCGTTGAGCTCCAATTTCTTAAAATCTTCCCACAAATCTCTACGTAATGCTAACAAGCTATTGAGAGTTGGGTATGACGTATGACTAAACGCACTGCTACTACATTTGCTTTTGTGGAGCGATATTGGAAGTTTATATCATAGTTCTTAAGGAATTTCAACCACCTCGTCGCCCTTAGGTTCAGGCCCCTTTGCAAGAACAAATATTTTAAACTCTGGTGATCAGTGAAAATCGCGCAGTGCACCCTGTACAAGTAGTCTCTTCAAATTTTCTGTGCGAACACTACAACTCCTAGCTCTAAATCGTGAGTTTGGTAGTTTGGCTCATGAGTCTTTAGTTGTCACGAGGCATAGGCTATAACACGGTCATCCTGCATTAGCACACACCCTAATCCATTTTTGGACGCATCATTATACACCACGATGTCCTTATCGTTAGTGGGTAAGGCCAATATAGGTGCACTGGTTAATCTCTTATTCAGTTCTTGGGAAACTTCCTCGCACCGATCTGTCCACTCATACTTGGTAACCTTCCGTGTCAAGTTGGTGAGGGAGTGGTGATTTTCAACAAGTTTTGAATGAACCTACGATAGTATCCCGCCAAGCACATGAAGCTTCTCACCTCGGTCAGATTCTTAGGTCTTGGCCACTTCGTTATGGTCTCTATCTTCTAGGGATCCACAGATACTCCCTTATTAGACATCACATGCCCTAAAAATGCCACCTAACCCAACCAAAACTCACACTTTTTTAACTTGGCATACAACTCATTTTCTCCTAACACTTCCAGAATGATCCTTAAACGGTGGGTATGTTCTTCTAGATTCCTTGAATAAATCAGTACGTCATCTATAAACACCACTACAAACTGATCCAAATGAGGTTTGAAGACCCTCATGAGATCCATAAATGCCGTTGGGACATTAATTTGTAAGCCCAAAAGGCATCACTACAAACTCATAATGCCCATATCGGGTGCGGAAAGCAGCATTGGGTATATCTTCGTCCTTAATTCGGAGTTGGTGATACCCTGAATGAACGTCTATCTTGGAGAAGGTCCCCACACCTCTAAGTTGGTCAAAGAGATCGTCTATCCGAGGCAAAGGATAACGGTTCTTAATTGTTATCTTGTTTAACTCCTTATAATCTATGCACAATGTTAGGATTCCATCCTTCTTTTTCACAAAGCTCCCCATGAAGACGTATTAGGCAGGATATAAACCTTTTCTAATAGCTCATCAAGCTGAGCCTTTAACTCCTTAAGTTCTGCGTGCCATATAATAAGGCGCTTTAGAGATGGGGTTTGCCGCTGGTACTAAATCAATGCAAAATTCTACCTCTCTAAAGGGTGGCATGCCATGGATCTCTTATGGGAAAATATCCAAGAATTCTCAAATTATTGGGATGTCCTGGAGGGATGGCTCAGCGGCCTTAGTTTTCACTACATTACATAGGAATCCATCACATCTTCGTCTTAGCAGCTTGTGGGCTTTCATAGCAATGATAAGTCCCCCCCTTTTTCAGACCTTCCCTTTGTACACTACTTTCTCCCCATTGAGCCCCCATAGGGTGATTCTTTATTTTGGACAGTTTATTTGAGCCTGATACTTTGCTAACCAGTCCATCCCCAAAATGACACCGAAATCAGTCAACTCAAATTTGTACAAGTCTGCCAACAACATATCTTCATACATTTGGATGGGGCAGTCCTCATGCTCATTACATTTCATAGTCTTCCCATTAGGGAGAGTCATAAATAGTAGAGGGGGTCTCGATGTCGGAACGAGCCCTAGTCACATGTTGCTTCCTTAATAGTTCACGATATATATTGCACCGCAGTTTAGCAAGGCATCTTATGCCACATTATTATACACCACCGACATACAATATTGTTCATAGTCGCATTCACTTGCTACGCTCATGTGACCCGATCGCATCTTCACATGTCTGATACACATCTCATTTACAAGCACGACATTCACATATCCACACATATGTATATCGTAAGTTCACAATTCTCAACCAATCATAGCAAACAGTTGCATCCATGTAACTCAATAAAGTTTCTAATGTATAGATTTGAAATGGTAGTTGTTCCACACAACAATACTATCATTACGTAAGCACTTTAATAGAACTTCCTAGTTTATATTGGCTAGCAAAAAGGAAAGATAAAATACATATCATAGTCCAAAAGCAAAACTTCTAGCAACTACTAGCATCTACTGCTCAGGGGCTTCCATTGGGCAGGTACCACGACACATCCTACCACAATTTCCCCACTTCCACCGAGTAACCTCAGGCTTGGGTTCTTCCTCAACTAGGTCCTCTTCCAGGTCTTCCTCCACTAGTTGCTTTTCCTTGGGGTCCTCCTCTTTTAAGGGCTCTTCCTCAAGTTCCTTTTCGAGGTCTTCCTCTTCCATAGGGTCTTCTTTAAGTCATCCTCATCTAAGGGTCCTTCCTCGTTTGGTCTTCTTTTAGGTCTTCCTCCTTCATGGGGTCTTCCTTTGGATCATCCTCATCTAAGGGTTCCTTCCTAGGGTTTTCCTCCTCAATAGGTTCCTCTCCTAGTTCCTCCTCCCCATCAATAAGCTTGTTTTCCCCTACGAACTCTTCTTCTTCAGGATCCTCCTCCGCTGGTGGTGGTGGGGTCTCATCCTCAGTATCAGGGGTGGGAGGTTGATCATAGGGGCCCACATCTATGAGGTGGTCCATTAGCCCTACTAGGTTAATCTCCATAGGTTCTCAGTTGCACAAGCAACACCTACCGAAGAAACTGAATAGTCTAGTCTTAGGGTGAAGCTCTCTAACCTTGTAAAGCCACACTGGGTCACCCAAGAGAGTCAGGAGAAAGAATAGGGCCTAATTGCTCCCTGTTAAGTCATAAATCATGCATTGTTTTAATAATTATTTTGATTATATTATATATATTATTTCGTCTAATTTACTTTATTTTATGTATTTTTTCAGGTTAAGTGTTAATAAAATGAAGAGGATAAGAAAAGACGTCGAAATTCGGATTTTAGATGTTAAGTTATCAAGTCAGTCCAAAAATAATAATTTATGAAAAAATATTATTTCCATAATGATTTATATTTAAAAAAAAAAAAACCTACCTTCTCCCTCAATATAACTCACGCCACCTCCCTTAATATAACTCACGCCTAGCCTCTTCATCTAATATCATCATCTTCAGCAGCAACCCCGTCGTCATCAGAACCCTGCAAACCATCGATCATCACCATCATCGATCATCACGATCATCGTACCATCATCATCACGAACCCCAGACCACCTCCTAACCCCCACGCTAGACATCTTCACGCCTCACCATCGCCACCAACATCTTCTTCATCATCATGGTCAGCCATCACAAATAGTGTCAAAGTAATATTGTTTCTTTTCTTTATTTTATTTTATTTTCTCCTCTTTTATTTTGTTAGTTTAGTGTTACACATGATTTATGTGGGTAATTCATGTACTTTACTTTATAATATGTGTGAGTAATTTTCTTGTACCTAGTATAATATATTTGAAACCATGTTAAATTAATTATTTTGAAATAAGTTTTATACTTTATTGTCTAGTTGATTTTTATTCATGATTCTATAACGATTAGCATTCATCGTTTATGATATTCGCATTAGATTAATTAGAATGCATACTAATTAGTTCAATACGAATTCATATGATAGTTAAAAGGCTTTAGTACATAAAAGTCATAGTCTTTTAGGTATCAGTATCACCCTAATTAATCATGAATGGCTCAAACCCATCTCTTTTAATTAGATAATCGTTATAGATCTTTGTTAAATTAATTTACTGGTAAATTGGTTAGAAGGCATTAGATGATGTTTTTCTAATAATTAATGCTCTAGTTTGATTAAATTCTTTTACTGGTGCTAGGATTATCAAAACGAGTAGGGTTTATATTAGGGCTTGACCTAAATAAACTATAATATAAGAAAAAATAAAAAAGATCTGCAAGTGGGTGTCTCCTACAGTCTAACTCATGGATAAATCAATTTGTGTGTTGATGATAAATATTAATTTGCATGGTGGACATAGATTGTGCTAAGTATTTTTCATAAATTTGGTATTTTTGATAATTATTTGTTGCATTTTAGTTAATTTCTCTAGTTTATCAATTTTAATTCTTAAATTTATGAGCTTTAATATCCGCCTCCCAAAAGAGTAGTATTTTAGGAGTGTCGTAGTGATTTTAGATTAGTTATATTTTGGTTTTTAGTGTGATTACAATTTTCAGATTTATTTTCTATTCTACTTTGCCAATTATTTACTGGTTGATTAAAAATTAGGCTAAAAATCGTTCGTTTTGTGTTTTTTTGTGTTTTAATCCAGTTTAGGGTTTAGAAAGTATTCTAATTTGCTACTATTTAATTTCGAAAGTTTTGGAATTATTTGATAATTTTTCAGAATTATTTCGTGAATTGAATACATGCAAGTTTTTATTTTAATAAACCGGAAAATTATGTTTTTAATTTTTATTTTACGTTTTAAGGGGTTTATTAAGTCTAAAAAATTATATTTTAAAACCTGGGGACTTTTGTTGTTTATTTTCGTATTTATATTAGTGCAGCTTATTATTTCTCTAATTTCATATTTTATTTTCTATTTTAATTTTCTGTTTTAATTTTTTTGAATTTAATTACATATAATTTTGGAGATATAAAGTTATAATTGATATTTAATATTAATTTTCTGCTTGTTATTTTCTGTTTCAATTTTCAGTCTAATATTGTGTGATTATTTCTGTTTTTATTTTTCCAGAATATTTAGGATAACTATTTACTATTTTTATTTTTAGAATTTAATTTAGAATATTTAGGGGCAATATTAATAATTTTTCCAGATTTTTACTTGTTTAATTTGATTTGTTTTAGTAAAATAAAGAGAAAGTAAAATAAGTTAGAATAGTAAATTTAATTAGAATTAAACTAGCTTGTTATCAAAATCTTTCCTTGTGGGATCGATCACTACTTTCCTATGCTCTAAATTTTATCTATAAATCAAAATAGTGGCTTAATTTGTAACTCTATGACAAACTTTATAAATTTTTGCGCCGTTGCCAAGGAAAGAAAATAAAATCGTTAGTTTGCTTCTATTTAGTTTTACTACTTCTATTGTTTTGCTTTAACTCTAGTATTTTATTTTTGTAAGTTGCTTTAGTTTATGAGATTAAGGAGTGGTCACATAATCGAAGAGAAAAAGGAGCATACGTTTGAGGTGTCTGAAAGTGAAGTAAGTGATTCTGAATCTGTAAGCTCCGACTCAGTAAGTGGTGAAGATATTAAACTTCAGATGGCTACTTTACGTGAACGCGCTACACCTAATTTGGAAATTCAATCTTTGTCTATTACTTATCTTGTATTAGACCGACCATTGAAATTGAACTCTGAATTTTTAAACTTGCCGCCTAAGTTTCATGGATTGCCTAGTGAGAATTCATATCGTCATATTAATGAGTTCATTATTACAAGTTCGACCATGCAATATGAGGGTATCACCCAGAATCAAATTAGGTTGAGAGCCTTTCCTTTTTCACTCCATGACAAGGCCAAAGACTAGTTATATTACTTACCCCCTGCAACATTCACTACATGGACCCAAGTTCATAAAGTATTTTTAGAAAAAAAAAATTCCGCATCTAGAGTTGGATCCATTAGAAAAGAAATAGGTGGAATTAAACAAATGAATGGGGAAACTTTCCATGAGTATTGGAAATGTTTTAATAAATTATGTGCTAGTTATCCCCAACATCAAATTTCTAAACATAAAAAAGATAGATGATCAGAAAAAGGAGATCGGCATTAGGTTTCAAAATATAGAGATGACTCTTAAACAGGTCCAGGAGAGACAGACTGCTGTTGATACCATAGTTAGCAACCTCCAGGCCAAAGGAAAATGTGAGTGCCATGACACTTAGGACGGGGAAAGAATTAAAGGAGCCTAGGAAGAATAGAGAGGTAGAACATGAAATAGAGGTCAACAAACCTGAACCTAACCAAGACGAAAACACCTCCTCTAATATTAAAGAAGTAGGTGAGGATAAGAAAGAACCTTACAAGCCACTACCACCTTTTCCTATTAGACTGAGAGGGAAAACCCCTAAGGTAGATGAGGTAAACCAAGAAATCTTAGAAATATTTAAGAAGGTAGAGATTAACATTCCTCTCCTAGATGCCATAAAGCAGATGTCTCGTTATACCAAGTTCCTTAAAGAGCTTTGTACTGCAAAACGTAAACTGAAAGGGAACAAAAAGGTAAGTGTGGGGGAAAATGCGTCTGTTATTTTCCAAAAGAAGCTTGCCCCCTAAATGTAAGGACCCAGATGTATGATCTATTCCTTGTAAAATTGGAAACCTCTCCTTTGATAGAGCTATACTTGATTTAGGAGCTTTTATTAATGTGATGCCTAGGTCTATTTATGATAAACTACACTTAGGAGAGTTTAAAAAAACTAATTTAGTCATTCAATTAGTTGATAGGGGTAATGCACACCCAGATGGAGTTTTAGAAGATGTCTTAGTCCAAGTCAATGACCTTGTTTTTCCTGCTGACCTTTATGTACTGGACATGGGTAATGTATGCCATAATGTTTCCATATTGCTTGGTAGACTGTAGCGGCCCAAAGATTTATGTGAGGTGGGTGAGTTGTGGTAAAAGCTTGAAGGCTTGAGATTAGATACTTGAATAAAATTGAAATTTGGTTATAGTGCTTTGGAGATTTGAAGCGACATTTTGGTAATATTTGACTTGAAATTAGGAGGAATATGTGTAGGTGCGATATTATCATGCGTATGGAAATGTAGGGTTTATGCCTTAAATGAAGTTTAACTTAATTGTGTCAATTTATTGGTGGTGACGAATTAAGTGATGAGTAAATAGACATATAAGTGTATAAGGGTAATGAGTTTAAGCACACCATGAACATAGCGGCCAAGTGGGAAAAATCGTAGGAAATGGGTAAGTTATGTCATGATCATGACTTATTATTAGAAATTGTTGGGTGGATGAAATGAAGAATTGTTAATGGCGAGATAAGGATGGTTAGAGTAATTCTAAGGAAAATCTGTATGAGATTAATGAATTACTCTTGTGCTGGAAACGTGTAACCATCGGTTTAGTGATTAAAGGAGTTTGGATAATGCTCATTTTATAGTGTTCATTTAATTGTGCTGCCCTATTAGTATTTAAATGAGTTGATTGCGTTAATTAAAGAGAGATGTATATACATAGGAAGTGTTCTGTGAGTATATAGTATGAAATGAAAGTTACTAAATGGTCGTTAATTTGGTGTTAATGTGGAAGTTTAAGGGCTGTGACTGAAATAATAATACAAGCTTGATCATGGTCGACTTGGTGGTTTTAAGTGCATTATAATGAAGAATGGAATGGAAATTCATGAGTAGTGGGTGTTGGGGTGTCGTAAATTGGGTGTTTTATTGCCATGATGTGGTGATGGAATAGTAATAATCTAATAACACTAACAATATTAATATAGCTAGGAAACAACAACAATCCAAAAAAAAAAAAAAATCAATCAAACCGACATAAAGTCGGGTAAAAGGAAACCAAACCCAAACCCCTCTCCTTCTTCTACTGCTCCTCACGCACACACCCGACAACCCCCACCCCTCTCCTTCTTCTGCTGCTCGCCGACCATTGCAGCTCGCCGGCCGCCATCCACGCCACCGTCATCGCCGGCCAGTTAGCTGCCCCAACCTTGGACTCCGTCGCTGCCCTGTTCTTCTTCCTCCTCCCGACGTGAGGCCCTGTTTCTCTGTTCTATCGGTGGTTCGTTGGCCACCCCAGTCGGGTTCCCCCTGTGCCGTCGGCCAGCCTGCTGCCGGTCGGTCCAACGCCATTGTAGCACCACCCCCCCTTCTCTTCACTTCCCATTCTGCTCTCCAAGTGGTTGAGAAGGTAAAACCCTAACTCCCTTAAATTAGCTTTGATTGTTTATCATTAATTTCTTGTAATAGATGATAACATTAGCTTTAGTACATATTAAATTGTAATTTCCTTTAATTTTGGGATATTTGGCATTGAATTTGGAATGCTTGGAAGTAGAGGGTGTATGTGGTGGGTGAGAGTTTAGGCTTAGGTGTGAACTGAGCTTGTTATATTGATTGAATGGTGTTCAAATGGATTGTAATGCATAATTGATTGAGATTAAAAAGAAAAAGATTTATGTGTTACATAGACCATTTCTTAAAACATCTAGGATAAAAGTAGATGTGCATGCAGGAACATTGACTATGGAATTTAATGGTGAAATTATTAATTTCAATTTTTTTGATGCTATGAGATTTCCTGCTGATATAAATTATCTGTGTGCACTTGATGTGATTAATGAATTGTCCCAAGATGTTTATGAAGATGATGAATTGTTAACTGTACTTACTCAAAGTTTAGATCAGTTTGTGTTTCATATTGTGTCTTACCATATTAATGATGAGTTAGTGGGCAGCATAGAGTCTTTGTTGCAATTGTATGTAGTTGACAGACCTAGGAAGTTAGAATTGCTTGAAAGTCACACGAAGATGCTACCCTCTCACATTTCACCCCCTAAGCTAGAATTAAAACCATTACCTAAAAATCTTAAGTATGCTTATTTAGAGAATGATGAGACTTTACCTGTTATAATCTCTAATGCACTTACATCTGAACAGGAGGATAAACTTGTTAGGGTACTTAGAGAACATAGTGAAGTGTTAAGGTGGACTTTAGCAAACCTTAAAGGACTTAGCCTCACATTATGTTCACATAAAATCACATTAGAATCAGATGACTAAGCTTACTAGGAAAAAATTTCAGGTGGGTGAAAAAGTGTTGTTATTCAATTCAAAATTGAGACTCTTTCCTGGTAAGTTAAACCCTAGATGGTTAGGACCTTTTATGGTAGTAAAGACTTATCCACATGGTGCTATTGAGACTAAATCCTTTGCTACTAACAAGATTTTCAAAATAAATGGTCACAGGCTAAAGCATTTTTATAAAGGAGAACAGGTATACTTAATGGAGGAGATTCGACTAGAGGATTCATGAGCTCATTTGCGTCGAGCAAACGACAGTTAACAAAGGCGCTGGTTGGGAGGCAACCTGACTTTTTTTAGGGAAGTATACATTTAATTTTACTTTTATCTTCATTATTTCTATCTTTTTGCATGCATTAGAACAATGTATGAATTAAGAGTGGGGGGGTGCATCCTGCATTTAGGTCCTGTAGTATTCATTCTTGAAAAAAAAAATTGAATTAAAAAATTGATTTCCTTATAAATAATGTATGAATATGAGTTTATGCTAGGCTTGCTTGTTTAAAAATTTTTATTTTCTTAGCTATTTGTAGTTTATTCTTCTATGAGTGAAGAATTCTGAGCATGCTAACTATCACTCAGAGAAATTTGAGTTTATCCTCATATATCTCTTCAATAAGTAACTATCATGATTATCCATCTTATTTGATCATATTATATATTCGATTCAGATGCAATCAAATGACCTAGCCCATTTTTTAGACTATTAAATTAGTAGAATAACTCATTAAAATTGTGACTTTTCTTGTTTGAAAAAAAAAAAGTGAAAAAAAAGTTAGATTACCAACATGGGTAGGAATAGGTGGCTCGGCGCCTTTTTCCCTTAAGTTTAGGTCTCAAGTTGAGCCTTATGTATAGAGTAACCCACCATTGTGAGAGTCATACCCCTTTTTGGGCCGATTAATAACTCATGTCAAACCAACAGTCAATAAAAAAAATAAATTATTGATGAGAATAAATTATTAACTCTAGCACCTTCATTCGAGTGAGTGTGAGACAGGGAGTGTTTAATTTCTAAGACCCTATATGGGCCTCGAATATGTGTGCAATTGGAGTTTGAAAAAAAAAAAGAGAAAAAAATTGCAAGGTAAGTGTAGAATCAATTTCAATGAGTTATTCCTTCTAGCTCAATTGTCTCTATAGCCGTACCATACTTCAATTTTTTTTCCATAAACTTTTTAGACCTCTTGATCAGTGTATGCGTGCTTAAAAGAGATAAATGATTCTTACTCTTGTTACTTCATTAAAGAAATGTTGTGAGGCTGATGAAGAAACTCTTTGATGGTAGTTGGATGTTTAGTAGTCATTCACTTGTTGGAAGGAAAACTAATTAATTTTTGAATGAAACTGTTTTTAAAGCAAGCCAATACCTAGTATAAATATCATATTTATGTATGACTTTATAAGAAAGAAAGAGAGTCAGTTTTTAGGTCGAGTCCTAGATTTCTTTGCACGAGGACATCCAAAGTCTAAGTATGGGGGAATTTGTTAAGTCATAAATCGTGCATTGTTTTAATAATTATTTTGATTATATTATATCTATTATTTCGTCTAATTTACTTATTTTATATATTTTTCACGTTAAGCATTAATAAAATAAAGAGAAGAAGAAAAAACTTACACACTAAGTTATCAAATCGATCCAAAAATAATGATTTATAAAAAAAATATTATTTCCATAATGATTTATTTGGGTTACGGTTACAAAATTATTACTCTTAATTGAAGATAAACGAGAAAACTTGGAAGAAAATGAATCCAAGGAGGAAAACCCTAATAGAATAATACTATTTAAAAAAAAAAAAAACTCAACCTTTTCCCTCAATATAACTCACGCCAACCTCCCTCAATATAACTCACGCCTAGCCTCGTCATCTAATATCATCATCAGCAGCAGCAACCCCATCGTTATAAGAACCCTCCAAACCATCGATCATCACCATCATCAATCATCAACATCATTGCACCATCATCATCACGAACCCCAGACCACCTCCTAACCCCACGCTATCCATCTTCACGCCTCACCATCCATCTTCACGCCTCACCATCACTACCAACTTCTTCTTCATCATCATCATTAGCCATCACAATAGTGTCAAAGTAATATTGTTTCTTTTCTTTCTTTTATTTTATTTTCTCCTCTTTTATTTTGTTAGTTTAGTGTTAAACATGATTTATTTGGGCAATTCATGTACTTTACTTTATAATATATGTGAGTAATTTCCTTATACTTAGTATAATCTATTTGAAACCATGCTAAATTAATTATTTTGAAACAAGTTTTATGTTTTATTGTTTAGTTGATTTTCATTCATGATTCTATAACGATTACTACTTATTGTTTATAATATTCATGTTAGATTAATTAGAATGCATGCTAATTAGTTTAATATGAATTCATATGCTAGTTTAAAAGGCTTTAGTACGTAATAACTATAGTCTTTCAGGCATTAATATCACCCTAATTGATCATGGATAGCTCAAACCTATCTTTTTAATTAGATAATCATTATATATATTTGTTAAATCAATTTACTAGTAAATTGGTTACAAGGCAATAGATGATATTTTTCTAATAATTAATGCTCTAGTTTGATTAAATTCTTGTGCTGATGCTAGGATTATCAAAACTAGTAGGGTTTATATTAGGGCTTGACCTAAATAAACTATAATATACGTAAAATGGGGAAGATCCGCTAGTGGGTATATTCTACAGCCTAACTCATGGATAAATCAATTTGTGTGTTGATGATAAATATTAATTTGCATGATGGATATAGATTATGCTAAGTATTTTTCATAAATTTGGTATCTTTGATAATTATTTGTAGCATTTTAGTTAATTTCTCTAGTTTGTCAATTTTAATTCTTAAATTTATAAGCTTTAATATAAATTTTGCTTACCCTGCCTCCCAAAAGAGTAGGATTTTAGGAGTGTCTTAGTGACTTTAGATTAGTTATATTTTTGTTTTTAGTGTGATTACAATTTTTAGATTTATTTTCTATTCTACTTTGCCATTTATTACTAGTTGATTAGAAATTAGGTTAAAAATAGTCCTTTTGTGTTTTTTCATGCTTTAGTCCAATTTAGGGTTTAGAAAGTATTCTAATTTGCTGCTATTTCATTTCAGAATTTTTGGAAATTATTCGGTAATTTTTCAGAATTATTTCGTGAATTGAATACGTGCATGTTTTTATTTTAATAAATCTAAAAATTATATTTTGAATTTTTATTTTACATTTTTAGGGTTTTATTAAGTCTAGAAAATTATGTTTTAAAACCTGAGGACTTTTGTTATTTATTTTCATATTTATATTAGTGCAACTTATTATTTCTCTAATTTCAGATTTTATTTTCTATTTTAATTTTCTGTTTTAATTTTTCTGAATTTAATTACATATAATTTTGGAGATATAAAGTTATAAACTTGCAAAATATTAATTTATATTACTTTCTATTATTTTTAATATTAATTTTCTGCTTGTTATTTTCTATTTTAATTTTCAGTTTAATATTATGTGATTATTTCTGTTTTTATTTTTCCAGAATGTTTAGGATAACTATTTACTATTTTTATTTCTAGAATTTAATTTAGAATATGTAGGGCAATATTAAATAATTTTTCCAGATTTTTACTTGTTTAACTTGATTTGTTTTAGTAATATATAAAGAGAAAGTAAAATAAGTTAGAATAATAAATTGAATTAGAATTAAATTAGCTGATTATCAAAATCTTTCCTCATGGGATCGATCCCTAATTTTCTATACTCTAACTATTATTTATAAATCAAAGTAGTAATTTAATTTGTCGCTCTACAATAAGCTTTACACTCCCAAACCTCAAACAGTCGTTCGGTATCTCATCTAGCCTCCCATGAATAAAAGCCTTAACCCGTTCTAAGTAGCTAGTCAAACTAACCCCGTGCCTTTTTTCCATCCTCCGATAGTGGCAATGATGACCCATACAACCACAATGACGAGTCCCATTTATCCTATATATTAATAGGTCCAAATCAGACATATGTTCATAAATTGGTAAGCATATGCAGATATGCCCCTTTTCCTGTTCTACACTCATGCTTCGACCAGTTTTTCGGTCTACAAGTTTTAATTTATAATCTTGATTATAATATTTTTAGGTGAACCTTCAGGTCAGTCAACCTAGGCTCTGATACCACTTTGTAATACCCCGATTTTCTAATCGCTTTTTATTTACTAAGATTAACCTACATGGCAGCGGAAAAACTTAAGTGGGGTGTTACTGTTGTATCTCCTTCTTGAAAATACCAGGCTGAGTATCAACCAAGACATTAATGCAAATATATTCTCAAATCATAACATCGGTTCGAGTCTTGACAACAATATAACAAATTCCAAAATGAAACACAATCTTTAAAATGAGTCTAATCGGAACTAAATCAATTCGACTAAATCACAAATAACGGGCCTTGCTCTAATTTGGGTTCCCATCCCCACACTCATACACTTCACCTGAAAACAATACATTTGAAAAAATGAGATAAACTCAATAACAACCACCCCTGACAGTCAAAACACGCACATAAATTCATTTAAAACCATTTTAGGGGTGGGGGATAACATGAGTAATTTAAATTACTTCTGCATTCTCAACATGAACATATAATAATCCAAGTCCCACTTATTCAATTTCTGGTTTACAAGGGTGAGCGACCCCCACTGGGTCTCATGATCTGCGCTTGAGTTTAACACAATAGCTTAATCATAACGTGGCCTACTGTCAATTTGGATGGTTACCACTGACCTGGCCCACGTTCATCTACAAGGTGGCATATGGATGCTCACATGCATGCACTTTTTCCCGGGGAAGGCTAATGGCCTTTAACAACATAGGAGTATAACTCCTCAGTCTCACCCATTCATCCAGTTACTTAAACATTCGCAGTTAAAATTGATCTTAACCAGTATATAGCCCAACCCGATCCATTTAGATCCAAAAACATTTCACCATTATTTTTGTAACGAAATCATTCTAATAAATTCATGCAATGACTGGTTGAATAATCGTTTTAATATAAATCATAGTAGAAATCTCATCATACATTTACCTGGAAAAATCCCCCGAACATCACTGCAAAACAAATTCAAAACACCTTTCTAGAATACTCACAGGTCACCTTTTTGAAGGGATACTCAGAGAGAGTTAGGGCATGATTGTTACCTGCTAGTATATGCCACCTAAGCTTGAACTCGGAATGCTAGTTTTACCTAAATAATTACCCACAATAGTGGTCTGTTAGTACTAATACTTAGCCTAACTTCCTATAATCTCATTAGACCCAAATAAATTTTTTGAGCTCCTACTTCCACCCAGCAACCAAGTTCAATCATCAAATAAATTTTTAAGAAGTTATAACTATTAAAAACTCTACACACACTAATACTGCTCAATGTTCAGTTTACTTTTAAATTTTTCTCCCAACTTTTTGGGGCTATAACTTTCACCCCGGTGTCAAAATTTTATATTTTAGCCCAATCTGGAAAGGCCAAGTTGTGAGCTACAAATGCGCTTTTACGACCCTTGATAGAATCTGAGCCTAACTGGTTTGAATATCCATAATTTTCTAAACTATCCTAATTACTGATAGTTTTGCACAGTCCCGATAATCCCATCATAACTTTCTGGTTTTAATACCGATTCATGAAATTTAAAATTCTGCAATCATAGACACGTATATCTACCTTCCATAATTTTTTCATAATTTTTAGATGGCCCAACACTTACCAGTAAATTCTTAAAGTCGTCCCTAGATCTGGGTGAACAGAACGGTGTTTACACTATAATCTTTAGGCTTGTTTTTAGTCAATCTCAATCAGAATTCCTTCCCCAACATGTATACATCACCCTCACCCAAAATTCCGCTATTCCTAATCATCAAATAACTCAAACCATAGAGAAAGGGTGATTCTTTACCTCGAAATGATTCATAAATAAAGGAAGAAACTTTAGACTGTGTTGTTCCACCGACTAAGTGCTCCACACTGAAATTTCTAGGATAGCAAGTAAAAGAAATCAGATTCAAAGAACGATATACGGAGCTTTGATTAAGGAATTCAATTAACCAATAATGTACTCGTTAGAATCGCAAGAATTTCACATTTAACGAACCTAAAGTCAGAGAGTGGAAAAGAAAACGAAGGGCGGCGGCGTGGCGGCTAGGTCGAGGGGGAAGGGGGAGAGAGAGAGAGAGTGAGAGAGATACTGTGAGAGAGAGACAGTGAGAAAGAGAGAGAGGAGGAGTGAGAGAGATGGAGAGGCGTGGGGGAGAGTGAGGAGAGGAAGAGAGAGGGAGAATTTTTTAAAACACTAAGGTTTCTCCCCTTCCCCCCTTGCCTTCCCTTACACGACTCCCTTCTCCCTTTTTCTCTCTTTTTTCGTTTTTTCACCACCCTGACTCAGATTGTTCTACTACCCCTCGGCTATTCCGCTAAAATTAAAAAAAAAAAAGCACTACGAGCTCAAGCATATTAGGTCAGCCAACATCATAAAAACTTTAAATAACGGAATAAAAATATAAAGATATATAAAAAAAATTCTGGGGTTTCACATAGGGTGTTTATGAGTTTGTGTGCATTTATGGCATATTTATTGGTTATTTTTATTTTATGTTAAGTTTTAACACATGAAAGGTTGAAACGTTTATTTGGTGAATTTTAAGTTGATTGATCCCTCTTTCATGGTAAGCTGACATCTAAGTATTGTATGATTAACAAAAAAAAAAAGATGACCAAATTCTATGCGATAATTTTTGTTGATTTGATTTTTCTTAACCTTTACAATTATCTAATTGTGTTCCTATTTTGTTTCTTGATTTGATTTTATTATCCGTTACAATTTATGTAGTGTGATCTTTGCATTGAAGAAGAAGAAGAAGAAGAAGAAGAAGAAGAAGAAGAAGAAGAATATATGGATTAAGATAATGACTTTTTATTATAATTGAAAATTTAAAAGATATACAATTATACAAGTAATGCCTGATGAATGATTTCAAGATCTTACCATGGAAGATATGAGCAGATTTGCATTCAAAACTCTTGGCTTAGGCCCTGAATCTTATAAAAAATATGCTAAAGTTCAAAGTTTTTGAGTTCGGAAGGATGAGATACTCGAAAGTAGAAGAGATGGATATCTAACTTCGACGTCCTTTAAATGCTCTGCAGAGGGTGTATGCCTTACAAAACATGTTGATAATCTTGATAGAGTGAAGAAAGGAAAGGATGAAACATGTTTTGGCTGCAAAGCTAAAATGCGATTTAAGTGGATTGGAGAAATTTATCATTGGATTGTGACAAGATTTGTTGAATGTACACATCCCCTTACTAATGCAGATCATGTACTCTACTTGAGGTTAAGTAACATCAATTTTAAATTGTTATATATACTTATTTAATTATGTTATTACTAATGCAAATTTTTCCCATTTAATAATTTGGGTTTCATAGGAAAATTTCAAAGGAGACTCAAATTGAAATTGAACACATGTATATGGCTCGCATCCCTCCGGATCATACGAAATTTGGTAAAACAAGCCGGAAGTTATCACAAATTGGGTTTTCTCAAGCAAGATCTAAAGAATCATGTGAAAGAGTTTAAAAAGGAAAAGGAACGTGATGGTGATGTTGAGGTTGTTATGGGTTATGTAGGGGGGCATGCCGATCCCTCATTTTTCTTGAAGTATAATGTGGATAGCGGGGGCTGCTTAGAAAATTTGTTTTGGTGTGATATAGCTTTACAGATAGATTACAAACTTTTAGAAAATCTCTTGTTTTTGATGCCACTTACAAATGCAATTCCGATAATAAGCGACTTGTGAAGCTTGTTGGTGTCAATCATAACCGAAAGACAGTGCCTTTTGGATATACATTGGTGGTCAATGAGAAAGAATCTTCATTTATTTGGATTTTGGAACCATTAATCGAAGCAAGAAGAGACAAAAGCCATTAACTATTTTGATTGATGGCGATAAAACAATGGCTAATGCTATTAAGGTGGTATTCCCTTTTGCGTGACATATTCTATGCTTGTAGCACCTCATGAGAAATATTAAGGGGAATAGAGGTGTCAAATTTTATAGCGGCTTTATTAAGTGTGTCAACAAGTATCGGAATCCAAATGGTTTTGAAAAAGGTTGGAAAGACTTGTGTCCCATTATGGAGTTTAGGATAAAAAGTGGGCTAAGGAGTTGTATAATGATATGAAGAATTGGGCGGAAGCAAACTTACATGGATATTTTTATAGGTTGGTAACCTAAGCTTTATGTTTTTCTATCCTATTTAATATACCATATTCTTATTGATTTACGTATTATTTTTAATTTTTCCAGGCATAAAAAGCACACAAAGAGTTTGAATCAATGCACAAAGATATTAAGTCATCAATGCCTGCAAAGCAGAAGATGTACTAGCTAGTCAAATCATATGATGAAGCTATTATGTAACTTAGAATTCAAGACGGGCATGAAGATTATGCTACAATTCACACTTACCCACTTTTTGATAGAATCCTTTGTACCATTAAGTCCCATGCAGCAATAAGAGAGTGTTAATGCCTACTGTGTAAGGAGATAACTATGAGTCAATGTATATTGTCAAAGGTGAACAACAAAATGGCAATGGACCTAAAGAGCATATTTTCTATTGGGTAAAAGAAGTTGAAAGTGAGAACGCCACATAGTTTATATTGATTGCGCATTAATGCTCATGAAATAAGGTATTGTTGTTGCAAGAGGTTAGAGTCAGTGGGATTTCCATGTTGTCATATGTTTCCAATAATGAAATATACAAATATGAAGCAAATCTCAAATGGTTGCAATCTACGACGATGGACTGTTGGTCTGAAGGAGCAAATTATGCTATAAGAAGATGCCTCTACCCATCAAAGGGGAAAAGATGTAATTAAAAAGTATGACAGTGCAAGCAAGATGCATCTAATAAGAATTAAGGGCCTAAAAGTCATACTTGCAAGAGGGCCACCAAAGGGAAAGAGGCAGAGAACTTATAGCCATTGTCATAATACAAGGCAGACACGACAAATGTACCTTGTGAAAGTCAATTTTCAATCAAGTGGGGGAAAAACAATCATATATTTTGATTCAAAAGAAGCTTATGTTAGTAGCCCACAATCTTCAGCTATCAAGCTTTAACAGAATGCTAATACTAATGGGTCGAATCCAATGCATGATGTGCTATTGAGGCGTACGCCTCATATTTACACAAGTGGAGAATCATAGGTATTGAATAATATAAACAAAAATATATGATAATGCAACTTCAATCTGATATCAATCCTACTAATTATGGTATTTAATTTGCACATTGAGTATAATGAAGAAGTGGAGATGTTCAATAAAGATGCCACTATTGTAGACTGGTATCCAAAGGAAGATTGGTAATCATTAATCAATAGAAAGATCTATCGCTTTACTTTTAGAAAAAAATATGTTTTTTATGGGCTATAATAGTATTGCTTTTGAAGGTGAATAATAGAACATATTCATGGCAAAGCCTTACAACACTAGAAGGGATATATTATCATTATTTACATAGTCTTTTATACCCCTACCAAATTCAAATAATTATATTAGAAGAGATATATTCATGGCTGCAAACCTTGGTTGTTTTACACATTAAAACACATTATTTGGATGTTCAGAAAATGTAAAATAAGAAAAAGTTCTCAAAACAAGAACAAAACATGTAGCCCACCTCTTATTGTTAGCCAAAGAATTTAACTGGATCATGTCACTTGCTATCATTTAGTTAATGAGCCTTGACAATTTAAATAAAAATATAATTATCCAACATTGTAAAATGTCCAGTATTTTACAAACATTTAATTTTTTTAAAATTAAAATACTATAACTTGTTAAATAACATGAAATATAAGATAAATCAACCCAAAACAAAGGTCTACTTCTTAGTACAAGTCAAACAACCTTTCTGACAATAGTATAATTTCATAGGATTACTGATTTAAATTTAACTTTACCTCGTTGAATTCACTTGCCAACAGCTTAGTAACATACTTTAGTCACTCCACCCGTATTTCATCTGACTTTAGAACAAATAAAATAAAATAAAATCAAAATCAACCATTATTTGTTTTCCATACTTTAAAAAGTAGTACCATCTAACTTTTGGCATATTATTCTTATCAGTTACATGATTGCCAACATTGTTTTTAGATACATGTAGATCGTGTAGATCATTAAATTTGATAAGCTATACAATATGATAAGGGGGTTACCAAAACAATTAAAATTGATAACAATTTATATTAATAAAGAAATAATAAAAACTATTGTCACACAATTGCATCTTCCTTTTCCACCGATGAGTGCCTGTGCTTGTCTGTGGTAAAATTATCCAAATCTAAATCATTCAAAACATTGGTTCGCAGGGGTCCATATTGCAATAATTTTTCATTTATCTCATCAAAACCACACGAATTGTTGAGATATAGACCATGGATGGGGATATAAATTAAAATAATAAAAAAATCTTATTTCTCAACAAAGGCAAAGAATACTAAATACTAGCGGCATACCCTTGTATCTTCATTATCCAAAAACAAATCTCCTTGTTGAAGTTTAATCACGTTATCTTCATTCACATGTGATGCTTTTCCAGTGTCAACTTATGACCCGTTTGTTTTATGCCTTCATCTCAAAGTGATAACCTCACTTTTCCACCTCTTTTTTTACATGTTGACTATTTTGGTGTTTTCTATAGGTGAGATTTTATTTTTATTTCATTTATAGTAATTGGACTATCCCTTATGGTAACAGGCCCATCGAGAAAATGTGATTTACTAAAACATAGGTTTTTTTAAGGCTATAGGAATTTCCGTTTTGGTAATTGGAGGGTTGTTATCATATTCACTAATAAGCTCTATCTTTCACTTACAAGTTTTATCATCCAGGGCACTGAAGTCCTAACTGGTGAACTCCATGAAAAAGGATTATGTGTGTTGTTTTGATAATGTTGTTAAAGGATCATCAAATAACTTTGGAACATGAGGAGCAACAAGAGGAACATTACTATCTCCACTTGATTCAATTCTCATTTTTTCTATATTATTCATGCAAATTTCATCTTTTAACATTCCTCCTTTTTCAGAATGTGATCTACAACCATAGGAACGTAGAGATAGTAACAAATTTTTAATTTATTTCATTTTGCTAAATAGTTTGTCAAAATTTTCTGGGCAATTACACGCACACTTATGCATCTCACATGAGATCTTTTGTTCTAATTTCTACAACTTAAAAAAAAAAGACCAATATAACATATTAGGTGAATCCAAGAAAGAGATACTATGAAAAATTGTTCACTCTAATTAGACAAAAAATTACATAACATTAGCTATAACATTTGTGAAAATATAAAGATAAAATCTTTCTTTAAGAACCACTTTTAATTATAAAACTTGTACAAGTCCATATACTTATTATTTTAAAGCGTACCAATTTCAATATTGAATACAAAGTGAAATATATTGAAGGGAGAAAAATAAAGAGTATTTAACTTAACATAGTAAGGACATTCAATAACTTAAAAATTAACTATAATTTAAAAATAATATGAATACAACTTGTCTGGTGTACCTCCTATTCACTATAATGGTTGTATTTATTTGAAAAGAAATCCATGTGATAAAGATACAAATATGCAATTTATGAATACGCATTTTAGAAGAACTAATAAATTTTATCTAATATTTTTATGGCAAATTTATATTTATACTACTACATGGATTAGGGTAAAAGGTAGAGAGCCACATATTTGATTGGATGGCTGGGATCAAAATTTACGATACAAATTTCGCTTGCCAAAAAAGAATCCAAAAAATAAAGATAAACAAATTCAAAGCCAAGACCTCGGTCGTAACAAGTGAGGGTTTCACTAAGTTAGCAACTTTCCTTTCAATATACACACACATATATATATAAAAAAAATTAAACATAGTCACTATAGGATAACATGTACAATGCCACACAAGGATTGCTTAGCTACATAAATGCCCACAAAGGGCTAAAATATTGAGATGCTACATTGAATTAAAAAATGTGACTTTTTATATAACTTATATAGTAATTAGTAAAACTTTAACTTTAATATAATCTTCATTAAAGATATTGAACCAAAAAATATGGTCCATTTAATTACTAAAATTTGCCCACATATAAAAACAAATGTCTCACATACTAGATAATTTTGGGGATAGTAAACAAATAATTCTTCTACAAATCAAAATAAATTTGAAGTGGTAATTTGAATAAAAAAAGAAAGGAAACAATAATAACTAAAAAAATAAACAATAATTATGTTGTTATAGGATTATTACTCCTTATAAAATTTATCAACATAGACCCGTGCGATGCATGGAATATCTTTAAATTAAATTTTAATTTAAAAACTATAGACTATTCATTTTATAAAATCATTTGTCTTATAAATATTTTATGAATATTAAGATAAAACATTGTCTGGTTTACTTGATCATATATTAACAATTCTTCAATCAATGGAAACTTTAATTAATTAATCAAATCCTTCTCCCCTACGTCTAAAAGTCTCAAATCTCACTAAATTTAGTTGTAAAGTAGATTATACTTGAGAAAACTAATTAAAAGTAGGTCTTGATTCATAAAATAATCAGCTCATAGCGTGAGATAGTTGGGATCATATATCACTTACGTATAAAATAGTTTCGCTAAGTTATAAGCAAAAAATACCCCTTCTTTTACATTGGATGATACCATCTTTGAGAATAATTAGATATCCAAATCTCTTTCAAAACAAGGTCATTTTCTCCTTTGAACTCCTACATTTATGCATTATACATCAATCTTTATGGATTGTAAATTTTATAACGTAATGTATCTAACATCTACTACTCCCTATGATAACCCATAAAAAAATATGAATCCAAAAATATAGCTTATATTAGAGACCCTCACCTACCTGTAAACATAGAAAATTATACATAAATTCCTGTATCAGGCTCGAGCTCCACTCCACTATACTAAACAACCCATTTGTTTCTTCTAATGAGTTACTTTGCTTCCCCCTTCTTGTTAATTGGCATCCCCCTTTGTAATATCTTCAAAGAATGGTAGTGTTGCAAGACCTTCAAATCTAACCCAAAAACAACAGTAAATTTCATGGTTGTATATCTTTCGTTTTGCATAATTACATTACATTCTCTTAATCGAGTTCCAAAGGCATATAAAAATATCAAGGAAAACAATAAATAATTAATCAAAGTAATAACCTCAATCATGCAATGACATATTGAATTCAGTCAAAGAATCCAACACATGGTTGCATCCTCTAGAAAGTTATAATTCATGTGACAACATGCATCCACATTAGAGAAAATCCTTTTAGCTTTGCAAAGAATCAAACACTGAGGAATAATAGCAATATCAATTAGAAACCAATTATCATGGGAAAATTTGATATCTAAATATAAACTCAAAATAAAAACAAAATGCATGAACCAAAATCACAAACCACTTATTGCAAAATGAAATCTAAACAAATAAAAAAACTATATCCAATTCAAAAAATGAAATTACCCCATTCTCAGTCAAATCCAGCTCTCCCAAAATCCCGAGTTAAGTATTTTAAAAGTGCCTAATGTCTTTAATTACTATCTAATAAGGACCCAAAGTTAGCATCAAAGTACATAAATAACCTATGAAAAAAGAGGTATAATAGGACCTAGAAAAGGATTAATGTTCTATAAGGTTATATAAAAGAAAACAATAACAAAATAGGAGTTATAATAGGCCTTAAATATACTATATTTTTAACTAAAGTATATGAAATAATTGAGAAAAACATTAATCCACCTAAAAAAATGCACACGTCTTACTACCTTCCCCCATGATTTTTTTGCGCAATATCTAATTAGTACAATAAAGGCAATTAGAATTAATTCTTCACCACTAATTTTCTGTAATGGATTAAATAATTAACAAACTTAAAGTTCTTCATCATTGATGGAATTTAGGCTCCCTAAATTACTTTGATTAAACAACTACTTCAAATACTTTGTTCAATTATGCTCTCATTAGTGCATATATACCTTATTCTATTGCTATTCTCTATTTAAGAATTAAATTTTGACGATATTGCTATACCACAACCTCCATATTTTTGTCTCACTTAAAATACAATTTTTTTGCTAAACATATTTCAAGAAATTTTTTGGGGGTGGGTGCATCATGATGAACTTTTTCATAAGATATATTTTGATGTTGTGTGTGAAATGAATTTTTAAAAATATAGTGATATCAAATGCAATATCTCTTGAAAATTTGTCGGCAATATTAAGAATCATAGTATAAATTTATTCTCTTTCATCAAATACTGAACTGTATGTGCCTTTAAAATTCATTATTTTAATTTTTTCACAAAAATATTTTAAAAGAGATAACAATTTATGCTAAGATGAAGGCATCATCTTTCAAGAATAGATTATATTCCTTTATTTGTCTTTTTTTTCCCTTTCCACTTGATCGAAATATTTATCCAAGTCCTTGAAGGACACTTATTTGTACTTGAGGTTCCTATTAGATAGTAATGCAAGACTTCAAGTCCTTCTACAAGTGTTAACTCCCAACATCCCTAATTAAGTGCTCATCATGTTAAACATACTCTACCATTCATTGCTCCTAAAAGAAAAGACAAATAGAGTCCAAAACTCAGAATGAATCCATCAATACCCTATTAGGGTCGGAATATCCTCTAACTAAAATTAAATTTTCTAAAGCCGATTGCCCCCTTCTGAATCAATACACTGAACTATCATCCCTCCTCTCAAAATCTCTGCACAAATCAACTACCCTCTTACAAAATTCCACTATTGTGACTATCCTGTTTGTCATTCTTACACCTTAAAAAATAAAAAGAAGTTAAAAAAAAAATCTTGATAACATACAACCAAAAAAGAAATGCTAATAATAATGAAAATCCAACAAGTGCAAAACTGAAATTAATAAATGAGCTGAAGCAAAAGCAATCACACCATCACAAAATGCTGGTGGATTCAATCCCAGGATCTGAAAGCAAAAGAAAAAGGAGATTTTCATATATTTTTCTAGTGTTTGCACACCTTCATTGCTTCATGAGTATTGCTTGTGTTTTCTCATTTTCCTTGCACCTATGTATCACACAAATTCCCAAACAAATTAGCCAAAAGATTTTGAAAAATTTTAGTAAATAATCAAAGGGTGACTATCAAAGAAAATTAGGGAAGAAGGAATATTAGAGAAGCGATTTCAAAAATAAATTGAAGAAATCAATTTCCTGGAGAGAGAGAGAGAGAGAGAGAGAGAGAGAGAGAGAGAGAGAGAGAGTGTGTGTGTGTGTGTGTGTGTGTGTGTGTGTGTCTGCGCGCACATGCACTCTTTGATGAGAGAAAGAGGCCTGCACAGAATCAATAACTGAAAGTATCTAAAGTCCCGACATTCACGTATCACATATAATTGAAAATATGGAAGTACGCAGTTAACTTCCGTAAGTTTTGTTTTTAAAAAATAAATAAAAATAAAGCAGTATTTTGCTTGGAGATAGATGACAATTACAAACTGTTTTTTAACTTTAAAATCAAGGGTTTAGATTTAATGAGTTGATAATATTTGTGACTAAAATTATACCAAGTCCCACAAATTACTCTCGTGTTAGTATTTTAGAGTTTTTGAAATATTGTTATTAATATATTATAGATAGATAGACAGTTTAGTTACAAAATTGAAGGCTTAGATTAATAGATGACTAAATTTTATGGTCGATATTACATCATATCCTATAAATCACTCCCATTATAGCTGGCATTTTAGATTTTTTGAAAGATTATCACTTTTTTAACTGCTTGAATTTTTTTTAGATAATACAATTATCATGTATCCTTTATCAAATATAACTAAAATTATGAATTTTTTTAAAAAAATAAAAATTATAAATGGGTATTTTACTTAAATAAGGTGGTCTAAAAAAACTAAAATTTACAGTTTAGATTTAATGAATAAATATAACTACCTAATTTTTTTCCTAGATAATTAAATTATCATTTATCTTTTATGATGTATATCAGAAATCATAGCAGATTTTTTAAATAAAATAAAGAGATATCTTAACTTTAAAATCGATGGCTTAGATTTAATATATAAATAATTTTTATGGTTAAAATTACATAAAATCCCACAAATCACTCTCGTTGCACCATTTTAGGGTTTTGTAAAGATTGCTATTATAATAGTATAGATATATTTTTATTGTTTATTTATATTAATATAATTAAAATAAAAATTAACTATTATCCTTGCATTTGATGTCACATAGGATACCACAAGAAATAAAAATGCTATTTAAGATGGGTGTATATGTAGTGCAATATCAGCCCCATATATTAAAGGGAGTACCATTTACTAATTAGCAATAAAATGTAAATATTTAAATGAAATATAAATTTAACAAAGAAGTGATTTAAATGAATGAAAACAATGCGAATTGAACACTAAGAATGAAGAGTACATATTTTTATAATAGAAAATAAATAAAAAAGAAATGATCAACTGTTCATAGATTGAATGATCTAACATTTTAGATGTTTTTACTCCTTGAATTAGTAACTATTTATTCAATTAATAATATAATTTTAAAAAATATTTGAACTACATCCTTCCATCACACCAGCTATAACTGTAGCAATATCACAGGTTTTTTTTTTCCAATTTTTTAGCTTTCGTATTATGTAATCAAAGAAAATATTTCTCTTGAAGAAAAAAAAATGTAGTTAAATTCTATAAATTTGCAAACATACATTAGTAATAAAAGGTATGAACTGTTTGTTTCTCTATTTTTCAACTTTTCATAAATTATCTGAAAATACAAGATGCAATGCATTATGCAATTAAATAATATTTCTCTTGAAAAAAAATATGTTGTTGTCAAATTATATGAATTTTCCAACATAAATTAATTAAAAAAAAAGTAGTTTCATTTCATAAATTATAGGTTTCTTGCATAGGATGGCAAAAAAATGCTTTAGTTATCTTGCATGATATAAATTCTTTGTATTGAATAATAGATGAAGTTGCTCTCACTAATCATTTTTCAATATAAACATGCATATATCTCGGTATATTTTATTTTTCAAGGTAAGACTATAAATTAGATAGATTTTGATTAAAAAAAGGGAAGCAAAACCAATAAGCAAAACATACATCACGATATCCAAGTTGTATTTTGAAAATAGCCGGATGCATCTCAAATACTCCACTAAACCGCACTTCTTTGAAAGTTCGTCTATCATGACGTGTTCTTGGGCCCCTTCTCTTCCAATGCGTAACATGTCATTACGTAAAAATATTTTTTTTGTCCATTGATTTTTTATTCAAACTAAAACTCAAATACACGCTTTGTTTAGGTGGCATGTGTCATTGTAGGCTTCATTAGCTATATTTGTTTTCTTTTTGGTTTGTTTGTTCTTATTTTTAACTAATCTAAAATTCATTATATCACTTAATTTATATATTACTTTTTTATTTACTGATGTATAATCTTGTGGATGCGTGGACTTATTAAAGTTAGGAAATAACATCCTTATTTTACTTTTCATTATTGCATTTTTTAAAAAAGCGTTTCATTAAGTTTATTCAGAAAAACTACAAATGTATACGTGTCACTTTTGCCTTTTCTTTTCTAAACGTGATTTATATATAAAAATACCCATACAATTATATAATGCAATTTTTTTCTACGTCTTAACTTTATAGATTTTATATTAGACTAATCATGCAAGACATGGTATTACAACTAGTATATCCTTAAGATTATAAACTTAAACTAATAGTCCATCTATTTAAGAGGATTTAAACTTTTTAATGTGCAACCGTATTTTATGTATACATTTCATATGCGCGTATCTAAGAAGGCGCAGAAAACAAATAAATAAAGTTAAAAATTCTACCAATCACAGCTTTAAATTAGTGACTCACACAACTTGTATACTCAATTGTTATTATTTTATTGCGTTGCTACTACTGTTACTATTATTATTATGGTAGATCAATGCCTAATAACAAGTTATGAGCCTATTTGTAACTATTCCTTAAAAAAAGACTATGTTTATAAGAATAGAAACCACTTATATTGGTTTTTGGCTATTTGCTTTATCTAGTTTGATTTTAATTTGTATTTTCTTTGATCAAAAAATTGGATTACGTGAAATGACATTTAATGAACAAATTCATAAGCTCAATCCACATTTTGAAAGTTCGATTATTGATAAATGTTCTGCATAAATTTTACGTAGGATGCATGTAAGATTCTCAGACACCTCTAGGCTCTACCTTCTTCTATTTAAATAAAGTAGATATGATAAAACTGACCTGACATCCGAAACTCAAATTAAACTACCTCAACTCAGATCCAAACCAACAACTAAAACAGATTAACCGAAACTCGAAAATGAACTGGCATAAAACTCAACCAGATGTACATGACCTGATTTAGACTCAAATCAATTTACACCCAAACTCGAACCGACTCGAATCAAGTCAAACCCAAACCAAATTATACTTGAACATAAAAGTCCCGAGCCCTATCAACTCGAACCAATTCAAACCAGAACCCAACCACATCAAACTATAATGCGCTTAGCTACTCAGCTACATGTTCATGAGCTACATGTTTATTATTAAATGGGCAACTCGTTTAGTTTATATTTCAAAAGTAATGCCATACAAATTCCAATATCAATGGCAGATTTTTCATTTAATTGAAAATTTAAGTCATTTATTTATTTTAAATATGTGTGAGTAAAACCTATTGAAAAAGCTAAACATACCAATTATATATAGAAATTTAAATGATATATAAAAGAAGAGTACTTGCTTTTGATGTGTAAATTTACACGCAGACACAATCTAAGAAGAACAAAATTTTGGTCTCTTTTGTGGAAACCAAACACCTTTTGTTTCCGATTAGTACGCCATGAATTGGCTGGAAAGAAGAGAATACAAATAAGCCAAAAGCAAAAAACAAAGTAAGTAAAAAGAGCAACCTATGCTCTATCTGTGACCCAAACTAGTGAGTAAGAAAAGGGGTTGGGGGGGCTGGGAATCTAGCATAGTACCCAAACAACAAACAACAAAACTGCACACTACAATCTACACCCCAACTCCTCCATTTCTAACTTGGCTTGACCTGAGGAGCCCCGAAGAGAAAGGCGAAAAGCCTATTGCTAATTATGTGAACCCCTCAAAACTCTCTACTACTTTTTCTCTACCAAAATCCCCTACAAACCAGTACCATGAAGATCATATACAAGTGCCCACCACCTATTTGATAAAATGCCTCAAAGAAAATTCTTGTATTGTATCATGTTTTGAATCTTACAAAGATATTGCCCTCTGATCTGGAGGTGAGAGATGAAGATCCACCATATTCATCAAGAGCACATCCTCCACTGATTGATATGCAAGAAGAGTGCAAAGTGCAATACAAGCATCATGCCATCACAATAACTTAGCCAAGTGACTCATCAAGCTCCATATGCAAACCTTGATCTTACCAGCTTTCTATCAGAGGGCATTGTTTGCTCCAAAAATTTGAACTCATGCATCAATACTCCTGGCCTTTCCTTACAAAATTTTGAGGCATTTTCTACTCCAAAATTTCCAGAACCCAACTCCTTGCCAACTGAATTGTAGATGCAATGTGAGAGGCAAACGCGCAAGCTCATTCAATTAGCCCACATCAGCACCCTAAGTAAACACCCGTCGCAAACATATCTTAGTTCCGAGCTATAGGAACACCTCCAGATGCATTATCAACTCAGACCACATCATATAATCCCTAAGTTTCCACGATGCCCCACCAAGAATTAATCCTCGTCTTTCATAGCTGCAGTCTTTTGTGACTTCTTTAGAGATCTTGTAATTCTCCTAAAAGCTTGTTTTTCATTATCCACTACTACAAGCCCCAACAATTTATCAACCTCGAAAGATTCATTGGATACCAAACACCTTACCACCAGATCATCCCCAAGGGAACCATAAAACAAAAAAGAGTCCCAAGTGCAAAATTTTGATTTATACATAATAAAGAAAATTCAACAACTAGGCTCACCCAATTAAACACATATTTGAAAGCGACTTGACTCCTAGAAGCAACTCATTCAAAACTTAGGGGAACTCGAAACTCGATTTATACCTATCCAATTTTTAGCCGACCCGAAATTTATCCGATGAAATCCTATTAATATGAATCGAACCAAAACTCACCGGAACATAGCCAACTAGAAATTGGCCCATACTTGAACTTCACACTAACCAAAGCCGCATTCGATCTGAAGTCCATTGGGCCAATCCGGTCTATACTTGACCAGAACAACCCATTTCCTAGGTCTATGCAAATTGCAGCTAGCTTAACTTGTTTGTATGTACCTTCACTTTATAATGAAGGTGCACCCAGTTAATTCCCCATAAGGGCCAGATCACTGAAACAGGCCCAGCCCAAAAATACTTACAATCCGACATCTATAAAGCTGACCATGCAACCGCCAGACTAATTCTCTTTTCTAGGGTTTCACTCGCGCCGTTGCAACTCTTATTGTGGAAGAACAGCAATGGGTAACCCCTAGTTCCTCCCTTCGTCCCGAATGGAATTTTTCGATTGATTTCTGTTCCTTAATAATCTGCATTTGTTTGAATTTGATCGGTTCTTCTTTTATCTACAGCAAGAATCAAGGTTCATGAATTGAGGCAGAAATCGAAGGCTGAGCTTTTGAATCAGCTTAAGGATCTGAAGAATGAGCTTGCCTTGCTTCGTGTTGCTAAGGTCACTGGTGGTGCGCCTAACAAGCTCTCCAAGATGTCTGTACTTCACTTCTCTTTCTCTTTCTCTCTCCATTTCTATGTTGTGTTGTGAGTTGAATGATTGATTAATGGGTTGGTTCGTTGTTTTGGGTGGATTTGCACAGTAAGGTGGTGAGACTGGGGATTGCACAAGTGTTGACAGTGATTTCCCAGAAGCAGAAGGAAGCGTTGAGAGAGGTTTACAAGAAGAAGAAGTACTTGCCTCTTGATCTTCGCCCCAAGAAGACCAGAGCCATTCGCCGTCGCCTTACTAAGCATCAGGTCCCTATCATTCTGTCTCTTTCTCTGATTTGATGTAGTTACAGTGAGTTACATGTTCATTCATGGTGTTTGAGACGCTGTAATGCATGCTTGGGGTGTTTGGTGTTAGTGTTTTCTGCTGGGGCATTGCATGTTGCTTAAGTGATTGATTTGGTAGGATTAATAGATGAACACATTCATCAATAACTTATTTTGAAGTTTGGAAATATGAATTTGTTGCATTTTTATGTGTTGTTTTAGTCCCCCTTAATAAGATGCTGTGGAAACATCAAACATTGCTTGTCACACCAATGTGCGAATGTTTTATTGACCTAAGTCATCCAGCAGATTTCTCAGGTTATTTGCAGGACAGATTTTTGTTCACTTGATTGTAGAAAGGGGTCAGCTTTGGTTTTCTAGCTACAGCCTTGGTTTCTGGTTTGGTCTGGTTTGGTTTGGTAGAGTAGAGATTGGTTTGGTGATATGGGAATACTGAAAGGTAGTACGGTTGGGAAGAATATTTTATTTTTCAATTTAGGACGGTTATTCATTTTGGAATGCAGAGATCATTGGTCTATGCATGTCTGAACCTGTAATCTTTTGACATTGAGCATCTCTGAGATGCTCCTGAGCTTGCTATTTATGGGTAATTTTGAAGTTCATATTTTCTTCTTCCTATGTTGAGATTGGGCATGAAAAATAAGTAAAATTATGGGCTGAAGTTACTCTTAACTGCATGAAGCCGAAGCCTGCTTCTTTTTTTTTTTTGGGAAAGATTATTATTATTATTTTTTTTAAAGGGAATGCTATCTATTGTGCTAGCTAGCTTTCTTCACAAATGTCGGAAGTTCAACTAAGGGCCCAGAATCAATGCGAAAAATCTTTGACCATTACTCTAGTAACAAAAAAACCAATGTTAGGTCAATATGGGCTATTGCTTATTAGATTGTCTCCAAGGAAAGTATCTTGGTATTAACTCCTGATTGTGGATGTAGCCATTGGACAATTGCCCTTGGGACTCACTCCTATTCGAGATCAAAAGTGGGAGAATCCTGCTGAATTAAGACTACCCAAATTGTTCATTTTTTTGGGACCCCCCCCAAAAAGGAAAGTTCACGGGCCTAGTACAAGGACCACATCTAAGGGTTGGGAATGTGCCAGGGGAGGGGGGAACACAACTGGGCTCTAGGCACAAGGCCTATCGAGCAGTGAATTTTTAGCTAGCGGAGGTTGGGATTGCAGTAGTTGATTAACTAAGTAACCCTTGTCATGTGAGTGTGTTAAAGTTCATTGGTGGTAAAACATGTATAGAACATTGAATGTGCCTATTAGAGCATTTTCAGCCTGAGTTCCAAAAATTAGAACTCATGCTTGTCACATCAGCAAAAGTTTCACTTTTCTGGAACTTATATTCTATCATTTTTCCAATCAGTGGAACTCATTTCTAGATAATTAAATTAAATATTTGTCATGGAGCCCAGCTCATACATACAATTTGTTTTTTTAATCAGTTAAATAATATTTTTAAGGAAAAAGAAAAAGAAAAAATAAAAAGAAAACTACACAAAAAGACAAAAAAAAGGGAATGTGGGAAGGAATGCTACTCCATTCCGCCTCGCGTGTTTCCTCACGTGTTCATGTGGCTGCAAGCATTGAGTTTCATTTTTTTGAGAATGTCGGGCCCCACGATTGGAACTCATTTCCAGGCTGGGGATGGCCTTATGTTAGGCGCCTATTAGGTTGGAGCCATATCAAACATGTGGACATTTGCGGTGTGTTTCAGCTGATTTGTATTTTTGAAGCACATCCAATTGAGGTGCTTCATTGTGAATGCTTTGATGTGATCCCTCGCTTCTTTGTTCGCTCTTCCTTTTTGTATATTTTAACAACTCTCCTTCTTTATCTAATTAACGTTTCAGTGTGAATCTATGATTGTTTGTTCATTACTCATGTGTATGCTTTTACACAGGCATCCCTGAAGACTGAGAGGCAGAAGAAGAAGGAGATGTACTTCCCCATGAGAAAGTATGCCATCAAGGTGTAGGCATTATATAGACATTTATTCTGATATGTTAGAAGTTTTTGGTACAATTTCAACTTTCTATCTTTTATGGTGAACTTGTTTTGAAACTCATTCAGTTTTCATGGATAGTGAGCGGTACTTTTTTGTTACACATTACTACGTTAGCCTATGACTGCCTCAACTTCTGAGCTCAAAAGGTTGGCATTGTCTTTTGCTTGACACGGTTTTCTACATGATGAAGGCTTTATCAGCAATATTGTCATTGGGCATTTTCTAAGTTGAGATTATCCAGATTTTTGTTGTTCTGTTGGCATTTTGTTTAATTTCATGCCAGATAAATTCAAGCCCAGAGAAGAGTCCATGGGGCGTTCCACTATACCACAGAATTTTCGGTTCTTATTTGGAACATATGCACAAGTGTGATGTGCGATTGGATGTTAGAATAGAGATCCCAACCCCATGCATAGCTCGAGAAAATGCCTGTAGCTGGGGTTAGGGCTATGAGTGTATGAGAATGGCCTTGAGAAATTGATGAATGCCATCTTTGATGCAATCTTTGCTTACTCACATAGGGCATAGGCCAGCACACGTTAAGCATATACCTCTTCTGCTCTTCCCGTGTAAGGTTTTTGGGCGTCAGGCTTTTAGGATTTTTGCTTTGACAATAGGGGCCAACTCCATTGTGGCATGTGAGTAATATGTCATGTTGCCATGTAAATGTTCATTTTTGTTATAGGATAGCACGTTTTTGTTCAGAAATCAATTGCGCCATCCAAATAGGCTATTTTTTATGCATATGGTGTGTTTCTTTGCACACTAATAATAGTCGACAACCTACTTGGGCGATATGGCCGGTTAATTGTACGGTAATGCTCTACTGCAAATTGTATCGGTCTCTTGGGTGAACTAAAGGATCGGAAGGATTATACACATGGAAGGCTTGTTTACTAAGACGCAAGAATATTCACCAAGGAAGGACAGGTCATTCGGAGGTTTGCGTATGATAACTTGTAACAACGCTCACCGGTGGAAGACCTAGTCAATTAAAAGAAAAATTATAAGATCTAGTTCTAGTAATTTCAAACATGTAACAATGCTTACTAGGGAAAGACCTAGTCAATTAAAAAAAAAAATTATAAGATCTAGTTCTAGTGAGGAAATTACGACAAGTTAATATGGCCTCCATTGCTCTGGCCAAGCTCAACAAAGATTAAGCTGGTGCTAGTTCTGATTCATGCCATCCCGCCTCCATTCCGCAGAAGTTACCTAGTGACTTTAACCTAATAACGCAAAAGGGCAATACGGTGCACAAGCATCTTGCATTGCAGCATATCTTGACTTTGTCAATTGTTGATTCCAAAGCTCATACCCGTGACTCTTTGATCACACAGAAACAACCTTACCGTTGCTCCAAGACTCCTCTTCATCCTAATCATGCAAGTGCTTGCTATTTTGCTAGGTTGAACTTAAAAGGTCTTTTGTTATTAGTTGTTTGGATGAATTGTTAATTATGTTTTATTATCGTTAATATCCTGTGGATGAAGTGGTTATATGCTTTCTTTATGTCTAACATCAACATTATTTTAGATAAATCAAAACAAATATTATCGTTGGCCTTCCCAAAAAAAAGAAAAAAAAGAGAAAGAGACAAAGATCTGCACCCTGTGATGATAGTAGTAAATAAGTGACAGATGCAAATAAAGCAAGATTTCTATTTTAGCGCATAGATAGTTGCGTCTTATTCTTGACCCAATAAGCTTAAGTGGGCCGGAGAAAAGGGTACACAATGACTGAATTACGCCGAATGAAGGCTTTGAATCCAGGGCCTCTTCTGTGATAGATGAGCCCTGGTGGGCCTGATACCACTGAGTATGGGGCTCTTCATTGCTTTTTGTTCGGTTATTAAAAACAAGGAAATAACTGCAACTATTCATGCGCGTTCATTCTTGTTCTTCTGCCTCCCACTTCGATCATAATACTTCCAAGAGTACATACTCTCACAAGCCACGTCAGCGCTACATATTAAAAATTATCTATATAACAAGTACACGTTGGCAAAAAATATATACATAGCAAGCCAAGTACACACACTCAGGTGCATGATATACATTGCGTGGAGATAGGAACTTTTGTGTTGTTAGAATTTATTATGTCAGACTCGGGTTCTTTATGAAAATAATTTGCATTTGATTGCTAAATTAATTATGTCCTTTGGCAACATTAAAAGGATCCTATTTGGGCCCACTCGTGTGACTTGTTTGATTCTTAGTTTTCTGTAACTAATCCAATATTGGTTTAATAGCCGAAATTAAAACTCTGAATATATTATGTTCCAAACTTATTTTTCCTCCCTCCCTTTATCATCTTAATACTTATATTGGCGGTGTCTCCTTCCAACCTGAGGAAGACAGGAAATATCCCTCATTTCTTGGGGGTATTAGATTATTAAGTGCTAACTTAACAAAAGATTAATTTAGAAGTTGGTTTAGTTTACTTCGTGCACCTAACGTTGTTGGCTGTCATTGTCATTACAGCACTTACGTCCTATGTGCTCTCGGGAGCACAGATCCGCTGTTGTTTGTTACCGTCTTTACAACACCTATGTCCTATGTGCTCTTGGAGCACATATATTTTGAAATATAAATAATCCATGCACGGAAACAAAATGCATGTAGAGCTTTGTTACATAGTACGGACAATTCCTACTTTGTGGCTCTTCGTTCTTTATTTTTCTTTGTTTCTATCCTCATTGAGAGCAATATATAGGTAGAATCTTTAAAGGAAAGACTATATAATAATTGCATTACTTATCATTTAACCAAAAAAAAAAGAAAAAGAAAATAAGAATGATAGCAATCTCAAGGTGAGAATCCAAAGCCTATATTATACTCCAGAGAGTGCATATTCTTATAATCCACATCAGCGCCACATATTAAAAATTGTCTATATGATAAATATATGTTGGAAAAATATGCATACTTAGCAAGGAAAAGTGCATACTCCCATATGTATGATATAGATTATCATGAGAATCGGAAACGTGGCTCACCATCATCAATTCATCATCATGTGGAACGTGAGTGAGACATTGGAAAAAGGAGTTGCTAGAAATAGCAGTTTTGTGAATGGAAAGTTGGAAAAGGTTTTGATAATGTTGTCACATGTGGATGGAGGCCGCTACGATGAAAGCTCACTTTTGTTGAATGACCGCAGCCTTGTTTGAGTCTCTTCTGATATTCAAGAGTCAAGACATCAATCAATAGAAGAGTCCGAGGTACCCAATATCTTGCTGGAAACTATAGAATATTCATCTTCATATTTATTTTTGTTTTGATAGAATCTTTATATTTATTTATCCTTTTTTTGTGTCCAGATAAATTGCAAACAATACAATATAATATAAATATACAACATAAAAGAGAGGGCTGATTTAAACTAAAAATTAATCTATGCAGAATCTCAATCTCAATTTCAACTCTTGGATCAAGACCTTATTGAATCCCAATAATTATTACATGACTGAAAAGTAAAAGTTTACCTTAGTGTTCGTTCCATCATATAAGAATCTGCCTTATATGAATGCATGCAAATTGGAAAGTAAATGATGGGCTTTTGTTGATTTTCTTCCGTATTTATTTTATGAAGAAATTTGCTAAGTCCGTCTTTGATAGCGTGACAATCAATTGATGATTTTCGTGGCGCAAAATATTTGAATTCATGTCGGGCATTATCCCCATCGTGCGTAAGAACGTGTATTCCCATGTGCATTTTCAATGTTCAATAATGTGTTGAATATTCTAACGGACTGAATAGTTTTGAAAAATTAAATAGTACGAGGAAAAACAGAAACTATCTTTTTACTTGAAAAAATAATCGAAAGTATAATGTTATATTTTAATTAGTTTAAGAATTATATACTGTTTATTTTAATTTTTGAAATTATCCTTAAAAATTCCCTTTTTTTAGGGCAGGACTTTTCATTTCATAGCGCCACACTGTGTTAGGGGTAAATCAATATAGTTTCTGTATTTTGAATCATTTTCTAAGATGTGAATCAAATAGATAATTCTAAGTGCATAATTAATTTGTAATCACATAACTAGTTGACTGTGTGTTTTTAATAGTCCCTTGAATTTTTCAAGGTTAATTTTCTAATTATGAAATCCTAATTATGGAATTTTGATTTTTTGGGTGCAGATGGGATACCTTACTTAGGGGGAATAAGTGCCAAATTATTTGAACCAATTTGTGTTAATATCTTAAGATATATAAAAGCTAACCAATTAAGTAATATCAATAACACAAGTAGTATTTTTTTCCAATAAAAAATCAGTATTTTTAGAATACAATAGTTTGCAATACGTGTTGTTATTTGTTCCACCATCTTCTTTTTCTTCCTAAAGATCCTTACATTCCTTTCACACCAAATACTTGCTATTGATCATAACAACAATTAAAGCCAGATGATAGCGGCCTTTGCATTAGAAATCTTACCTCTTGCAAGCCAAGAATTTTAGATGCATGTCCAATCTTACTCAGTTGTTAGGAAAGTTATGGCTAAAATCAATACCAGAAGAAAAGGAACAACACTGTGTTGTAGTATACTACGGCCTTGAAAGCGATTTCGGCTCGACTGAGATGCAAATCAAATTAGTTAATTGCTCTCCAAGGTTAACATAGTGAGTCTCTGAACACTTACACTCGAGGCCAGAGACTTGGAACATGCAGTGTATCAATTGCCTAAGAAAAAAAGAGAGAACAGTGGAAGAGGAGAAGAGAAGAGAGATGATATTTGGTGTGTTTTCTGCAGCTGAGGAGAGCTTGTATTTATAGGTGCAAAAAGATTGTTTAGTAGAGAGAAGATAGCAAGAAAAAAAAGGAGAGCCACATGACTGCAATATACCTATTGAGTGAGGAAAAAGGAGAGCCTCATGCTGTTTCAATATAACTGTTAAGGTCTTGTTAAACATGACTGCTTAACTGCTAAAAATAGCTTACGTAGAGGAAAATCAGCCCACAACCACTGACCAGGGATGCCAACGAACAAAATAGAAGCTATTTTCTCCAAAAAGATTAGCATACGAGGCCCCAGCCCAGCCCCAGCCTAGCCCCCTAGGACCACAACCGCGTGTGCCCAACCTGGACCGAATCAGGCAAGAGGGCGGCGGTGCGCGTGTTCATGTGGTGGTGACTCTCTCCCCACAGAGGACTAATATTGTTCAACAGGCCCAAAGAAAGAAGGTAAAGATAAACCCCACTTCAACTCCCAAAACCACCTATGCGGGGCAAAAGGGATGGGAAAAGTAAGGGGCTAGTGAATGCCATTACGCACAAAAATCCCACATTAATGGCATACAGACTAGCGAAGAGAAAATCTGGGTAAAGGAAGGATTACACATTTAAGCATCAATATCTTTCGATTGAATTGATATGTAGTGAAGTAGGACAACAACCATGTCTATCAAGTGAATGAATCTTGAACTTGATAGACCCTGATTAAGACCCCTAAAATGCATATCAACCCTCATGGACACTGCATGTTTTGCGATAATGAACTAGCGCCTTTTAGGGCCACGCGCACACCTCAGGTCTCTTAAATGCTCTAGAGAGACAACCATCACAACCCTTAGTCTCTCATAGAAAGCGGCCAAACCTTCACACTTACGTAGGTAATTCCATTAAATCTATCTCAACATGGACCACCATAATCACAGCTATGGAATTATTAAGAGTGCAATGCTGCTCAACCTCACTTGTATGAAGTGATGAATCTATCAAGTGCATCTCAATAGCATAAGAGCTCAAACTCTCATATGCACTACCGCACCTTATAGGGATGAGAATGTAGTGCATATTGAGGGTAATATGGCTTTGTTTGGCCACAAGAGTGTATCCACCATATTATCTCAATTCATAGGCTTGAGTCCCATCCCCCTCGATGTATCAAGAACAACTCACCTGGTTAATCCCTTAGTCAGTGGATCCACTAGATTTTTTTCAAATCTCACGTATTCCAAGAAAATGATCCCGTGTTTTAGCAGTTGTTTTACCACACTATGTCTAATGCGAATATGTCTCTTCTTTCCATTATATACATTGTTATATGCAACTCCGATTGCTACATGTAAGTTACAATGAAGAGAAATAGTCATAGGTTGCCTCCCCCATAGTGGCATATAAACCTTTCAGCTATTCAGCTTCTTGACCTGCCAACTCAAGAGTAATAAATTTAGCTTCCATGATGGGTCGCGCTATACAGGTCTACTTGATAGACTTCAATGAGATAGCTCCTTCGTCTAGGGTAGATACATAACCACTAGTAGAACTAACTTCATCGTTATCAGGGACCCAGTTCGCATCACAAAATCATTCTAACATAGCAGGAAATTCACTAAAATGCAAACACTAGTCCGTAGTACCTCTTAACTATTTAAGCAATCGAAATAATGTATCCCAATGCTGTGTACTAGGGTTATGAGTATAACAACTTAGTCAACTAGCAGCATAAGCAATGCTAGGTTGAGTATAGTTCATAAGGAACATCGCACCATCACACTTCCTATGATTTTAACATACTCAGTTTGGAAGACATTAGGCCTTTATTCTATTTAAGATGTATGCTAGGGTCATAAGGAGTTCTCACTGGAAACACATCAAAATAATTAAATTTCTTCAACACTTTCTCAATATAATGAGACTAACACAAACAAAAACCATCATTAGTCTTTCTAATCTTAATCCATAGGATTACATCAGCTTCATCCATGTCCTTTATTTTAAAATGACAAGACAACATTTTTTTAGTCTTATTAACAACATGCACATTAGTGCCAAATATCAACATGTCATCCACATATAGACATATTATCATACAATCTGAACCAATTACCATTGAATACGTATAGAAATTAGGGGTGCTCACAATAAAGCCATTTTCTACTACTGTGCTATCTAATATTCTATACCACTGTGTAGGAGTTTACTTAAGGCTGTAAAGAGATTTCCTAAGCTTGCATAATTTATTCTCTTGTCTAGGAACTGCACAACCCTCAGGTTGAGTCATATAAACCTCTTCCTCTAGGTCACCATTAAGGAATGCCGTTTGACATCCATCTGATGCACTTCAAGACCATGGATGGCAGCTAAGGTGACTAAAGTTCTAATGATGGCTATCTTAGTCACAGGAGAATATGTGTCAAAGTAGTCAACCCCCTTCTTCTAATTAAATCCCTTATCACCAGTCTGACTTTATATTTATCAATAAAACCTTAAGGTCTTAACTTCTTTTTAAAAATCCATTTACTACCAATAGGTTTATAACCTTTGGGTAGTTCAACCAACTCCTAAGTTTGATTAGATACTATGGAATCTAATTCACTTTTAATGGCTTATTTTCAGAAACTAACATTTATGGATCTCATAGCCTCTTCATAAGTTTTTGGATCTTCTTCAATAAAGAAGGAAGATACTAGTTGATCAGGCAAGAAATTAACATCAAAGTCTTCAATTAAAAAATTAGTGAGAAAGTCAGGACCAAAGCTAGTCTTAACTCTAGGTCTCTTACTCCTCCTAAGTTCATCAACTGAGATTCTAACACCATAATGGAAAATAGACAAAGCCACATTATAATGCACAGGTATGGTTTCATGCAAAGTAGTAGAATAACTCCTTTTTAAAGGAAATACATGCTCAAAGAATTCTGCATCCCTAGACTCACTAATAAAGAAGTCATTCAGCGATATGAATCCATATGCAACACTATTTTGCGTGTAACCAATAAACATAGAGTTGAAGGTTTTAGGACTTATGTTTTTCTATTTGAAATCAAGTAGGGAACTTTAGCCAAATACCCCCACACTCTTACGAAACTCAAATTAGGAGCATAGCCTTTCCATAGTTCATAAAAAGTTTGGTCTAACTTCTTATGAGATACTCTATTAAGAATATAGCAAGCAGATAAAACACCTTCCCCCCCAACATATTATCAGGAAGTCCCGAAGTCAAAAGCATGACATTCATAATTTCTTTAAGAGTTCTATTTTGCTTTTGGCTATCCCATTTTGTCAGGGAGTATGGGGTGCACTAATCTCATTTATTATACCATTTTTCTCATAAAAGGTTGTCAAAGAGTTGGTCCAATATTCTCCACCCCTATCAGTTCTGAGCTTCTTAATCTTTCGGTCCAGTTGGTTTTCTACCCCTGCTTTGTATTTCAAAAACATTTCCTTAGCCACATTTTTTGTACCTAAGGAGGTAGATATGCCTAGAGCAATCATCTACAAAGGTGATGTAATACCTTTTTCCTCCTTTACTGGCTATGTTTTTGAAGTTAGCTAAGCCCGAATGTACTAGTTCTAGCAATATTGTTTGTCTGCTAGTAACCGACTTAAAGGGTTTTTTGGCATATTTTGCTTCTATGCACACAGAGCATTTGGTGAAATTATCAACAATTACAGCAAATATCAGTTTCATATGTTTGAGTTATTTAATGGATGCAAAATTAACATGACTTAGCCTACCATGCGACAAATCAATAGACTGAGCAATATAAGTAGAAGTAGAAGCATTTCCATTCAAGATTTTAGAAGCAAGATTAAGTACAAATAGACTCCCATTCAGTTATCCATTCCCAACAAAGACCCTATTACGAGAGATAATAACCTTGTCATTTCCAACAATAGTATTCAATCTAACTTTGTTCAGAAGTATACCAAAAACTAAGTTTCTGCGAAGAGAAGGCACATACAACACATAACTTAACGACAGTAATTTGCCAGAAGTGAGTTTAAAAAGAATCTCCTATTTATCCATAACTCTAGCAGTCATGGAGTTTCCCATGTAAACCCATTCACCATCTGCAACATCTTCAAAGTCATGCATGAGTTCTTTATTAGCGTAGAAGTGCCTTGAGGCTCAAGTATTGTAGATCCATTTAGCTTTGTTTGCCACCAGGTTTGCCTCTTCGACCACTGTATAGATGACTTATGTGTTCTCGGCAAGGTTAGCTTGGGCTACAGGCTTCTAGTTTGGCTGTGATTACTCTTTGTGAAGTGGACACTGGTATGCTTTGTCCCTCGCCTTGCCGCAGACATAGCACAACCCCTTTGGTTTCTGGATTTATTGCTGAACTTATTCTGCTGCTTCGTATAGCTCGGCTTCTTATTCTTCTTACCTTTGCCTTTATACCTGCCTCTATTTGTATGCATAACAAATTCAACTAGGTTAACTTTAGAAGAATTTAAATAAAGAGAATCCATCTTATCTTTCAGGCGATTAGTTTCTTTCGTTCCTATGTGGTTGATCAGTTCCTGCAGAGTAAGATCTTTCTTCTTATACTTTAGTTGGGTTCTGTAGTCACTCTAGGATGGTGGAAATTTCTCAATCAGCACAACGTCTTGCAAAATCTCACACATCTTCATGTTCTCACTTTCAGCATGTAGGTTCTCACAAACATGAACCTATTCTATGATTGACTTGTCATCAATAATCTAAAAATGCAGCCATTCATTGACTACATATTTCTTCTCTCCAACGTCATCAGCTCCATAGTTGACATGCAACTTCTCCCAAGTGATTTTAGTCGATTTAGAGGTGACAAACAAATTATACAGGAGGTTAGTCATATGGCTCAATAGATGCCCCCTGACCGTTTTATTGTCTCTCTCAAATTTCCTCATTGTTTCCTCATCAATAATTTTGGATTTGTTTTTGACACTTCCATCACCAGAGGCAATAGTGGTTTCATAAGTTGTTTTCTTCAGGGAGGTCAGAAGACAACACATAGCTAACCTCTAGTTGTTTAAAGAATATGAACAGTTTCTGGGACCAACATTTGTAAGTGGTTCCATTTAAAGGTTCTAATTTTGAGAGGTTAGGAAGAGCTTTGTGGACTATTAGCGCCATTGACTTTACAAAAATCAGAAATTGCTTTCAAAGTGTTAGGAAAGTTATGGCTAAATCAATTGTAGAAGGAGAGGAACAACAGTGTGTCATGGTATACCACTACCTTGAAAGTGATTTCGGCTCAACCGAGGTGCAAATCAAATTAGTTGATAAATCCCCAAGGTTAACACAATGAGTCTCTGAACACGTGCACTCGAGGACAGAGAGTTAGACCACATAGTGTATCAATTGCCCAGGAAAAGGAGAGAGAACAGTAGAAGAGGAGAAGAGAAGAGAAATGATATTTGGTGTGTTTTCTGCAACTGAAGAGAGTCTGTATTCATAGTTGCAGAAAGGTTGTTTGAGTGGAGAGAAGATAACCAAAAAAAAAAAAAAAAAAAACAGGAGAACCACATGACTAAAATATAGCTGTTGAGCTCGAAAAAAGGAGAGCCTCATGCTAATTTAATATAGCTGTTGAGGTCTTGCTAAACGTGGCTGCTTAACTTCTAAAAATAGTTTTTGTTGGACCCAAATATGGAGGAAAATCCGCGCACAGTCGTTGGCGAGGAATGCCAACAAACAAAAATAGAATCTATTTTCTTAACAAGATTAGTAGACGAGGCCCAAGCCTAGCTCAGCCCACGACCGTACCGCGCCTGGCCCGGCCCAGACCGGACGGGCAGGCGATGCGTGCCCTTGTGTGTGGTGGTGACTCTCTCCCTATACTACTACAAAAATTAGGCCCAATATTATTCAGCAGGCCCAAAGAAGGAAGATAAGGATAAACTCCTCTCCAACTCCCAAAACGAGCTACGTCGGATAAAAGGGGATGGGAAAAGCAAGGGACTAGTGAATGCCATTACACACAACATCAGTTCCTATAATGGATAAAGCACGCAAAAGCTACTAGAAGAAAGAGCATTGAAAGAGCAAATGATCATCACTTAGTTTGAAGAGTATACAATCTGTGTTAGTCCCTGGATTCCAATGTTTTGATCTGTCAAATGTCATCAGGTTTCTTTCACGAGCATCCATAAACAAAAAGCTACTTAGACATTATTTTTAGGCCAAGCAAACTTCCACCAACTTAGCATTGGCTTCTGTGCCTAAAAACCTCCATAAGCTTTTGTGACACGTCTATTCATTGAATATTAAACTTCCTTTATGCTAATGGGGTGAAAGCATGGCGTGGCAAAATTTTCCTTGTAATTGTTCTTATCTTCAAGCATTAGTTCCCTGGTGCTAAGATCTCAAAATAGAAAATTCACAGTTGAGAGTCTTGCATGGATATAATCTGCAGGGTTCAGATATTTAGTTACAGAAGTCTCTCTTAGGGGCAACTCATTATTCCAATAAGGTCCAAAAAATTAGAAAGAAATAAAAAAAGTCAACTTGAATTGAATCATGATTATATAAGATATTCTATTGCTATAATTTTCACATGATCTATTGCTAATAATGGAATCAAAGGGAGTAGCAAAGAGGTAGCTATTATGTTTTATGTGTAGTGAAGAGAAAGTATAACTTTCCTATTGGTTAGTTAGTAACATAGGTAATTCCACCTTTACTTGTTCTGTCTGAATGCAGTTGACCCTTAATCAAGTTGAAGTCATCTTAAGTAACACATTCAGTTTCCACAGTTTTATATATAGCTCTGGAAAAGCTCATGATTTGACTCTGATTGTTATGGATTGGTACCAAGATTGAGCCCTGGGGAAACACACCTCATTTTAACAACCAGTATTTTAGCAATAAAAATGGTGCCTTAGTGAGATTAAGTGCTTGGATAAAAATGCAACTCAACCTTTAAAAAAAACTAAATATGCTACTGGAACTATTACTGTGTATTAATTGTCACTGAACAGGTTAAAGTAATTAATGACTGCATGGGAACCGGATATATAGGTCAAACAATTTAAAATTAATATTAATCGGTAATCTTTTGCTTAGAGAAATTAGAAAAAAGGGTATTAAAGAAAATGAGTTTTGTCTATTTTTCTTCCCTTCAAACCGAGCTGTTCATTTTTCTTATCACCGCTCTGTCAGACTCTTATTCTCTCTCAAAATTGTAGAACCTTATAATTGACATTGTGAGATAAATTAAAGGTAGAAGAACCCCAAATTACAGTCGTTCGTGTAGCAAAAATGGATTGTAGTAGTACATTAGCAAAATTTGCGGTAAATATTAGGGTTTTGTGAATATATTTGTCAACATTGGAATGCTTGCATATTAAAGAATTTATGTAAAGCAGACTAAATAATGAATAAGTGAATTATACAGAAAATTAAAATTCCAACTTTTGGAAGCCCTAATGCTCTGTTAGCTTAGAAATATAATGAAAGTTGGTGATTTTGTTTAAGTTTTTATATTTGTAGTGTTTAATATATGCAGAGTGGCATTGTCTAGTTGGGGTAAACTGCAAGTATTCATGGTAGGGAATTTCAAAGGTCACCTAATCTAATGTGTAATGAGTGTAAGGATAGCGAGGTAGACATTGACGCTGACCATTTAAGTATCGATGATGCTGACTTCCTTTGTTTAATAATTCTATGATTTTGATGAAATACAATATTAGCATAGACCAAGAAAATAAGATGGAAAGAACCTTGATAAATATATATAAATGGATATTATAATATAAATTTTCAAGATTACTATTTAATTATCATGATTTGAATTTTAAATTATATACTCAAGTCAAATCAAGAATTACATTAGATTCAATGACATTATTCTTCGTAAGCATAAAATTATATCTCTATCTAAAATAAATATAATCCCTTCCATGATTTTGTTAAATAATCTAATTATCATGCTTTACATATTAGTGGATCTTAATAATGAAGTAATCATTTATATATGGTGATTGCTATATCATAATATTGTAGCCATATTATATTGGATCACAAATTGATTGCTTAAGAAGATTAAAATTGTTATCTTGCTTCGGAAGGAATCACACATATTGATCTTCTTATAAGCTCATGATTGGAATATTGCAATGGCAAAATAAGAAGTTTAATTTAATTGATTGTGATTGATTCCATATATGTAAATATTCATATGACTCTTACCATATTTAACAATCTCTTGTGGATTTTATTAAAGGAGAAAAACAAAGGATTTGATTATTTAAGATCATATATTGAATAATCAATTAAAGATCCCACTTATTATTCCTTACATTTTGGTGCAAGTGAATCAAGAGGCAAGACGACTATAAATATGAAGGATGTGCAAGGCTATTGGGATTATACAATTACTCAAGAAAAAAAGTACTGAGCTTACGAGTTACTATTTATGCTTGAGCTATCATTTCGAATATTGTATTGAGGTTAAAATTGAGTTGTGAGAAAATATTTTATATTAGAAAGTGAACTTAGGAGTTGTGAAGTCAACCCGTCCCCCACCCCAAGCTTAAACTAAGAGATTAATTTAAGAGTTGGGATCTTGAGAGTGGGGAAGTTATGAGATCTTGTAAGAGATTTCATCATAATCAGAGAAGTAGAGAATTGAATCCTAGAATTAGGTAAGTCTAGGTGGGAACTTAAGCCTGATTGAGGCCTAATCTTGTTAAAATATTATTGTACGTTATCTCCATTCAATTTCTCCTTTTGATTTTATATTTAATTTTAATTTTTGCAAACACCCTATTCGCCCGCCTCTACGGTGATCTGAATATTCCGATGATATAAAGGTGATTGTGTTAAAATTGGGGTATGTAGAGGATAAGACATAGACTATTTACTTCTATAGGCCGGACTTGCCATTTGAGGATAGTTTGGTGCCAATTGACAGTGATGCATAGGTGAGAGAGCTAATAGGGTTGTTTATAAAACTTGAGCATGTTAGTTTGTATGTTAAACACGAGGGAGAAGGAGGGGGAGGTAATAAGGATGGGAAAGGGATTGAAGATGATGATTACTTTGCAGATGATGATGATGAATCCACTGATGGGTTATCATTAGACGGGAATGATGTTTTCTATTCTGCTGATGATGATGATTTACGAAAAGGTAGGGGAAAAAAGGAAGCTGAAAAAAGTAGTTAACGGTGAGAAGGAAGTTGTAAATTTTGAGAAACAGGGCACACATCAAGATAGAGGAGATGAGGAGATGTATCAGGATTCAGATAACCAAGATAGCCTCAATAGTGAGAGTGAAGATCACAATGATGGGAAGAAGAACAATAGGAAAAGAAAAAAGAGTGTTAAGTACCCAAGGTACCACCACATATCCTCTAGTGATCTAAAAGCTAGGATGACATTTTGGGACAAGAAGCAACTGAAGGAAGCAATTAAGAACTATAGAATAATTAGAGGGTACCATTTGAAGTTCAAGAAGAGTGACAAGGGTTGGTCATAAGTATTTGCTTGGGTGAGGGATGTCAATGGAAGTTGTGAGCATCAAAGATGACCAATAAGGCATCTTTTCAAGTGAAGACAATGGATGCACTCTTTGCTACTTGTTTTTGACAGTCTTTGAGACGTTTGCTTATGTTTTATAAATAAGAAAGTATAAAATAGAAGGGAGTTAGGATGAATATATCTTCTCAGCCAACTGATCAAGCATGCTCCTGAACTATGCCCTAGGTTAATCATTTAATTTATGTGTTTTATTGCTTGGATTGGAAGCCTTTATCACAATTTTTAAAATAATATATAGGTTAAGGTCAATGTTTCACCACCAAGCTAAACTCCCCTATCAAAAGGCCAACCACCACCCACTGAAGCTAAGACTGCCACCTTCATCACCTAAGATATAGCCTCCTTCACCACCTAAGACATAGCCTCCTTCTCTACCGATTATAAGAGAGAAGTAGCCCCCCAAGCTCGCACCATCATTAGCACAGACTGAATCTAAAAGGTTCAAAGTCAAGGTCGGATTGCCTAAGTCTACCACAGTTACATCCAAGACTTTCAAATCAGAAAAAGCCATTCCAGACTCTACTGCACTATCATCAGCACCTATTGCAGAAAGATCTCCTAAACCTACTTCGACACATAGGCAACAACTAAGAAGGTTAGGGAGAATGAGGACAGTGTTATTTCCAAAGAAAACCTATGTGGTCTTAGATCAGTGATTAGGCTTGGAACTTTGGGAATGTTAATTTTCCCTTTTGTCATGTCCACCTTTCACAGACAAATTATGTTAAAAATGTACTAATGTATATAGGTCAGTATCAGTGTAGAAATAGGAGAATATGTCTTCTATACATTTTAGACATGCACTCTACGTAAGTGCATAGATAGCTTAAGGTTAAAACAAAGTGCACTATGCTCTTTTGCTACTTAACAAAATATGAACAAATTGATATACCCATTACATATTCCCTTTCAATTGCAGTGACCAGTTTTGGTTCAGGTTATCAGCTTTCTTGGAGTGTTTGCTACCGTCATGTTTACTTAGCATAAACTACATAAGTAATATCTATTTCCTCATTATGAATGAAAACTATGCACATATCAACAACACCAGAATAAAGTGCACCAATTCCATAATTTTATTTTCTTCAACTTGTATTGTAATACATTCTTTTTCAAAGAAAATAAAGATTACAAGTACAGTCTCCATAACCTAACTTATTTTCACATACAACTTACAACTAAAACTATAGTTTCAGTTTAAACAACTCCCCCCAACCCCTCTTCAATACAGCAACAACAACTACAAATATAATTACTCCCCACGTTATTAGTCTCTCCCTTATCTGGTAGCCATTTAACTTCATCTTCGACCTTCTGTTCTTCTCCTTCAAAATCCTAACACTTGCTTTCTCAGCTTTCCTTTCTTTCTTAAGCTTCTGTAACTTGTTACTTTCACTACCAAGGGTCTCTTTCTTCATCATCTAACCAAGCTCCACATAACTCACCTTGCCACACAAAGCATAATCAATCCATTCGAAGTGATCATAGCCACCACCAATTCCAAACATTTTGCACCTAGAAAATCGCCTCATGCAGTTCTTAGCAATCATACTTGTGAAAATATCACATCTCTTGCCACATAAACCATACTTCTCACAATCTAAGAAGCAAGGACAAGATCTATCAGCAGTTATTGGGCTTCAACTGGAGGAAACAAATATATTCCACGTTCTTGAGCATTGAATTATGAGGGATTTAGGTTTATCAACTCATTTATTTGGACTCTTCTTGCCTTTTGGTATTAATAATCGAAAAGACCTAAGTCAATTTGAAGTCCTCCCTTTTATCTCATAGATTTATCAGTGTCTCAACCGAAAAGGTTTTTCAGATTCGCCACTAATGTGGCCATAAAGGTTAGTTTCCTTACACTTCACATTCTTTTTTTTGGGTTTATTTATTGATGCAAAATAGGACAAAGACTTGAAGACAAACACAAAATCAAATGATTGTAAAGAAATCGAGCCAGCTCATGAAGGCCGCATCTTAGCTCAGTCAAAACTTAACTTAGGGTTGAGTTAAACTGAGTTTAAGTCTAGCCTGAGCCTAGCAAGGCTTAGGTCGACTCGACTTGGTTTGGCTTGTTTAGTTCAATTACTTTATTTTTTTCGTATGCACTTGTGTGATGAGTACGAAATTAACAACAAGATCCATAAATTTTTACTCCAAATTTGTATCCAATGAAAAAATCTAGGTTTAACTTCGATTATAGCCTTGGATTGGGAACTTTTTAAACAAAAACAAACAAAAAAAATAGAGCCGAGCAATGTGCATCTGAGAGCTGAATTCTAAACTTTACAAACTCAACAAGCTTCATTTCAAGCCGAGGTTGGCTAGCTCAAGTTCAACTCAACTCATTTGCACATCTATACTATTGTAAGGACCTGAGGGCATGGGTGAGGTTCCCCAACAGATGGCTCATTTGCTGATTTGTTTTGTTAAGATTTAATTTTACTTATTTTTTTCAAAAATTGATTCAACCAGACCAAAACAAAAGACAATTGGGCTAGATCATGTCCAAGTTCCTGGCTCGAATAGCAAAAGCTATTTGGAACATAAATCAAAACAACAAATTCAGGCTTGCCAAGGCTAGGTTCCTAGGCCCAGATCATGGCCGAGCTCTTTACGTCAAACAACATGTGTTGTTCAGATGAAGAAGCCTAGTTCCTAGTCTAATTATCGATTTCCAAGCATTTGAGCAATTTTTTTTTGTCTTTTGATAGTTTAAATAAAGTAGTGTCACTAGTGAATTTATTTGACAAACCACATACAATTGATAGTCCACTCCTTTTATTGTGCACTTAAATCGAAGGAAAAACTAAAAAGGACATGGCTTGATAAAAGAAGATTTTCGAAAGGTCCCTCAGTAATATTAGTAAAAATGGGCATGCAGCATATTCATATATTGGCTTTCGTAGAGCAATGGTCTCTCTTGTTTGTGGTTTCTCGGTGCTCTCTTCTGACCTTTGTTTTTCTCTCTGATTTTTTTTCTCCAACACGAAGGGCTAAACCCCTATTTATAGTACTGACAGGATAATTTAGGAATTGGATAAAGTAAATAAAATTCAAATTCTGGGTAAGATACTTTATCCAATATCAAAATGGATTCACTCATTCAAATTGAAAACCAACAGATTAGCTCATCACTAGGAAAATAGCAACATAGGTTAGACCAAACCTATCGGGTTTTGAGCCAGTTTGGTCTAGTGAACCTGGTTGAGTAGATGGATGATCTAGAGCCTACACTCAAGTGGGCTCTATGTCATAGATGACTCTAGAATGCCTTATATTTCTCTAGATTTCTCTAGCGCATGTTTTAGAGTGTTCAATCGGGTTTCACACAATTCCATACTGATGTAGAATCTTGGGTATTTGTATCAAACATTTTCAATGTACGATCTTATCCATAGGTTCAAACTGATCTTCACCATCCACTGAGAAGATAGATGTGTATATGTACCTAGAAGGGGAGCTCATTTGGATATCAAGCATTTCTAAGTGCAATACAAGGCATTCTCTTAAACTTCCCTGTGTCTACTCTCTCTCTCTCTAAAGTTCTCTTTAAGTTTGTACTTAGTTAGCTTTTGACAAAGCCTAAGTCAAGCAACAATCAAGGCTTACTAGCAAACAAAGGAAAGGTTACAAGTGAGTTTGCTAGCTTCTATGAGTTAGAGTTTGCGTGAATTATCAACTCATGACAAGTGTGTCACAGGGCCATTACTCTCACCCAAAAAGGTCGGTCTGATGGGGTGTGCAGCGCCATCGCTTCTAAGCCTAGGACCTTTCTATCACTATTCGATATAGGATTTTTATCTATGACATTCTCCTCTATCCAATCTTGTGATGTTCTCGTCACATATGGGGCCCCCTACCTAGCCCAATCCATCAGATAGCTTGTCGAAACATTGGAGTTGGGTCTGGTTTGGCTTTGATACCAACTGTCATCGATAATAATCCCATATCGGATAAGTAATTAGAGGGTCTCAGGCTTGTAAGGGGTGGCATTACATACCCCATCAGACCGACCTTTTGGGAGATAGTAATGGTCCCATGATAGTTGGTATCAGAACCTACTTGTTTGGTAGATCATGGGTTTAAACGTGACCGATACCTGCAATCTTCAACTAGGTGACAAGAAAGGCAAGGACAAGAACAAGGACATGACGACCCTGTGCAGGATAGGCTTGCGGAGTTTACTATAACCATGTCCACCCTAATGGGTAGGGTCAAGGACAAGGATAAACGCACTTCATGGGGGACATAGAAGGCCTTCGTGGGCAGATGTAAGCGGCTATGAGCTCTGTGGTAGTTGATATCAACAAGGAGATCCATATCCTTCAAGCATCTGAGGCCGCCAAGGATGGGGAACTCTAACCTTGCAAGGCTGACGTTGAGACTTGCAAGGTCAAGGTTGAGGCGTACAAGGCAAGGATTAAGGCACTTGAAGCCTAACTCAAGGTGTGCTTAGCCATGGTAGCCAATGGTGGGTTTGTCCAAGTATCCACCGCTCCAAAAGGTAACGCACCCAAACCTTCTGTTTTTCATGGTGTCAGTAATGCAAGGAAGATTGATAACTTCTTATAGGGACTTGAGGTATACTTTAGGGCAATGGATATTGAGGATGATGCTTAAAAAGCGAGCATCGCTGCCTTCTCTCTTAACGATATTGCCTTTGTTTGGTGGGTCATAGGTATGGTGATGGCCAACGAGGATTTAATGCCATTAACACTTGGGATGGACTCAAAAGTGAGCTTAAGAAGGGATTCTATCCCGCAGATGTCGCGAATAAAGCAAGGGTAAAAGCCAAGACGCCTCTAACTCCAGAAGGGTCACATCTAGAAGTATATCAATAAGTTCTAAGAGCTTCTCTTGAAACTTCCAAGCATAGGGAGCAAGATGCACTCTTTTGCTTCCTAGATTGCCTATGTGGATGGGCTAAGATGGAGCTTAAGAGGAGTGGTGTACAACACCTCGCTTCTGCAATTGCCGTCGTCGAATCCTTGAGCGAATTCAAGAAGGAGCCCTTGAAGAGACAAAATAAGAAGGCGGGCAGTGGTAGCAAAGGCGGAGGAGACTGGAACAAGTTTCATAGGCACAACAAGCCATGTATAGCAAAGGACAAAGGGAAGGGAAAGAAGGATGAGACACCGAGGAAGATCTCGTGCTTTATACACAACAGACCTCATTGAGTCTTCGAGTGCCCAAAACGAAGCAAACCTGCCGCTCTTGTCTAAGAGGATGAGAGGTAAGAGGAAGAAAGGAGGATAGGCTCCATAAAATTACTCAATGCAATCTAAGTGAAGGTGGAAGGGCAACTGTTAGGCGATAATTTGTCGCATTTTACATGCCCTTTTCACCTAATCTTAGCTCGTATAATAACATAATCTTTAGAGTTTTTTCTTGTTTTATTAAGTATTCTTTGAGATTTTTACTTGTTTTGTTTATTCTTGCAGGCAATAAGTTGAACCAAGCAAATGTCGCGAAAAAGGGCAGAAAAGGATCAAAACAGGCGAAAAGGCGGAAAAACGGGAGCCAGCCGGGGCAGCCGGCCAGCAAGGTGGCACGGCCACCCCGTGCCCGTGCCACATGGCACGGTGCAGCCGTGCCACCTAGGCACGGTCGTGCCTCCCCTGGTTTCCTTCGGTTATTCGCGGCCCGCCTTGTCTTCTATTTAATCCTCTTTTTCTCGACGTTGTTCGGGGGCTCTCTCTTCTACTTTTCTAGGTTAGTTTAGGTTAGATTTATCCAATAAAAACCCCAATAGGAGGATTAGATTAGGATTGTAGTTGGTATTTTGGGATTCAAGCTTATGGATTTCAAGTTCTACAATCAATTCAAGCATAAGTTTCCCTCTTCTTTCTCTTTTTATTTCATCGTTATTCTTGTTTATATTTTGTTGTTTTAATTCTTGTAATTGCCTTGTTTGGTTTATATGTTTAGTTTTTGTCGTTAATTTATGTTATTTAGCTGTTTAGATTCGTTTTATTTCATTGCCTTTGTTTCGTTCTTCATGTTCATGTTCTTATTTGTTAGTTTAGGTTTTCATTCGTTTTTGATGTTTAGTTGGTAGATTGTGTTGGCTTGGATTGTGATTAGCCTCTGGATGGCTAATTAATCTTGTAATTGGCCTAACCATACCCAATCTATGCCTAGAACCTAGAGTTTTCCTTCACGCCCGCCAAGTGTTCGATGAAATGCCTGAGAGGGTTTTCATCCATATTTTTGGGCGATTGACTTATGCTGAGAGGTGAGGTCAATTGGCTAGTGTGGGAGAGGGAATGGCCGAGTTCGGGACACGAAAGTAGTATCCGAATCGAGCTAGGTTTGGGGTTGCTAGTTTTGTGGTCTAATTTGACTAACCCCACGAAAGTAGGTGGTTACGCGAGTTAGACTAGCTCATGACCCTTGAGAGAGGGCTTGGGTGGTCTTTGATGATGCAACCGACCATCTCTAGTTCGTAGTGTGGTTTGGGTAGGTTAGGACTCATCTTGGTTAGTTAGTTTATCCATTGGTAAAATCACAACTCCAAGTCGTTTGTTTCTGTGTTTATAACGTAGTTTAGTTCCCCCTTTTCACCCTTCGATCCTGCCTAGCTTGAGACGCTTTAGTTAGCTCTGGTAGTTGAAAACACAATTCCCTGCGGACGACACCCCAAGTACTCAACGATACACCTTGCACTTGGGGTTTATAAATATTAAAACTTTTTCTGTAACAAGTTTTTGCCCTTTATATGTGCTGGCACCCCTTTTTTTTTTTCAAAACAAAAGCAAAAACAAACGAATTTAAGCGCTACTGGGTGTATCCCTTTGAGGCGTGACATGAGTTTGTATTGAAAAAATAATAATGGAAAGAAAAGAAAGTGGGGAAGAAAAGAGTTGGAAATAACAAGTACCCCTTTGAGGCATGCGCTACTGGGTGTTACCCTTTGAGGCAATACTGCTACTGGGGAAGCCTGCTTTCCATGCTAGCCAATCAAAAAGGTAGCTTGTGTCAATTGCGTGGGATCGAGTTTGGTTTTGGTAGGCTTAGTTTCAGGGTGATGATACACTTGCACACTAGGCACCAGGATGGATTCAATATTCTCATGCGTCGTGGGGTGAAAAGCTGATGTCTGGATGCCATTCTTTGGGATGATGTGTCCTGAAATGCATATAATGCCTGTGTACAGACTGATATTTGAGCTACTAGGTGGTTTTGGTTGATTCGATTATGTACAGTTTATCCCTATGTATATATTGTGTTTTGCTACTTTTATTTTTCGATTTTTTGTTTCTCTTTTCTTTGTTTTTTCCTTTTTGAGATTTTGTGGGTATATCTTCTGCAAACCCTCACGAGACCTTACTCGTCCACTTGGGGTAACCAAGGGGTTTAAAGGGCTTATTGCATATGCTAAATGCAATCGCGATTCCTGCGAAAGTGAGTTAGGTTTCTAGATTAGTTTTCTTTTGTTTTGCTCGAGGACGAGCAAAAGATAGGTGTGGGGGTATTTGTTAGGCGATAATTTGTCGCATTTTACATGCCCTTTTCACCTAATCTTAGCTCGTATAATAACATAATCTTTAGAGTTTTTTCTTGTTTTATTAAGTATTCTTTGAGATTTTTACTTGTTTTGTTTATTCTTGCAGGCAATAAGTTGAACCAAGCAAATGTCGCGAAAAAGGGCAGAAAAGGATCAAAACAGGCGAAAAGGCGGAAAAACGGGAGCCAGCCGGGGCAGCCGGCCAGCAAGGTGGCACGGCCACCCCGTGCCACATGCCACCTGGCACGGTGCAGCCGTGCCACCTAGGCACGGTCGTGCCTCCCCTGTTTCCTTCGGTTATTCGCGGCCCGCCTTGTCTTCTATTTAATCCTCTTTTCTCGACGTTGTTCGGGGGCTCTCTCTTCTACTTTTCTAGGTTAGTTTAGGTTAGATTTATCCAATAAAAACCCCAATAGGAGGATTAGATTAGGATTGTAGTTGGTATTTTGGGATTCAAGCTTATGGATTTCAAGTTCTACAATCAATTCAAGCATAAGTTTCCCTCTTCTTTCTCTTTTTATTTCATCGTTGTTCTTATTTATATTTTGTTGTTTTAATTCTTGTAATTGCTTTGTTTGGTTTATATGTTTAGTTTTTGTCGTTAATTCATGTTATTTAGCTGTTTAGATTCGTTTTATTTCATTGCCTTTGTTTCGTTCTTCATGTTCATGTTCTTATTTGTTAGTTTAGGTTTTCATTCGTTTTTGATGTTTAGTTGGTAGATTGTGTTGGCTTGGATTGTGATTAGCCTCTGGATGGCTAATTAATCTTGTAATTGGCCTAACCATACCCAATCTATGCCTAGAACCTAGAGTTTTCCTTCACGCCCGCCAAGTGTTCGATGAAATGCCTGAGAGGGTTTTCATCCATATTTTTGGGCGATTGACTTATGCTGAGAGGTGAGGTCAATTGGCTAGTGTGGGAGAGGGAATGGCCGAGTTCGGGACACAAAAGTAGTATCCGAATCGAGCTAGGTCTGGGGTTGCTAGTTTTGTGATCTAATTCGACTAACCCCACGAAAGTAGGTGGTTACGCGAGTTAGACTAGCTCATGACCCTTGAGAGAGGGCTTGGTGGTCTTTGATGATGCAACCGACCATCTCTAGTTCGTAGTGTGGTTTGGGTAGGTTAGGACTCATCTTGGTTAGTTAGTTTATCCATTGGTAAAATCACAACTCCAAGTCGTTTGTTTCTGTGTTTATAACGTAGTTTAGTTCCCCCTTTTCACCCTTCGATCCTGCCTAGCTTGAGACGCTTTAGTTAGCTCTGGTAGTTGAAAACACAATTCCCTGCGGACGACACCCCAAGTACTCAACGATACACCTTGCACTTGGGGTTTATAAATATTAAAACTTTTTCTGTAACAGCAACCCCATGGATATATGTACGTGGAGACCATCATTGATGCAAAGTTACTATACGCAATGTTCGATATGGGAACCAATACAGTTTACATGGCTAAAGAGCTTGTCAACGAGATTGGTCTCTCCTACAACAAGGAGAGATGCTTCATAAAGGGAATCAATGCGCGTAGTCTCCCATTAACCGTGTTGCCCGTGGTGTCTAAATTCAATCGATCAATGGAAAGGTAGGACTGATAACACCGTTGCTCCTTTAGATGATAAGAAGTTCTATTTGGGCATTAATTTTCTCAACATGCGGAAGACATTCTTGATGCCTTACACCAACACTATGTGTATCATAGAAACAGGGCAACTTCATGTTGTTTCCATGAAAAGGGAGATTAATGAAGGCAAGGTGCTCTTTACTCTTCAATTCCCCAAAGGAATCAAGAATAAGGAGCCTACCTTCCTTCCTACTCAAGATGGAGGAGGAGTCTAAGGAAGTATAAGCACTTAAGGCTATCCAAGAGTTGCTTGAAGAATTTAAGGGTGTCATGCCTAGCAAGTTACCTAAAAGACTTCCTCTAAGAAGGAAAATCGATCATGTCATAGAGTTTGTGTCGGGGGCTGAGTCACCCACATTTGTCCTCTACCGTAGGGCACCTCCCAAGATTGAGGGGCTAAGGAGGCAATTGAAGGAGCTTCTTGATGCCAGATACATCTGTCCCTCTAAGTCCCCTTATGGGGCACTAGTCTTGTTTCAAAAGGAGCATGATGGTTCCCTCCGACTATACATAGACTATCGGGCAGTAAACAAAATCACCATCAAGAACAAATATCCCATTCCTCACATCAATGACCTCTTTGATCAACTTGCGGATGTAAGGTGCTTTACTAAACTTGATTTGAGGAGCAGGTATTATCAAGTCTGTATAGCCGAAGAAAATAAGTGAAAGACGATACGTGTGACATGTTGTAGATCATATGAGCTCCTTGTCATACCTATTAGCCTTAACAACGCAATAGCCACATTTTGCACCCTCAAATCAACAAGGTACTTGCTCCTTTCCTTGATCGCTTTATTATTGTTTATCTTAATGACATTGTCAACTATATCAAGACATTGGAGGAGCATATGAGACACTTATAGGAAGTGTTCCAAACTTTGCAGGACAATGAGCTATACGTCAAGAAAGAGAAGTGCTCTTTTGCATAAGAAGAGGTGCCTTTTTTGGGTCACATTGTTGGCAAGGGCAAGCTTTGCATGAACCTGACAAAAGTTAAGGCCGTCCTTGAATGGGAGCCACCAACAAAAGCCATCGAGTTGAGATGTTTTCTTGGCTTGGTAAACTACAACCAATAGTTCATCAAGGGCTATTCTACTTTAGCCGCACCTCTCATGGACTTCTTGAAGAAGGGAATAGAATAGTTATGGGCCCAAGAGTGCCTATACGCTTTTGAAAGCTTTGAAGAAGGGCATTACCGAGGAGCTAGTTTTAGCACTTCCCGACCTCTGCAAGTCATTTGAGATCTACACATATGCTTCTGACTTTGCCATTGGTGGTATCTTGATGCAAGAAGGTCATCCCATCGCCTCTGAGAGCTGGAAGCTCAATGACATCGAGAGGTGCTACATAGTGCAAGAGAAAGAAATCATTGCATTAGTGCATTGTCTCCACACATGGAGGCACTACTTGGTCGGGAGCAAGTTCATTATCAAGACCAACAATGTCACCACTAGTTATTTCTAGACTTAAAAAAAGCTCACGCCCAACTAAGCTTGGTGGCAAGACTTCTTGGTAGAGTTTGATTATGTCTTAAAGTACAATACATGACTTTCAAATTTGGTGGCTAATGCTTTGCGCTGCAGGGGAGAACTCACTAATATTAGTCAGCATCAAAGCAACCTACGGGACAACATCAAAGAGGGGCTCCAACATAATTCACTTTCCCAGACCATCATCAACCTTGTAAAGGAGGGCAAGAGGAGGCAATTTTGGTTAGAAGATGGCTTGATCCTTACTAAGGGCAAGTGCATCTATGTGCCTTCATATGGCAACCTCAGCCGGGAAGTCATGAAAGAGTGTCATGATAGCAAGTGCATGGGTCATCCAGGCAAGCATTGCACACTAGCTCTCATAGGAAATTTCCACTATTGCCCTCACTTGAAGGATGATATGGAGGCCTATGTGCAAAACCTGTGTAAGACAAAATTGAGCAAAGAACACCCGCGAGACTATCAAAGCCTCTTCCCATTCCCGAAAGACCGTAGGAGAATGCTTCCATGGATTTCATTATTGGCTTACCGATAAGTGAGGGGTGTAATTGGACCACCCTTATGGTGGTAGACCGATATTCTAAGTATGCCACCGTTATTCCCGCCCCAAGAAATGTTTCATTGAGCAACCCACCCATCTATTCTTCAAGTATGTTGTAAAGTATTGGGGCTTGCCACGATTCATCGTGTATGATTGGGATACTCACTTTACGGGGCACTTTTGGATGAGTTACTCAAGCTCATGGGTTTGGAGCTTAACTTCTCCACTAGCTTCCATCCGCATACTAATAGGTAAACTAACAGGGTCAATACTCTCTTGGAACTATATTTGAGACACTACGTGAGTGCTAACCAAATGGATTAGGCAAAGTTGCTTGATATTGCCTAATTCTCATATAACTTGGAAAGGAATCAGTCCACGAGCCAAAGTCCATTTGAGATTGTCATGGGGTAATAATCATTGACACCAAGATTGCTTGTCACAAGTTACAAGGATCAAGTCCATTTGCCTATAAGTTCGTCAAGGATTGGAATGATGAAGTAGGCATGTCTTGTGCTTACATGAAAAAGGCCTCTAAGAAGATGATGAAGTGGGCTAATAAGAAAAAAAGGCTCGAGAGAGTTCTAAGTGGGAGACCTCATGCTTATTAAGATTTTACAACCATGTGGGGTTAAGCGGTTGGCGTCGGGGTCTTGTTCGGTGATATGAGGGTCCTTTCCCTATCCTTAAAAAGGTAGGGGTACAAGCTTACAAGGTGGAGTTGCCTTCTAAGGTAAAGTGTCAACATCTCTTTATGTAAGTCTACTCAAGCTTTATCATGGAGAGCAAGTGGATCCAAGTTGAGGATCTCTCAATGGGCACCCATGGGTATGAAGACACAATATGACAAGTAAGTAGAACAAATTCTTATCAATGGAGTGGTTTAGTACTCCAATCAACCACCAGCACATGAACTCCTTATCAAATAGAAGAGACTACTAGAAAGCAAGGCTAGCTGGGAGCCCATCCAACACTTATGACAATTCAAGGAACAAATACAAGCATTTGAGAACAAGAATGCAACTAGGACATAGCCGGATTAGGTAGGGGAGGATGTCACGGACCACTCTAGAGTACTGTGAATTTCTCTAGATTTCTCTAGAGCATGCTATAAAGTGTTCCATAGGATTCCGCACAATTTCATACTTATGTAGAATCTTAGATATTTGTATAGAACATTATGAGTGTATGATCTTAGCCATAGAATCAAATAGATCTCCACCGTTCATTGAGGAGGTGGATGTTTATATATAGCCCCAAGGGGAGCTCATCTAGGCATCAAACATTTCCAAGTGCAATACAAGACACTCTTTCAAACTTCCTTGTGTCCACTCTTTCTCTAAAAGTTCTCTTTGAGTGTGTGTGCTTACTTAGCTTTCCGCAAAGCCAAAGTCAAGCAACTATCAAGGCTTACTAGCAAACTAAGGAAAGGTTCCAAGTGAGTTTGCTAGAGTCGCATGGGTTAGAGTTTATCTGAATTATCAGCCCATGACATCTAGCACACGCCCGCAAATGCCAAAATCTAAGGCTAAATTCATATTTTGGATTGCTGGGCTTCCGAATGTAAAAGTTAGGCCTTAAATTTCATCATTAGGTGTATCAAAAAATTAAGACATAATTTAGGTGCCTACAACTATCCTCATACAAGTCTTAACAAGCTCACCAAATTTGGATCCAGAGTTTCCCTACAGTGCCCTTATTGGCTAACCAAGCTACGATAATTAGCTTCACGATAACTATGCTAATTCTTAACATTCCAAACATGATCAAACTGCTACTCTTTACAATGCATGATCACGCTATAAGAGTATGGGTGTTCTTGATTACCAACTTTTTCATCAATGCAAGTATGCCACCAGAGCTTTAGAGTCCAAGCTCAATGTCAAATTATTGGTTTTTTTACCTCACTAGCAATTCCGAGCCTATACACATTGCTTTCAGTTTAGCTCGTAGTTCATATTAAAGAAGTAAATAGCTTTGAATTCTAAGCTCAATTTTTAAATTATTGATTCTTTACAGCTCTCTACCAATTCCAAGCCCCTACACAATGCTTTTAGTTCAGCTACTATTTCATATTAAAGAGGTCAGCAATGGTGAACATTTAATTTTATGCTTCTTGCCTTGTATTATGAGTAGACCTGTTAATGCAGGTGGGCAAATTAGACATGGACCTGTCGCATTTTGGGTTTGGGTTTAAAAATGTTAAACCTTAACCCTAAAACTTTGAGTTCAAGTCTAATCCCATGGGTTCGAAGCATTTTCTGTGGTTTTTTCTACCTTCTACAAATAGTGCAACATCAATATAGTGATTTGATTACAAAGCTTCAAAGTTTAATGTTTGAGCTCCTTTCAAATGTCGATGTATTAATTTAGGACTTATTAACTTGTTTGTTTATATTTACTCAACAACAAAATAAGGAAAAGAAATGAAAAGAAAAGAAAATTGTATACACATATAATCAAAATTTCAATGGATATACTTCAAGGGATGTGGATATCGTCAAGCCTAGAGGAGATGACTAACTATGCACAACTCATTTTCCACCCAATACATATACTATTGATTAGATAATAAGCAGGTAGATTGTCATAGGAAAATGTTAAACAATATTAACGATAGTACACCATAACTGAGATGTTCTAACAATAGATTAGAGTGATAGAGACAGAAGAGAGATCAGAAAAATTTTAAATAGGGTGAAAAAATAAATGAATTTTGCTCTCTTTAACTTAGGTTTTAACAGCTACATATGCTCATTGAAATACAAAAAGCTAGCACATTTGTTAGAAAATAGAATTTTCACATAGACAATATATATCAAAAAATTAGCCAAACTCAATGGATTTGATCCAATTGGTTTGGATCCTGAAATTTGTCTAAGATGCTAATTTTTCGAACGGATTCGGAAGGGATTACTGAATCGAGGAAATTTTTACCAAGTCTACTCATGAATTATAACTCCAAATTCAACGCATTGTACTTCTCGTGTTGATTACTTATGGATGAAACCTAGAGGGGATTAATTGGATCTAAATCACTCCAAATTATATTTTTATTCATTTTTATGATCTTTTTGCAGCAGTACTGTCCAATATTTGACTATTCAAACAATTCGAATAATGAAAGGCTTGTTAAGTTATATTGTATCCTTCAACTTACAGTTTATGCACTAATTATTTACAGGTTTAGTTTAATTATGCATAATGAAGAGCAACATGACACAGTAATCAACTCCACGTTTGATGCTGCGTGTACCGCCCTCTCCCCTCAAGGCAACTTAACTAGAACTAATAGTTGGGGAATTAATTAATTTCTAATTGACTTCTTACATAGGCATAACCAGCGCCAGAGTGATTGATGGCTAACCCCATCCCCAAAAAAATCTCTCTTTTTTTTGTCATTATTTATACCAAGAACGAAATATAAAAGGTAAAATCAAATAAAATGGTCTCTGCATATAAATCCTATTATCAGTTAGAAATAAACCTCACAATCCTAATGCACAGTAACAAGATAGTCTAGACATAGATGAGGACCTCTTTGTGGTTAGGGCTTCAAACGGGGGGACCCTTAAGTCATTTATATTGCATGTCAAAGAGTTGGTAGATTAATTAGTTGGTTCTAACCCTATTTCCCATTATCTCCCCCAGGGCTCATTCCTTTGGGGAAGTAATATATTTCCCTTATGAGGAAATTATGGGGTTAATGCAGGTCCTAGACAGTTTAGAACTACCTCCCCCCACTGGGGCTGTTTTGGCCCACTAAGCTGCCTTAAGATCGGAGCTTAATGGGTTAGTCCTACTTAAGCTTTCGTCAAACAAATACAGTGTTATGTGTGGATTTCACCATTGGCCTTTCTTGGCTTTACCATCTATAATATATGAACTACTTTTAATGATGTACTTTTGTTGAAAATATTACACATAATTTGAAGTCCCACATTGAGAGTTTGAAGAGAAGAACCATGATATATAAGTCAATGGGCTACGTCTCCTATTGCCAATTAGTTTTAGGATAAAACTTGATATCAAAGCAAGGTTGGATTAATATGGTATCAGAGTAAGGTTGCTCGATCTTGATTTGCCACCATCCCCATTTAATTAAAATTGAGTACACGTGTTGGGTCTTGTTAGTAGCCCACACGTGAGGAAGCGTGTTGGAGTATAAAAGTGGGTGTTGTCCCATATTGATAAAATTGAAGGGCTTAAGCATGTATATAAGCTTGTGAGTTACTCCACCTATTGCCAATTGGTTTTGGGTTAGAACCTCATTTGAGCTTATATGCATGACTCTGTTAATTGCTTAATTGATATAAAAAGTTAACAAAACTTTACTAGGCTTATAGTTAGAGGCCTCAAATGGAGTGGGCTTCCACATTGGATCTTCACAACATGTGGTGTCCGAGCTGATAGTGCATTTAGCTGGGCTCTATTGCGTGGATGAACTCTTTTGTGGTACCGCAAGAAAACGCCATAGATAAGGCGCAGATAACACATTCGAAACACAGTTGGTATTTTGATCACATAGTGGGTGGCATGGAGACTCAAGTGGTAGAGTGGAATGTAGAAATCTGTTGAGTAGAGTGCAACTATGCTCATGATGGTGGTTTGACACCTTGTCAAAGGCGCCTGCTCGAGGGGAAGCTTGCATTATGTCATTCATATAGATTCATGTGTGAGGTGAAAATTGTTGAGAATGTCATGCATGAGTCAGAGTCTCACATCGAGCGTATGAAGAAAATTGTCATAATATATATAAGTTAAATGGGCTATTTCTCATATTACCAATTGGTTTATTGAACCTTATGTGGGCTTATTATCACGGGGTGTTAGATGAAGTAGGCTTCTTTCTTTGATCTTACCAACAACTTTAAAAGGAATTTATCATGGAAACCTTTTTTTCCCCTAAATTTTACCTTACACACCAAAAATTTATGTATGGGCTTTATTCTCACAGATATCTAAGGGTGATTTTTCCACAATGGGATCTTCTAAAAGGGATATTTTAATTATATCAAGGATAGGGTGTGGAAGAAGTTGAAGGGGTTATAAGGAAACTGTTGACTCCCTTAAAACCCTTGCTTGAATTTTGAATGAAAGATAAATTTTAATTTGATTAAATCACATTGATTGCTTTGGAATCTTGACTACTTATATGCCTATTATCTTGAAATTGCTAATAATATGAGATTATGATTCTCTATATGTCAATGTCAAGATTTGCCTAATTATGATAATATTTTTTGAGTTTATATTTTGAAAGATTCTTGCTGCTAAAAATCAGCTTCTAGAAAATCTACCTGCAAGATCTTCAACCAAAATAAGGCAACTAGTCATGGGAAATCAAGGTGATAAACATTGAGTAAAACTGCAGACTTCAAGGGCTTGAAAGACGGACTTCAAGGCCTTAAAGATCATCCTTCCTTTTTTGATTCCACAGTCACCTTCCTAATAATTCAACCTCTCTAACATTATTTGGCTATAAATTCAGAGATATTTATAGCTAAAGAAGACAACAAGAGATAGCACAAGCAACAATACTCACTGGCATACCTTGAGCCTTAATTTGCTATTCATTCATTTGAGTTGTATTGTTCGAAGTTGTAATTAGGTGGAATTATAAAGTTGAAGGGTCAACTCTACCAAGGCTTGTTGAGGATATTAACTTGTGACTTGGAATATAGAATTAGTGTACTCTAGAGCTGTAACTATCCCTCTTAATAAAATTGGATTAATCCCAGAGTTACGGAACTCTAGGCGGGGACTAAGCTTGGTTAAGGCTAACCTCGTTAAAAAATACTTGTGTCATGTCCACATTTACTTTTTGCAATTCTTTTGCGATTAATTTGTGGCTTTGATCATCACTCTATTTATCCTCTCCTGTAGGGTGATTGAATAACCTATGATTTTTCAATTGGTATTAGAGTCAGACCCATTGCATTTTGACTTTACCATCAAGTGGGCAACGATCATGGCCATCACCGGAGAAGACTATTATGATTAAGGCCGTTCTACTGTTAGGCCTCCTTTGTTTAAAGGCACTAATTTCTCTTATTGGAAAATTTTGATGCAGATGTTTATCAAAACCGAAGATTATGAGTTGTAGAACATTGCAACAAAAGGTTCATACATTCTAAAGAATACTGTCGATGGAAAGCTTGTCGAGAAAACCGAAGATCAATACACTCAAGAAGATTTTGCAAGACTTTTAAAAAATTGTAAGGCTATGCATATCCTATATTGTGGAGTAGATACCAAGGGGTACATACATATTTGTGCATGTGAAACAGTTAAAGAAATATGGGACAAGCTAGTAGTAACATATGAGGGAATGAGTCAAGTACGAGAGACAAATATCAATATGTTCGTCCATTAATATGAATTGTTCAAAATTCAACCGGACGAGACTATCAATGAGCTGTTTACAAGATTCACCGACATAGCCAACAACCTTAAATCACTTGGCAAGACCTACACCAATGAGGAAATGGTTATGAAAATCCTTCGCCGTCTTCCCAAAAACAAATGGGGTCCCATGGTTATCGCAATTGAAGAAGCTCAAGATCTCAAGACACTAGCCTTGGATGATCCACTCAGGAAACTTCTGACGCATGAAATTCATCTTAAAAAAGATGAAGAAGAAACTCAACCAAAGAAGGGAGTAGCTTTTAAAACTACTAGTGAATAACAATACTCCTCGGAAGATGAATCTAGGGAAAAGCATGAAGATTCCATGGCAATGATCGCAAGAGGACTAAAGAAGATTTTCAAGTCAAAGAGATTCGATCCCAAGAAGTTTTACAAAAAGGGATCTTCCTTGAAGAAGAATGAGAAATTTTCAAAAGGTAACAAACCCTTAAACAATAAAAAAGTATCTAATCTTGGTCCTTACTTTGGTTGTGGTTTACTAGGGCATGTGGTGAAAGATTACCCCATTTTACAAAAAAAAGCTGCGAAATGCAAGTAAAAGGCCAAGAAAGAATTTAAGAAAGCAATGATAGCCACATGGAGTGATAACGACTCAAGCAATAATGATGATGAAGAACAAGCGGCAAACCTATATTTTATGGTAAATAAAGACCAAGTCCAAGAGGATGAAACTGAGTATGAAAGCTCGGATGAGGTAGATTGCTCTGACTTTCTTGGATATTCTAAAGATGAATTAGCTCAAGCCTTAATTAAATGCATACAGTGTGAGCAAGAGTACTTGTCCAAGATAAAGTCCTTGAAGAAAACAATTCATGATCTGTCCAAGTTTAACAAAAATCAAACAACGAAACTCACAAAAGGATTGAAACTCTTGAAAAAGAAAAGAAAGAGCTTCAATCCAAATATGAAGGGCTCTGGAAAAGGTGGTATTGAAGTTTTCTAAAGGACAAGATAATTTAGATAAATTATTAGGATCTCAAAGGACGTCCTTAATAAAGAAGGTATTGGATATAACCCTTTTAATAAAAAGAAAACATAAAAAAAATTACTTGTTCAAGAGACATCAAAAAACAAACCTCACACCATAGGTAATTATTGTCTAAGGAATAGTCATATCTCTTATTCATGTCCTCTTAGAAAGTCAAACACCAAAACTGTCCCAATTTGTGTACCAAAAGGGACAAGACCATAAACATGGTCACAACCAACATTGGACCTAAATTTGATGCCTAGCCTAGAAAGGTTTGATCTATTGTTTTGAAAACCAATAACGAACTTTGGTAACCTAAAGGGAGAGATTTCTTAATATTGATGCATAAATTGTGGGGGATAATTAAATTATATTAATGCATAAATCTGTTTATTCTGAACGAATTTCCGACTGAAAAAGTAATTTTTTCGGTCGGAAAATTCATTTTCTGACGGATACTCCGACTGATTCCGGTCGTCGGAATAACTGGGGTCGGGAACGGGTTCCGACGGAATTATCAGTCCATCGGAACTGCTCTGACAGACAGCGGATTCCGTCGGACGCCTGTTCCAATGGACCGCCGACCGAACGGGCTGCGTCCGACGGAAAGGGTCCGTCGAATGCCCTCTCCCCCCTTTTTGGAACGAAAATTTTTTGAAAAAAATTTTTAAAAATCGAAATTCCGTCGGAATCGGCCGGAATTCCGTCAGAACTCCGTTGGTAAATCTGTCGGAAATTTTCTCAGTTTTTATAAAAAAAATTGGGTAGCTTGAACAACCCAATTACAATAACATTCAATTCGAACTTCCATTTTCAATAATAAATTCTATATAATTGCAAATTCAAAATTACAAATCATAAATTACAAAATATAACATTCAATTAAATTTTAACAACACCCAACAATCGCTAATAATATATAATAATTACTTTCACATTCATATCAACACAAGAAAATTCAAAACCCAAAATCAACAAATCACTCAATAAAATTTCTACAACCAACACAAATTATCACATAATTGTTAAATTCTAACTCAAATTTCTCAAATTCATTAAAAAATCTACTATAAACTATACTAACATCACTTACTTGAAATTACAAAATGAAAAGGGCCACAAATGGCGGTGGAATTAAGGATAACCGGCGGCAGGTTGAGGGCGGCGACAGCGACTGGAGTTGGCAGACGGCGGCGTTGCGGCGGTGGTTCAAGGCTAGGCGGTCGCCTCTCTCTCACTCTCTCTAACTTGAACTTCAAACGCCCATCCGAAATAGAGAAAGAAGTCGAACTGTCGAGCTTTAAACAAGGGTCCGACGGAATATTCCGTCGGATGTTCCATCGGATGTCATGCTCCGATGGAATATCTGACGGAATATTCCGTCGGACCTATATTTTTTTTAAAAAATTTATTAAATTCGTCCCAGATCTGGTCAACATTGACTAGGGATTCCGACGGATAGTATGTCGGATATCCGTTGGAATTCCGATGGATTTAAAGTCCATTGGAACATTCGCCGACCCTGTCTTATTTTTCGATCTTCCCGTCGCCATGTCCGTTGGCCTGTGCGATGGTCTCTTTTTCGGTCAGTATTTTCTGTCGGAATAATCGAAATTTTTAGTAGTGGTTCTTGAGCTCTTGTAGACTAAAATAATGTGCTATCTATTCACTGTCAAAAATTCAAGGCTTTAAAGCATAGTTCAAGACCTTGAACTGTAGGCAGAAACTAGAGATTTTTTTGGTGTGATTGAATCAAGGGCTTGAAACTTCCAACTTTAAGGCCTTAACTATAAGTCATCTATAAAAAATAAATAAAATGGTTCATCACAAAGAAAGGTTATTCAAATCTGATTTAATTCCTTCCTCTTTGGGCCCATGGAAAAATTTTCAAAATCTCTTATATGAGGTTTTTTTTTTTTTGTGATACCAAATTTTTTCAAAATTTTGGGAACTTGTAAAATTGGAAATTATATTTTACATTCCTTTTCTTCTAAAAGTATTCCAAACATTTCTGATATGCTACATTTGAAAATGAAAATCTTGTTTGGGGTCTTGTGATATTAGAAAATAATTGACCATTCTTTTAAAACTCAAAATTAGTCACACGGCTTCGTTAACTCTTCCCCCTCTGTCTCTTTCGCTTCCTTTACCCGAGCTCCTTTATCTTCGCATGTTTCAAAGTTCCTTTGAATCTAGAAGTTATATGTCAGCCAACACCAGTTATTTTTGCCAATTCCCTTAAAATCGTTCACTTCTACAAAATAGCCACTAGAGGTTGGAAGCATGTCTCTGAGCTCACCTATGAAGAAGCTACTACCCTTATGCTCCGTTTGGACCTTAGAAAATTTGGTGGAAATGAAAAAATTTGGGAAAGTTACTTTTTTCTTATGTTTGGTTTAGAGAAAATTACAAAGAAAAAAATATGGAGGAAAGTTAGATGGAAAAATTGTTAGAAACAAGTAATAAAAATTTCTGCATAAAATTGTGAGGAAAATTTCCAATCATCTTCAATCTCACATTACTTAGATGACATCAACATAATTCAAGTAGTTCATCAACATTGAAATTTCTCATCTAAATTCTTGTATTTTTTTTCCTTAATCTAAACAAGAGGGAAAAAAAACTCATTTGCTCCCAACTTTTTTCCTTAACATTTTTTTTTTCCTTTAACTTTTCTTTCCATCAAATTTTCTAAGGGCCAAACGGAGCCTTAAAGTTCACCTCTATAAGAATACTTCTTTAATTACACCTATGGATAGTCTTGAAAGCTTGAGAGAGGATCATGCCGAGTTGAGGACTAGAGTGGATCTTGTACATTCTGAAATGGGGCTGTTTGGTAGAAAATTGGATGACTTGATTCACATGACTAGTTTGGTTCACCATGGTGCCAAGCTTGCAATCAACTTCAAGCCCTCTGATTTGGGCCATGAGAGGATCATGCCGAGTTGAGGACTAGAGTGGATCTCATACATTCTGAAATGGGGCTGTTTGGTAGAAAATTGGATGACTTGATTCACATGACTAGTTTGGTTCACCATGGTGCCAAGCTCGTAGTCAACTTCAAGCCTCTGATTTGCACCATGTTACTAATGTTGCAGATCATATCATTCAATCAACCTCTTCTACTCCGCACTTTATCCAGGCTTTAGCTCTCTTTGATTTCCACTTTGGTTTATAAATGTTCCGCGTTAATCATTTTGATCCCATGTGTATGAACCAACATGTTATTGGTCACCCCCTTATTTTTGATGAAAATCAAAGGGGGAGAATAGTCTAAAGGCTTTGTAAGTGACGTAAAGCTTGTGCAGTTGTGAATGTATGGTAAGCTTGTGGACAAGTTTGGAAGCACCATACGATTGCAAGCTCCACAAACTTAAATTATGATGCATGGTAAGTGTCGAAAATCCATTTCTTTGGCAAGAATAACATCATTCCTTTTAGCTCTAGCTGTTCATGACTTATCAAAGTAAAATGTCGTCTTTCATCAAAAAAGGGGAGTTTGTTGATTCCCTTAAAACCCTTGCTTGAATTTTGAATGAAAGACAAATTTTAATTTGATTAAATCATGTTGATTGCTTTGGAATGTTGACTACTTGTAGACCCATTATCTTGGAATTTCTAATATGGGATTATGATTTTCTAGATGTCAATATCAAGATTTGCCAAATCATGATAATATCTTTTGAGCTTATATTTTGAAAGATTGTTGCCGCTAAAAATCAGCTTCCAAAAAATCTACTTATCAAGATCTTCAGCCAATATAAGGTAAGTAGCCCTTGGAAATAAAGGGTGATAAACAGTAAGCAAAACTGTGGAATTCAAGGGCTTGAAAGACGAACTTCAAGGCCTTGAAGTGATGGTGAAGATCATCCTTCATTTGTGATGTAATAGTCACCTTTCTAATCTTTCAACTTCTCCAACATCATTTGGCTATAAATTAAGAGGTATTTGTAGTTGAAGAAGACAACAAGAGAGAGCACAAGCAACAATACTGGCTGGCATACCTTGTACCTTACTTTGCTATTCATTCATTTGAGTTGTATTGTTCAAAGTTGTAATGGGGTGAGATGATAGAGTTGAAGGGTCAACTCTACCAAACCTTGTTGAGGGTGTCAACTTGTAATTTAGAATTTAGAGTAGGTGTACTCTATAGTTGTAACTATCTCTTATAATAAAATTAGGTTAATCCTAGAGTTAGGGAACTCTAGGTGGAGACTAAGCCTGCTTGAGACTAACCTCGTTAAAAAATACTCATGTCATGTCCACATTTACTTTCTGAAATTCTTTTTCGATTAATTCGTAGCTTTGCCCATCACCCTACTCAGCCTCCCCTCAAGCGTGATTCAATAGCCTTTGAGTTTTCAAAAAGATTGTTCCTAGTGTAGGGAACGAGGTTTTACTAAAGGCGGTAGTACAGTCAATCCCAACCTATGCCATGAGTTTATTCCAACTTCCCTATTCCTTACGCGACAAAATTGAAAAAAAGGATGACTGCATTTTTTGGCTTGGGGTACACTTCGGGGGTCAAATGTTCCAAATAAAGTTAAAGAGTTTGCTTGGAGGCTAGCTAAGAACTTTCTTCCGCATGGAGAGAATGTGAAATCCAAAGGATATAAAGGAACTTGTGGGTGCCGCATTTGTGGTGAGGGCTCTGAATCAGTTAGGCATGCTTTTTAGAAAGATGCTTTTGCACAAAAAGTCCGGAAATGTGCTAATCTTGCAGTGACTTGGCACAAGGATTTGGGAGCTAACCCTACCTTTTGGTTAGACTTTTCCTTTGAGTGCATGAATAATGATAATATTAATTTGTTCTCGTGCACATTATGGCGGATGTGGAAGAACAGGAATCTAGCTTTGTGGGAAGGAAGAAGTTTGAAGCCAGGGGAATTGGCCCTGCAAGCCAAGGAGAAGATGAGTGATTATCAACAAGCTAAGAAGACTCTACAGGAGAGTAGCAAGCAAGGACAAAGAACATGGATGAGCATACAAAAGGAAATTGCTCCAAGGCTAGGAAGAACTGCAGTTTGCCGCCAAAAGAACTGGAGGCTGCAATGCTCGATGTGCAGATGGATGTGCTACAACCAGATGAAGCAGAAGCAATAGCTTTTCCGGAGGCTCTTGGCTGGTGCATCTCAAATGGTTGGAGCAACGTAGTACTTGAAATGGATTCTACAAAGGTTAATAATGCATGTTAAGGGTAGGTCATTTTGGATTGTCTTATTTTAATCTTCTAATTATTAATTGTGCGGAGTTCTTTAGCTTTTTTAATAAACTGGACATCTCATGTATTATTAGGGAGGGAAATAAGGTAGCGCACCACTTAGCCTTGTTTAGTTCTATGGCTATCAATAGTCGTATGTACTGGGATGGTAATATCCCCAGTTATCATCAATGTACTAATTGAGGATATGAAATAAATGATGCTTTCTTGTTGGCTTCAAAAAAAATTAATTAATGAATTAACTAAGTAACTAGAGGCTTCTTCAAAAATTGGTATCCAAAGTACATGCAAAGAAAAATGGTGGCTAGGGATGAGGCTATAAGTTGAAAATTCTAAATAATACACAGGGCCGAAGATTATAAACCATTATGGTCTGTGGGGATGAAGAAACACACTAATTGGTGCGTGTATGCATTTGGCGATACACACTAAGTGGTGAGACTTTGTCGAAATTTCCTTTTTTTTAAAAAAAAAAAAGGCTGATTGAGACTTTTGTTTAATCGTTGCTCTATGGAAAGTCTGTTTTCACTATTTTTTGCGTTGAGCTTTTGAGCATTAATAATCCAAACTTTAAGAAATTGGACACTAATAATCCATATAAAATAGCACCTAACGCTCTACATTTTGAGGGTAGACCCAACAAAATTTTACACGGTCCGACAACCTGATCCGAATTCGGCTAAAAAAATTAGAATCTTGGACAAGATTTTAGGACTTGAACCTGCTTGAGCCAAACCTACTAGGATTAGGGTTATCCGATCCGGTTTGAATTAGGCTAATTTTCTTTTTTTAAATATGTATATATTTTTTATGCAAAAATTCTACTTACCTAATAGGTCAGTACATATACCGGGTTTTTTTTAAGGTCTTTTAGCGTGCTTATGTAGCCATTAACACCTAACTTTTTTATAAAAAAAATAATTCAAAACTCATTTTTCTACTCTCTTTTAGAACTTTCCTATCTTTCCTCCATCTTTGTCACTCTAGTCATTGCTATGACATCTCTGTTAAGAGACACTTTTTCTAATCATGTTTGCCTTTATTGTATGACAAACTACCTTCTCATCATCTGACCAAATAACTATATCATCATGTAAAGTTAAATACATGTTGGCCAAAAAATAACATATGCATTATCGGTATATTTCTTTGGAATTTTGGATATATGCATATGCAATTTTCATTTCTTTTATTTTGTGGTTGAGAAAATATGATCAAAAAGTCAATAAGTGCTTGGCTCCCTCGGTAAGCACTTTGCACTTTAAAGAATTTAAACATTAAAATTTGAAATTTTGTAATTATATTTTTTAAAATAAATAATATTAATGACTACAATATTTGTCGAAGGAAAAACATAAAAATTATTTCAAAACTAGTTACATTTGACCTGAACTTGAAACTTTAAACTCGAACCCAAAATACCAGCGACTCCTATTTAACTAGCCCTCGCAAATTGACAAGTCTATTGAGGGTATTCGTATATACCGTCATTGAGTGAAAAATGATTTGGCTTAGTGATTTGATTATCTAGTAACTTATTTATTACAAGTAGTATACTGTCCTTCACTTTTCTCAATATCTCCATTTTCATGTGGTAAGATACTTTCATGTTATTGCATCGTAAAACTTTAGGATTATTTTCTTTATGCAGACACCGAGTGATAAACACTTTTACCCATAGATTTGGTGTTATGGTAGCATACTTGTTATACATAGATGAGATCTTTACTTTACATTTCCCAACACTATCAATCACACGTGATATGTAAGGTATAAAATCATTAAATCACTAAGTCAAAATATATGCGATGGTATACACTAAATAAATACTCTCAAAGCATAGAGTGTTGAAGGCTCTTTCTTAAGCATGGGTTATTGGTGTCCAATGCCCAAAGTATAGATTATTGGTGCCGAAATATTCCGTATTTAGCTTATGTGAATCGAATAATTTTTGCTCACGTTAAATTTGCACACAATTTAGGAAAAACTCAACTACCATTTTGCTCATGAAAATAAAGTATCAAGTTGTTAATAATCGTAGCATTTTACCACTAAATAACTATCAGAACGTGTGTAAAATAAGGACTTCGGCCCCGGAGTTCAAGTGAAATCCTAAAGCAAGCAGAGAAAGAAATGGCATGGTTACTACCCAACCTGACGAAATTGTGAAACCACGAATATTACACGCGGAGTCAATCTTCTAATGAGTGTAAGCCGAATTGTTGCAAGGCCTTTGTAGTCACCGAATTCTTTTCGTGGCCACTAAGGAGTACTCTTGAACCACTAAAGTTCGGTGCTATTTAACTGAGGTTGAGGAAGGGGATTTTGAGGACGAGATTGGAGACTTTGACGCTGCTTTGTTTTGTATGGGAAATTAGAATAATTGTAGTGAAATATAAAGAATAAAGATATATTTGTGCATATTTTCTTTTTCATTGAATTATCAATAAGCTTCCAAAAAGGCAAATAGAAGAATACATGGGTTACTTCATTTTTGTTTTCTTTTTATTTTCAGAGTCATGAGAGGAGTAGTATCACTGAAGATCAAGATCCTCCCATGGACTTGTTGAAGAAGGGAATAGAATGGTTATGGGCCCAAGAGTGCCAACACGCTTTTGAATGCTTTGAAGAAGGGCATTACCGAGGAGCTAGTCTTAGCACTTGCTGACCTCTGTAAGTCATTTGAGATCTACACATATGCTTCCAAGTTTGCCATTGGTGGTATCTTGATGTAAGAAGGTCATCCCATCGGCTCTGAGAGCTGGAAGCTCAATGACATTGAGAGGTGCTACATAGTGCAAGAGAAAGAAATCATCGCATTAGTGCATTGTCTCCACATATGGAGGCACAACTTGGTCGAGAGCAAGTTCATTATCAAGACCAACAATGTTACCACTAGTTATTTCTAGACTTAAAAAAAGCTCACGCCCAACTGAGCTTGGTGGCAAGACTTCTTGGCAGAGTTTGATTATGTCTTAAAGTACAATACATGACTTGTAAATTTGGTGGCTAATGCTTTGCACTGCAGGGGAGAACTCACTAACATTAGTTAGCATCAAAGCAACCTACGAGACAACATCAAAGAGGGGCTCCAACATAATTCACTTTCCCAGACCATCATCAACCTTGTAAAGGAGGGCAAGACGAGGCGATTTTGGTTAGAAGATGGCTTGATCCTTACTAAGGGCAAGCGCATCTATGTTCCTTCATATGGCAACCTTAGGCGGGAAGTCATGAAAGAGTGTCATGATAGTAAGTGCACGGGTCATTCGGGCAAGCATTGCACACTAGCTCTCATAGGAAATTTCCACTATTTGCCTCACTTGAAGGATGATATGGAGGCCTATGTGCAAAACCTGTCTAAGATAAAATTGAGTAAGGAACACCCACGAGACTATCAAAGCCTCTCCCCATTCCCGAAAGACCGCAGAAGAGCGCTTTCATGGATTTCATTATTAGCTTACCGATAAGTGAGGGGTGTAATTGGACCACCCTTATGGTGGTAGACTGATATTCTAAGTATGCCACCTTCATTCCCGCCCCAAGGAATGTTTCATCGAGGAACCCACCCATCTATTCTTCAAATATGTTGTAAAGTATTGGGGCTTGCCATGATTCATCGTGTATGATTGGGATACTCACTTTACGGGGCACTTTTGGATGGAGTTGCTCAAGCTCATGGGTTCGGAGCTTAACTTCTCTACTAGCTTCCATCCGCATACTAATAGGTAAACTGATAGGGTCAATACTCTCTTGGAACTATATTTAAGACACTACGTAAGTGCTAACCAAATGGATTAGGCAAAGTTGCTTGATGTTGCCTAATTCCCATATAGCTTGGAAAGGAATCAGTTCACGAGCCAAAGTCCATATGAGATTGTCATGGGGTAACAATCATTGACACCAAGCTCACTTGCCACAAGTTACAAGGATCAAGTCCATATGCCTACAAGTTCGTCAACAATTGGAATGATCAAGTAGGCATGTCTTGTGCTTACATGAAAAAGGCCTCTAAGAAGATGAGGAAGTGGGCTAATAAGAAAAAAGGCTCAAGAGAGTTCTAAGTGGGAGACCTCATGCTTATCAAGATTTTACAACCATGTGGGGTTAAGCGGTTGGCATCAGGGTCTCGTCCCTATCCTTGAAAGGTGGGGGCACAAGCTTACATGGTGGAGTTGCCTCCCAAGGTAAACTGTCAACATCTCTTTATGTAAGCCTACTCAAGCCTTATCATGGAGAGTAAGTGGATCCAAGTTGAGGGTCTCCCATTGGGCACCCATGGGTATGAGGAAGTAGAACAAATTCTTATCAATTGAGTGGTTTAGTACTCCAATCAACCACCAGCACATGAACTCCTTATCAAATAGAAGAGACTACCAAAAAGCAAGGCAAGTTGGGAGCCCATCCAACACTTATGACAATTCAAGGAACAAATACAAGCGTTTGAGAACAAGAATGCAACTAGGACATAGCCGGATTAGGTAGGGGAGGATGTCACGGACCACTCTAGATTACTCTGGATTTCTCTAGATTTCTCTAGAGCATGCTATAACATGTTCTATAGGATTCCGCACAATTTCATACTTGTGTAGAATCTTGAATATTTGTATAGAACATTATGAATGTATGTTCTTAGCCGTAGAATCAAATAGATCTCCACCGCTCATTAAGGAGATGGATGTTTATATATACCCCCAAGGGGAGCTCATCTAGGCACTAAACATTTTCAAGTGTAATACAAGGTACTCTTCCAAACTTTCTTGTGTCCACTCTCTCTCTAAAAATTCTTTTTGAGTGTGTGTGCTTACTTAGCTTTCCGCAAAGCCAAAGTCAAGCAACTATCAAGGCTTACTAGCAAACTAAGGAAAGGTTCCAAGTGAGTTTGCTAGAGTCGCATGGGTTAGAGTTTATCTGAATTATCAGCCCGTGACATCTAGCACACGCCCACAAATGCCAAAATCTAAGGCTAAATTCATATTTTGGATTGTTGGGCTTCTGAATGTAGAAGTTAGGCCTTAAATTTCATCATCAGGTGTATTAAAAAATTAAGACATAATTTAGGTGCCTACAACTATCCTCATACAAGTCTTACCAAGCTCACCAAATTTGGATCCAGAGTTTCCCCACAGTGCCCTTATTGGCTAACCAAGCTACGACAATTAGCTTCACAATAACTATGCTCAATCTTAACGATCCAAACATGATCAAACTGCTACTCTTTATAATGTATGATCACGCTATAAGAGTGTGGGTGTTCTTAATTACCAACTTTTTCATCAATGCAAGTATGCCACTAGAGCTTCAGAGTCCAAGCTCAATGTCAAATTATTGGTTTTTTTACCTTACTACCAATTCTGAGCCTTTACACATTGCTTATAGTTTAGCTCCTAGTTCATATTAAAGAAGTAAATAGCTTCAGATTCCAAGCTCAAATGTTAAATTATTGATTCTTTACAGCTCTCTGCCAATTCCAAGCCCCTGCACAATGCTTTCAGTTCAGCTACTATTTCATATTAAAGAGGTAAGCAACGGTGAACATTTAATTTTATACTTCTTGCCTTGTATTATGAGTAGACCTGTTAATGTAGGTGGGCAGATTAGACATGGACCAGTTGCATTTTGGGTTTGGGTTTAAAAGTGTTAAACCATAACCCTAAAACTTTGAGTTCGAGTCAAATCCAATGGGTTCGAAGCATTTTCTGTGGTTTTTTCTACCTTCTACAAATAGTGCAACATCAATATAGTGATTTGATTACAAAGCTTCAAAGTTTAATGTTTGAGCTCCTTTCGGATGTCGATGTATTGAATTAGGACTTATTAACTTGTTTGTTTATATTTCCTCAACAACAAAATAAGGAAAAGAAATGAAAAGAAAAGAAAATTGTATACACATATAATCAAAATTTCAATGGATATAGTTCATGGGATGTGGATATCTTCAAGCCTAGAAGAGATGACTAACTACGTACAACTCATTTTCCACCCAATACATATACTATTGATTAGATGATGAGCAGGTAGATTCTCATAGGAAAATGTTAAACAATATTAACGATAGTACACCATAACTGAGATGTTCTAACAATAGATTAGAGTGATAGAGACAGAAGAGAGATCAGAAAATTTTTAAATACGGTGAAAAAAATAAATGAATTTTGCTCTCTTTAACTTAGGTTTTAACAGCTACATATGCTCATTGAAATACAAAAAGCTAGCACATTTATTAGAAAATAGAATTTTCACATAGAAAATATATATCAAAAAATCAGCCAAACTCAATGGATTTGACCCAATTGGTTTGGATCCTGAAATTTGTCTAAGATGCTAATTTTTCAAATGGATTCGGACGGGATTACCAAATCGAGGAAATTTTTACCGAGTCTACTCATGAATTATAACTCCAAATTCAACGCACTATACTTCTCGTGTTGATTGCTTATGGATGAAACCTAGAGGGGATTAATTGGATCTGAATCACTCTAAATTATATTTTTATTCATTTTTACGATCTTTTTCCAACAGTCCTGTCCAATATTTGACTATTCAAACAGTTCTAATAATGAAAGGCTGGTTAAGTTATATTGTATCCTTCAACTTACAGTTTATACACTAATTATTTATAGGTTTGGTCCAATTATGCATAATGAAGAGCAACATGACATAGTAATCAACTCCACGTTTGATGCTGCATGTACCGCCCTCTCCCCCCAAGGCAACCTAACTAGAACTAATAGTTGGGGAATTAATTAATTTCTAGTTTACTTCTTACATAGGCATAACCAATGCCAGAGTGATTGATGGCCAACCCCATCCCCAAAAAAATATCTCTTTTTTTTGTAATTATTTATACCAAGAACAAAATATAAAATGTAAAATCAAATAAAATGGTCTCTGCATACAAATCCTATTATCAGTTAGAAATAAACCTTACAATCCTAATGCACAGTAACGAGATAGTCTAGACATAGATGAGGGCCTCTTGTGGTTAGGGCTTCAAATGGGAGGACCCTTAAGTCATTTATATTACATGTCAAAGAGTTGGTAGATTAATTAGTTGGTTCCAACCCTGTTTCCCATGATCTCCCCCAGGGCTCATTCCTGGGGGGAAGTAATATATTTCCCTTAAGAGGATATTATGGGATTAATGCAGATCCAAGACAGTTTAGAACTACCTCCTCCCATTGTGGCTGTTTTGGCCTACTAAGCTGTCTTAAGATAAGGGCTCAATGGGTTAGTCCTACTTAAGCTTTCGTCAAACAAATACAGTGTTATGTGTGCATTTCACCATTGGCCTTTCTTAGCCTTACCATCTATAATATATGAACTACTTTTAATGAAGTACTTTTGTTGAAAATATTAGACATAATTTGAAGTCCCACATTGAGAGTTTGAAGAGAATAACCATGATATATAAGTCAATGACCTACGTATCCTATTGCCAATTAGTTTTAGGATAAAACTTGATATCGGAGCAAGGTTGGATTAATATGGTATCAGAGTAAGGTTGCTCGATCTTGATTTACCACCGTCCCTGTTTGATTAAAATTGAGTGCACATGTTGGGTTTTGTTAGTAGCCCACACGTGAGGAAGCGTGTTAGAGTATGAAAGTGGATGTTGTCCCATATTGATAAAATTGAAGGGCTTAAGCATGTATATAAGCTTGTGAGTTACTCCACCTATTGCCAATTGGTTTTGGGTTAGAACCTCATTTAAACTTATATGCATGACTCTATTAATTGCTCAATTGATATAAAAATTTAACAAAACTTTACTGGGCTTGTAGTCAGAGGCCTCAAATGGAGTGGGCTTCTACGTTGGATCTTCGCAACATGTGGTGTCAGAGCTGATGGTGCATTTGGCTGGGCTCTATTGCATGGATGAACTCTTTTGTGGTACCATAAGAAAACGCCATAGATAAGGAGCACATAACACATCCCAAGCACAGTTGGTATTTTGATCACATAGTGGCTGGCATGGAGACTCAAGTGGTAGAGTGAAAGGCAGAAATCTGTTGAGTAGAGTGCAACTATGCTCATGATGGAGGCTTGACACCTTATCAAAGGCATCTGCTCGAGGGGGAGCTTGCATTATGTCCTTCAAATAGATTCACGTGTGAGGTGAAAATTGTTGAGAATGTTATGCATGAGTTGGAGTCTCACATCGAGCATTTGAAGAAAATTATCATAATATATATAAGTTAAATGGGCTATTCCTCATATTACTAATTGGTTTATTGAACCTTATGTGGGCTTGTTGTCATGGGGCCTTCGATGAAGTAGGCTTCTTTCTTTGATCTTACTAGCAACTTTAAAAGGAATTTATCATGGAAACATTTTTTTCCCCTAAATTTTACCTTACACACCAAAAATTTACGTATGGGCTTTATTCTCACAGATATTTAAGGGTGATTTTTCCACAGTGGGATCTTCTAAAAGGGATATTTTAATTATATCAAGGATAGGGTGTGGAAGAAGTTGAAGGGGTTATAAGGAAACTGTTGACTCCCTTAAAACCCTTGCTTGAATTTTGAATGAAATATAAATTTTAATTTGATTAAATCACGTTGATTGCTTTGGAATCTTAACTACTTATATGCCTATTATCTTGAAATTGCTAATAATATGAGATTATGATTCTCTATATGTCAATGTCAAGATTTGCCTATTTATGATAATATCTTTTGAGTTTATATTTTGAAAGATTGTTGCTACTGAAATCAGCTTCTAGAAAATCTACTTAGCAAGATCTTCAACCAAAATAAGGCAACTAGTCATTGGAAATCAAGGTGATAAACATTGAGCAAAATTGCTGACTTCAAGGGCTTGAAAGACGGACTTCAAGGCCTTGAAGATCATCCTTCCTTTTTTGATTCCACAGTCACCTTCCTAATAATTCAACCTCTCTAATATCATTTGGCTATAAATTGAGAGGTATTTGCAGCTAAAGAAGACAACAAGAGATAGCACAAGCAATAATACTCACTGGCATACCTTGAGCCTTAATTTGCTATTCATTCATTCGAGTTGTTTTGTTCGAAGTTGTAATTAGGTAGGATTATAGAGTTGAAGGATCAAGTCTACCAAGGCTTGTTGAGAGTGTTAACTTGTGACTTAGAATTTAGAATTAGTGTACTCTAGAGCTATAACTATCCCTCCCAATAAAATTGGGTTAATCCTAGAGTTAAGAAACTCTAGGCAGGGACTAAGCCTGGTTAAGGCTAACCTCGTAAATACTTGTGTCATGTTCACATTTACTTTTTGCAATTATTTTTCGATTAATTTGTAGCTTTGATCATCACCCTATTCATCCTCTCCTGTAGGGTGATTCAATAACCTTTGAGTGTTCAATTGGTATCAGAGTCAGACCCACTGTATTTTGACTTTACCATCAAGTGGGCAACGATCATGGCCACCACCGGAGAAGGTTATTATGATCAAGGTCGTTCTACTATTAGGCCTCCTTTGTTTAAAGGCACTAATTTTTCTTATTGGAAAATTTTGATGCAGATGTTTATCAAAACCGAAGATTATGAGTTGTAGAACATTGCAACAAAAGGTTCATACATTCTAAAGAATACTGTCGATGGAAAGCTTGTCGAGAAAACAAAATATCAATACACTCAAGAAGATTTTGCAAGACTTTTAAAAAATTGTAAGGCTATTCATATCCTATATTGTGGAGTAGATACTAATGGATACATTCATATCTATGCATGTGAAACAGTTAAAGAAATATGGGACAAGCCAGTAGTAACATATGAAGGAACGAGTCAAGTATGAGAGACAAATATCAATATGTTTATCCATTAATATGAATTGTTCAAAATGCAACTGGACGAGACTATCAATGAGATGTTTATAAGATTTACCAACATAGCCAATAACTGCAAATCACTTGGCAAGACCTACACCAATGAGGAAATGGTTATGAAAATCCTTCGCCGTCTTCCCAAAAACAAATGGGGTCCTATGGTTACCGCAATTGAAGAAGCTCAAGATCTCAAGACACTAGCCTTGGATGATCCACTCAGGAAACTTCTGACGCATGAAATTCATCTTAAAAAAGATGAAGAAGAAACTCAACCAAAGAAATGAGTAGCTTTTAAAACTACTAGTGAATAACAATACTCCTCGGAAGATGAATCTAGGGAAGACCATGAAGATTCCATGGTGATGATCACAAGAGGACTAAAGAAGATTTTCAAGTCAAAGAGATTCGATCCCAAGAAGTTTTATAAGAGGGGATCTTCCTTGAAGAAGAATGAGAGATTTTCAAAATCTAACAAACCCTTAAACAATAAAAAAGAATCTAATCTTGGTCCTCACTTTGGTTGTGGTTTACTAGGGCATGGGGTGAAAGATTGCCCCATTTTACAAAAGAAACCTGCGAAATGCAAGTAAAAGGCCAAGAAAGAATTTAAGAAAGCAATGATAGCCGTATGGAGTGATAGCGAGTCAAGCAATAGTGGCGATGAAGAACAAGCGGCAAACCTATGTTTTATGGTAAATAAAGACCAAGTCCAAGAGGATGAAACCGAGTATGAAAGCTCGAAAGAGGTAGATTGCTCTGACTTTTTTGGATATTCTAAAGATGAATTAGCCCAAGCCTTAATTAAATGCATACAGTGTGAGCAAGAGTGCTTATCCAAGATAAAGTCCTTGAAGAAAACAATTCATGATCTGTCCTTTGAAAAAGAAGTTTTACAAAAATCAAACAACGAAACTCACACAAGGATTAAAACTCTTGAAAAAGAAAAGAAAGAGCTTCAATCCAAATATAAAGGGCTCCTGAAAAGGTGGTATTGAAGTTTTCTAAAGGACAAGATAACTTAGATAAATTATTAGGATCTCAAAGGACGTCCTTAACAAAGAAGGTATTGGATATAACCCTTTTAATAAAAAGAAAACATAAAAAAATTACCTGTTCAAGAGACATCAAAAAACAAACCTCACACCATAGGTAATTATTGTCTAAGGAATAGTCATATCTCTTATTCATGTCCTCTTAGAAAGTCAAACACCAAAACTGTCCCAATTTGTGTACCAAAAGGGACAAGACCATAAACATGGTCACAACCAACATTGGACCTAAATTTGATGCCTAGCCTAGAAAGGTTTGATCTATTGTTTTGAAAACCAATAACGAACTTTGGTAACCTAAAGGGAGAGATTTCTTAATATTGATGCATAAATTGTGGGGGATAATTAAATTATATTAATGCATAAATCTGTTTATTCTGAACGAATTTCCGACTGAAAAAGTAATTTTTTCGGTCGGAAAATTCATTTTCTGACGGATACTCCGACTGATTCCGGTCGTCGGAATAACTGGGGTCGGGAACGGGTTCCGACGGAATTATCAGTCCATCGGAACTGCTCTGACAGACAGCGGATTCCGTCGGACGCCTGTTCCAATGGACCGCCGACCGAACGGGCTGCGTCCGACGGAAAGGGTCCGTCGAATGCCCTCTCCCCCCTTTTTGGAACGAAAATTTTTTGAAAAAAATTTTTAAAAATCGAAATTCCGTCGGAATCGGCCGGAATTCCGTCAGAACTCCGTTGGTAAATCTGTCGGAAATTTTCTCAGTTTTTATAAAAAAAATTGGGTAGCTTGAACAACCCAATTACAATAACATTCAATTCGAACTTCCATTTTCAATAATAAATTCTATATAATTGCAAATTCAAAATTACAAATCATAAATTACAAAATATAACATTCAATTAAATTTTAACAACACCCAACAATCGCTAATAATATATAATAATTACTTTCACATTCATATCAACACAAGAAAATTCAAAACCCAAAATCAACAAATCACTCAATAAAATTTCTACAACCAACACAAATTATCACATAATTGTTAAATTCTAACTCAAATTTCTCAAATTCATTAAAAAATCTACTATAAACTATACTAACATCACTTACTTGAAATTACAAAATGAAAAGGGCCACAAATGGCGGTGGAATTAAGGATAACCGGCGGCAGGTTGAGGGCGGCGACAGCGACTGGAGTTGGCAGACGGCGGCGTTGCGGCGGTGGTTCAAGGCTAGGCGGTCGCCTCTCTCTCACTCTCTCTAACTTGAACTTCAAACGCCCATCCGAAATAGAGAAAGAAGTCGAACTGTCGAGCTTTAAACAAGGGTCCGACGGAATATTCCGTCGGATGTTCCATCGGATGTCATGCTCCGATGGAATATCTGACGGAATATTCCGTCGGACCTATATTTTTTTTAAAAAATTTATTAAATTCGTCCCAGATCTGGTCAACATTGACTAGGGATTCCGACGGATAGTATGTCGGATATCCGTTGGAATTCCGATGGATTTAAAGTCCATTGGAACATTCGCCGACCCTGTCTTATTTTTCGATCTTCCCGTCGCCATGTCCGTTGGCCTGTGCGATGGTCTCTTTTTCGGTCAGTATTTTCTGTCGGAATAATCGAAATTTTTAGTAGTGGTTCTTGAGCTCTTGTAGACTAAAATAATGTGCTATCTATTCACTGTCAAAAATTCAAGGCTTTAAAGCATAGTTCAAGACCTTGAACTGTAGGCAGAAACTAGAGATTTTTTTGGTGTGATTGAATCAAGGGCTTGAAACTTCCAACTTTAAGGCCTTAACTATAAGTCATCTATAAAAAATAAATAAAATGGTTCATCACAAAGAAAGGTTATTCAAATCTGATTTAATTCCTTCCTCTTTGGGCCCATGGAAAAATTTTCAAAATCTCTTATATGAGGTTTTTTTTTTTTTGTGATACCAAATTTTTTCAAAATTTTGGGAACTTGTAAAATTGGAAATTATATTTTACATTCCTTTTCTTCTAAAAGTATTCCAAACATTTCTGATATGCTACATTTGAAAATGAAAATCTTGTTTGGGGTCTTGTGATATTAGAAAATAATTGACCATTCTTTTAAAACTCAAAATTAGTCACACGGCTTCGTTAACTCTTCCCCCTCTGTCTCTTTCGCTTCCTTTACCCGAGCTCCTTTATCTTCGCATGTTTCAAAGTTCCTTTGAATCTAGAAGTTATATGTCAGCCAACACCAGTTATTTTTGCCAATTCCCTTAAAATCGTTCACTTCTACAAAATAGCCACTAGAGGTTGGAAGCATGTCTCTGAGCTCACCTATGAAGAAGCTACTACCCTTATGCTCCGTTTGGACCTTAGAAAATTTGGTGGAAATGAAAAAATTTGGGAAAGTTACTTTTTTCTTATGTTTGGTTTAGAGAAAATTACAAAGAAAAAAATATGGAGGAAAGTTAGATGGAAAAATTGTTAGAAACAAGTAATAAAAATTTCTGCATAAAATTGTGAGGAAAATTTCCAATCATCTTCAATCTCACATTACTTAGATGACATCAACATAATTCAAGTAGTTCATCAACATTGAAATTTCTCATCTAAATTCTTGTATTTTTTTTCCTTAATCTAAACAAGAGGGAAAAAAAACTCATTTGCTCCCAACTTTTTTCCTTAACATTTTTTTTTTCCTTTAACTTTTCTTTCCATCAAATTTTCTAAGGGCCAAACGGAGCCTTAAAGTTCACCTCTATAAGAATACTTCTTTAATTACACCTATGGATAGTCTTGAAAGCTTGAGAGAGGATCATGCCGAGTTGAGGACTAGAGTGGATCTTGTACATTCTGAAATGGGGCTGTTTGGTAGAAAATTGGATGACTTGATTCACATGACTAGTTTGGTTCACCATGGTGCCAAGCTTGCAATCAACTTCAAGCCCTCTGATTTGGGCCATGAGAGGATCATGCCGAGTTGAGGACTAGAGTGGATCTCATACATTCTGAAATGGGGCTGTTTGGTAGAAAATTGGATGACTTGATTCACATGACTAGTTTGGTTCACCATGGTGCCAAGCTCGTAGTCAACTTCAAGCCTCTGATTTGCACCATGTTACTAATGTTGCAGATCATATCATTCAATCAACCTCTTCTACTCCGCACTTTATCCAGGCTTTAGCTCTCTTTGATTTCCACTTTGGTTTATAAATGTTCCGCGTTAATCATTTTGATCCCATGTGTATGAACCAACATGTTATTGGTCACCCCCTTATTTTTGATGAAAATCAAAGGGGGAGAATAGTCTAAAGGCTTTGTAAGTGACGTAAAGCTTGTGCAGTTGTGAATGTATGGTAAGCTTGTGGACAAGTTTGGAAGCACCATACGATTGCAAGCTCCACAAACTTAAATTATGATGCATGGTAAGTGTCGAAAATCCATTTCTTTGGCAAGAATAACATCATTCCTTTTAGCTCTAGCTGTTCATGACTTATCAAAGTAAAATGTCGTCTTTCATCAAAAAAGGGGAGTTTGTTGATTCCCTTAAAACCCTTGCTTGAATTTTGAATGAAAGACAAATTTTAATTTGATTAAATCATGTTGATTGCTTTGGAATGTTGACTACTTGTAGACCCATTATCTTGGAATTTCTAATATGGGATTATGATTTTCTAGATGTCAATATCAAGATTTGCCAAATCATGATAATATCTTTTGAGCTTATATTTTGAAAGATTGTTGCCGCTAAAAATCAGCTTCCAAAAAATCTACTTATCAAGATCTTCAGCCAATATAAGGTAAGTAGCCCTTGGAAATAAAGGGTGATAAACAGTAAGCAAAACTGTGGAATTCAAGGGCTTGAAAGACGAACTTCAAGGCCTTGAAGTGATGGTGAAGATCATCCTTCATTTGTGATGTAATAGTCACCTTTCTAATCTTTCAACTTCTCCAACATCATTTGGCTATAAATTAAGAGGTATTTGTAGTTGAAGAAGACAACAAGAGAGAGCACAAGCAACAATACTGGCTGGCATACCTTGTACCTTACTTTGCTATTCATTCATTTGAGTTGTATTGTTCAAAGTTGTAATGGGGTGAGATGATAGAGTTGAAGGGTCAACTCTACCAAACCTTGTTGAGGGTGTCAACTTGTAATTTAGAATTTAGAGTAGGTGTACTCTATAGTTGTAACTATCTCTTATAATAAAATTAGGTTAATCCTAGAGTTAGGGAACTCTAGGTGGAGACTAAGCCTGCTTGAGACTAACCTCGTTAAAAAATACTCATGTCATGTCCACATTTACTTTCTGAAATTCTTTTTCGATTAATTCGTAGCTTTGCCCATCACCCTACTCAGCCTCCCCTCAAGCGTGATTCAATAGCCTTTGAGTTTTCAAAAAGATTGTTCCTAGTGTAGGGAACGAGGTTTTACTAAAGGCGGTAGTACAGTCAATCCCAACCTATGCCATGAGTTTATTCCAACTTCCCTATTCCTTACGCGACAAAATTGAAAAAAAGGATGACTGCATTTTTTGGCTTGGGGTACACTTCGGGGGTCAAATGTTCCAAATAAAGTTAAAGAGTTTGCTTGGAGGCTAGCTAAGAACTTTCTTCCGCATGGAGAGAATGTGAAATCCAAAGGATATAAAGGAACTTGTGGGTGCCGCATTTGTGGTGAGGGCTCTGAATCAGTTAGGCATGCTTTTTAGAAAGATGCTTTTGCACAAAAAGTCCGGAAATGTGCTAATCTTGCAGTGACTTGGCACAAGGATTTGGGAGCTAACCCTACCTTTTGGTTAGACTTTTCCTTTGAGTGCATGAATAATGATAATATTAATTTGTTCTCGTGCACATTATGGTGGATGTGGAGGAACAGGAATCTAGCTTTGTGGGAAGGAAGAAGTTTGAAGCCAGGGGAATTGGCCCTGCAAGCCAAGGAGAAGATGAGTGATTATCAACAAGCTAAGAAGACTCTAAAGGAGAGTAGCAAGCAAGGACAAAGAACATGGATGAGCATACAGAAGGAAATTGCTCTAAGGCTAGGAAGAACTGCAGTTTGCCACCAAAAGAACTGGAGGATGCAATGCTCGATGCGCGGGTGGGTGTGCTACAACCAGATGAAGCAGAAGCAATAGCTTTTCCGGAGGCTCTTGGCTGGTGCATCTCGAATGGTTCGAGCAACGTAGTACTTGAAATGGATTCTACAAAGGTTAATAATGCATGTTAAGGGTAGGTCATTTTGGATTGTCTTATTTTAATCTTCTAATTATTAATTGTGCGGAGTTCTTTAGCTTTTTTAATAAACTGGACATCTCATGTATTATTAGGGAGGGAAATAAGGTAGCGCACCACTTAGCCTTGTTTAGTTCTATGGCTATCAATAGTCGTATGTACTGGGATGGTAATATCCCCAGTTATCATCAATGTACTAATTGAGGATATGAAATAAATGATGCTTTCTTGTTGGCTTCAAAAAAAATTAATTAATGAATTAACCAAGTAACTAGAGGCTTCTTCAAAAATTGGTATCCAAAGCACATGCAAAGAGATAGTGGCTAGGGGTGAGGCTATAAGTTGAAAATTCTAAACAATACACAGGGCCGAAGATCATAAACCATTATGCTCTGTGGGGACGAAGAAACACACTAATTGGTGCGTGTATGTATTTTGCGATACACACTAAGTGCTGAGGCTTTGTCGAAATTTCCTTTTTTTTAAAAAAAAAAGGCTGATTGAGACTTTTGTTTAATCGTTGCTTTATGGAAAGTCTGTTTTCACTATTTTTTGCGTTGAGCTTTTGAGCATTAATAATCCAAACTTTAAGAAATTGGACACTAGTAGTCCATATAAAATAGCACCCAACGCTCTACATTTTGAGGGTAGACCCAACAAAATTTTACACGATCTGACAACCTGATCCGAATTCGGCTAAAAAAATTAGAATCTTGGACAAGATTTTAGGACTTGAACCTGCTTGAGCCAAACCTACTAGGATTAGGGTTATCCGATCCGGTTTGAATTAGGCTAATTTTCTTTTTTTAAATATGTATATATTTTTTATGCAAAAATTCTACTTACCTAATAGGTCAGTACATATACCGGGTTTTTTTTAAGGTCTTTTAGCGTGCTTATGTAGCCATTAACACCTAACTTTTTTATAAAAAAAATAATTCAAAACTCATTTTTCTACTCTCTTTTAGAACTTTCCTATCTTTCCTCCATCTTTGTCACTCTAGTCATTGCTATGACATCTCTGTTAAGAGACACTTTTTCTAATCATGTTTGCCTTTATTGTATGACAAACTACCTTCTCATCATCTGACCAAATAACTATATCATCATGTAAAGTTAAATACATGTTGGCCAAAAAATAACATATGCATTATCGGTATATTTCTTTGGAATTTTGGATATATGCATATGCAATTTTCATTTCTTTTATTTTGTGGTTGAGAAAATATGATCAAAAAGTCAATAAGTGCTTGGCTCCCTCGGTAAGCACTTTGCACTTTAAAGAATTTAAACATTAAAATTTGAAATTTTGTAATTATATTTTTTAAAATAAATAATATTAATGACTACAATATTTGTCGAAGGAAAAACATAAAAATTATTTCAAAACTAGTTACATTTGACCTGAACTTGAAACTTTAAACTCGAACCCAAAATACCAGCGACTCCTATTTAACTAGCCCTCGCAAATTGACAAGTCTATTGAGGGTATTCGTATATACCGTCATTGAGTGAAAAATGATTTGGCTTAGTGATTTGATTATCTAGTAACTTATTTATTACAAGTAGTATACTGTCCTTCACTTTTCTCAATATCTCCATTTTCATGTGGTAAGATACTTTCATGTTATTGCATCGTAAAACTTTAGGATTATTTTCTTTATGCAGACACCGAGTGATAAACACTTTTACCCATAGATTTGGTGTTATGGTAGCATACTTGTTATACATAGATGAGATCTTTACTTTACATTTCCCAACACTATCAATCACACGTGATATGTAAGGTATAAAATCATTAAATCACTAAGTCAAAATATATGCGATGGTATACACTAAATAAATACTCTCAAAGCATAGAGTGTTGAAGGCTCTTTCTTAAGCATGGGTTATTGGTGTCCAATGCCCAAAGTATAGATTATTGGTGCCGAAATATTCCGTATTTAGCTTATGTGAATCGAATAATTTTTGCTCACGTTAAATTTGCACACAATTTAGGAAAAACTCAACTACCATTTTGCTCATGAAAATAAAGTATCAAGTTGTTAATAATCGTAGCATTTTACCACTAAATAACTATCAGAACGTGTGTAAAATAAGGACTTCGGCCCCGGAGTTCAAGTGAAATCCTAAAGCAAGCAGAGAAAGAAATGGCATGGTTACTACCCAACCTGACGAAATTGTGAAACCACGAATATTACACGCGGAGTCAATCTTCTAATGAGTGTAAGCCGAATTGTTGCAAGGCCTTTGTAGTCACCGAATTCTTTTCGTGGCCACTAAGGAGTACTCTTGAACCACTAAAGTTCGGTGCTATTTAACTGAGGTTGAGGAAGGGGATTTTGAGGACGAGATTGGAGACTTTGACGCTGCTTTGTTTTGTATGGGAAATTAGAATAATTGTAGTGAAATATAAAGAATAAAGATATATTTGTGCATATTTTCTTTTTCATTGAATTATCAATAAGCTTCCAAAAAGGCAAATAGAAGAATACATGGGTTACTTCATTTTTGTTTTCTTTTTATTTTCAGAGTCATGAGAGGAGTAGTATCACTGAAGATCAAGATCCTCCCATGGACTTGTTGAAGAAGGGAATAGAATGGTTATGGGCCCAAGAGTGCCAACACGCTTTTGAATGCTTTGAAGAAGGGCATTACCGAGGAGCTAGTCTTAGCACTTGCTGACCTCTGTAAGTCATTTGAGATCTACACATATGCTTCCAAGTTTGCCATTGGTGGTATCTTGATGTAAGAAGGTCATCCCATCGGCTCTGAGAGCTGGAAGCTCAATGACATTGAGAGGTGCTACATAGTGCAAGAGAAAGAAATCATCGCATTAGTGCATTGTCTCCACATATGGAGGCACAACTTGGTCGAGAGCAAGTTCATTATCAAGACCAACAATGTTACCACTAGTTATTTCTAGACTTAAAAAAAGCTCACGCCCAACTGAGCTTGGTGGCAAGACTTCTTGGCAGAGTTTGATTATGTCTTAAAGTACAATACATGACTTGTAAATTTGGTGGCTAATGCTTTGCACTGCAGGGGAGAACTCACTAACATTAGTTAGCATCAAAGCAACCTACGAGACAACATCAAAGAGGGGCTCCAACATAATTCACTTTCCCAGACCATCATCAACCTTGTAAAGGAGGGCAAGACGAGGCGATTTTGGTTAGAAGATGGCTTGATCCTTACTAAGGGCAAGCGCATCTATGTTCCTTCATATGGCAACCTTAGGCGGGAAGTCATGAAAGAGTGTCATGATAGTAAGTGCACGGGTCATTCGGGCAAGCATTGCACACTAGCTCTCATAGGAAATTTCCACTATTTGCCTCACTTGAAGGATGATATGGAGGCCTATGTGCAAAACCTGTCTAAGATAAAATTGAGTAAGGAACACCCACGAGACTATCAAAGCCTCTCCCCATTCCCGAAAGACCGCAGAAGAGCGCTTTCATGGATTTCATTATTAGCTTACCGATAAGTGAGGGGTGTAATTGGACCACCCTTATGGTGGTAGACTGATATTCTAAGTATGCCACCTTCATTCCCGCCCCAAGGAATGTTTCATCGAGGAACCCACCCATCTATTCTTCAAATATGTTGTAAAGTATTGGGGCTTGCCATGATTCATCGTGTATGATTGGGATACTCACTTTACGGGGCACTTTTGGATGGAGTTGCTCAAGCTCATGGGTTCGGAGCTTAACTTCTCTACTAGCTTCCATCCGCATACTAATAGGTAAACTGATAGGGTCAATACTCTCTTGGAACTATAGACACTACGTAAGTGCTAACCAAATGGATTAGGCAAAGTTGCTTGATGTTGCCTAATTCCCATATAGCTTGGAAAGGAATCAGTTCACGAGCCAAAGTCCATATGAGATTGTCATGGGGTAACAATCATTGACACCAAGCTCACTTGCCACAAGTTACAAGGATCAAGTCCATATGCCTACAAGTTCGTCAACAATTGGAATGATCAAGTAGGCATGTCTTGTGCTTACATGAAAAAGGCCTCTAAGAAGATGAGGAAGTGGGCTAATAAGAAAAAAGGCTCAAGAGAGTTCTAAGTGGGAGACCTCATGCTTATCAAGATTTTACAACCATGTGGGGTTAAGCGGTTGGCATCAGGGTCTCGTCCCTATCCTTGAAAGGTGGGGGCACAAGCTTACATGGTGGAGTTGCCTCCCAAGGTAAACTGTCAACATCTCTTTATGTAAGCCTACTCAAGCCTTATCATGGAGAGTAAGTGGATCCAAGTTGAGGGTCTCCCATTGGGCACCCATGGGTATGAGGAAGTAGAACAAATTCTTATCAATTGAGTGGTTTAGTACTCCAATCAACCACCAGCACATGAACTCCTTATCAAATAGAAGAGACTACCAAAAAGCAAGGCAAGTTGGGAGCCCATCCAACACTTATGACAATTCAAGGAACAAATACAAGCGTTTGAGAACAAGAATGCAACTAGGACATAGCCGGATTAGGTAGGGGAGGATGTCACGGACCACTCTAGATTACTCTGGATTTCTCTAGATTTCTCTAGAGCATGCTATAACATGTTCTATAGGATTCCGCACAATTTCATACTTGTGTAGAATCTTGAATATTTGTATAGAACATTATGAATGTATGTTCTTAGCCGTAGAATCAAATAGATCTCCACCGCTCATTAAGGAGATGGATGTTTATATATACCCCCAAGGGGAGCTCATCTAGGCACTAAACATTTTCAAGTGTAATACAAGGTACTCTTCCAAACTTTCTTGTGTCCACTCTCTCTCTAAAAATTCTTTTTGAGTGTGTGTGCTTACTTAGCTTTCCGCAAAGCCAAAGTCAAGCAACTATCAAGGCTTACTAGCAAACTAAGGAAAGGTTCCAAGTGAGTTTGCTAGAGTCGCATGGGTTAGAGTTTATCTGAATTATCAGCCCGTGACATCTAGCACACGCCCACAAATGCCAAAATCTAAGGCTAAATTCATATTTTGGATTGTTGGGCTTCTGAATGTAGAAGTTAGGCCTTAAATTTCATCATCAGGTGTATTAAAAAATTAAGACATAATTTAGGTGCCTACAACTATCCTCATACAAGTCTTACCAAGCTCACCAAATTTGGATCCAGAGTTTCCCCACAGTGCCCTTATTGGCTAACCAAGCTACGACAATTAGCTTCACAATAACTATGCTCAATCTTAACGATCCAAACATGATCAAACTGCTACTCTTTATAATGTATGATCACGCTATAAGAGTGTGGGTGTTCTTAATTACCAACTTTTTCATCAATGCAAGTATGCCACTAGAGCTTCAGAGTCCAAGCTCAATGTCAAATTATTGGTTTTTTTACCTTACTACCAATTCTGAGCCTTTACACATTGCTTATAGTTTAGCTCCTAGTTCATATTAAAGAAGTAAATAGCTTCAGATTCCAAGCTCAAATGTTAAATTATTGATTCTTTACAGCTCTCTGCCAATTCCAAGCCCCTGCACAATGCTTTCAGTTCAGCTACTATTTCATATTAAAGAGGTAAGCAACGGTGAACATTTAATTTTATACTTCTTGCCTTGTATTATGAGTAGACCTGTTAATGTAGGTGGGCAGATTAGACATGGACCAGTTGCATTTTGGGTTTGGGTTTAAAAGTGTTAAACCATAACCCTAAAACTTTGAGTTCGAGTCAAATCCAATGGGTTCGAAGCATTTTCTGTGGTTTTTTCTACCTTCTACAAATAGTGCAACATCAATATAGTGATTTGATTACAAAGCTTCAAAGTTTAATGTTTGAGCTCCTTTCGGATGTCGATGTATTGAATTAGGACTTATTAACTTGTTTGTTTATATTTCCTCAACAACAAAATAAGGAAAAGAAATGAAAAGAAAAGAAAATTGTATACACATATAATCAAAATTTCAATGGATATAGTTCATGGGATGTGGATATCTTCAAGCCTAGAAGAGATGACTAACTACGTACAACTCATTTTCCACCCAATACATATACTATTGATTAGATGATGAGCAGGTAGATTCTCATAGGAAAATGTTAAACAATATTAACGATAGTACACCATAACTGAGATGTTCTAACAATAGATTAGAGTGATAGAGACAGAAGAGAGATCAGAAAATTTTTAAATACGGTGAAAAAAATAAATGAATTTTGCTCTCTTTAACTTAGGTTTTAACAGCTACATATGCTCATTGAAATACAAAAAGCTAGCACATTTATTAGAAAATAGAATTTTCACATAGAAAATATATATCAAAAAATCAGCCAAACTCAATGGATTTGACCCAATTGGTTTGGATCCTGAAATTTGTCTAAGATGCTAATTTTTCAAATGGATTCGGACGGGATTACCAAATCGAGGAAATTTTTACCGAGTCTACTCATGAATTATAACTCCAAATTCAACGCACTATACTTCTCGTGTTGATTGCTTATGGATGAAACCTAGAGGGGATTAATTGGATCTGAATCACTCTAAATTATATTTTTATTCATTTTTACGATCTTTTTCCAACAGTCCTGTCCAATATTTGACTATTCAAACAGTTCTAATAATGAAAGGCTGGTTAAGTTATATTGTATCCTTCAACTTACAGTTTATACACTAATTATTTATAGGTTTGGTCCAATTATGCATAATGAAGAGCAACATGACATAGTAATCAACTCCACGTTTGATGCTGCATGTACCGCCCTCTCCCCCCAAGGCAACCTAACTAGAACTAATAGTTGGGGAATTAATTAATTTCTAGTTTACTTCTTACATAGGCATAACCAATGCCAGAGTGATTGATGGCCAACCCCATCCCCAAAAAAATATCTCTTTTTTTTGTAATTATTTATACCAAGAACAAAATATAAAATGTAAAATCAAATAAAATGGTCTCTGCATACAAATCCTATTATCAGTTAGAAATAAACCTTACAATCCTAATGCACAGTAACGAGATAGTCTAGACATAGATGAGGGCCTCTTGTGGTTAGGGCTTCAAATGGGAGGACCCTTAAGTCATTTATATTACATGTCAAAGAGTTGGTAGATTAATTAGTTGGTTCCAACCCTGTTTCCCATGATCTCCCCCAGGGCTCATTCCTGGGGGGAAGTAATATATTTCCCTTAAGAGGATATTATGGGATTAATGCAGATCCAAGACAGTTTAGAACTACCTCCTCCCATTGTGGCTGTTTTGGCCTACTAAGCTGTCTTAAGATAAGGGCTCAATGGGTTAGTCCTACTTAAGCTTTCGTCAAACAAATACAGTGTTATGTGTGCATTTCACCATTGGCCTTTCTTAGCCTTACCATCTATAATATATGAACTACTTTTAATGAAGTACTTTTGTTGAAAATATTAGACATAATTTGAAGTCCCACATTGAGAGTTTGAAGAGAATAACCATGATATATAAGTCAATGACCTACGTATCCTATTGCCAATTAGTTTTAGGATAAAACTTGATATCGGAGCAAGGTTGGATTAATATGGTATCAGAGTAAGGTTGCTCGATCTTGATTTACCACCGTCCCTGTTTGATTAAAATTGAGTGCACATGTTGGGTTTTGTTAGTAGCCCACACGTGAGGAAGCGTGTTAGAGTATGAAAGTGGATGTTGTCCCATATTGATAAAATTGAAGGGCTTAAGCATGTATATAAGCTTGTGAGTTACTCCACCTATTGCCAATTGGTTTTGGGTTAGAACCTCATTTAAACTTATATGCATGACTCTATTAATTGCTCAATTGATATAAAAATTTAACAAAACTTTACTGGGCTTGTAGTCAGAGGCCTCAAATGGAGTGGGCTTCTACGTTGGATCTTCGCAACATGTGGTGTCAGAGCTGATGGTGCATTTGGCTGGGCTCTATTGCATGGATGAACTCTTTTGTGGTACCATAAGAAAACGCCATAGATAAGGAGCACATAACACATCCCAAGCACAGTTGGTATTTTGATCACATAGTGGCTGGCATGGAGACTCAAGTGGTAGAGTGAAAGGCAGAAATCTGTTGAGTAGAGTGCAACTATGCTCATGATGGAGGCTTGACACCTTATCAAAGGCATCTGCTCGAGGGGGAGCTTGCATTATGTCCTTCAAATAGATTCACGTGTGAGGTGAAAATTGTTGAGAATGTTATGCATGAGTTGGAGTCTCACATCGAGCATTTGAAGAAAATTATCATAATATATATAAGTTAAATGGGCTATTCCTCATATTACTAATTGGTTTATTGAACCTTATGTGGGCTTGTTGTCATGGGGCCTTCGATGAAGTAGGCTTCTTTCTTTGATCTTACTAGCAACTTTAAAAGGAATTTATCATGGAAACATTTTTTTCCCCTAAATTTTACCTTACACACCAAAAATTTACGTATGGGCTTTATTCTCACAGATATTTAAGGGTGATTTTTCCACAGTGGGATCTTCTAAAAGGGATATTTTAATTATATCAAGGATAGGGTGTGGAAGAAGTTGAAGGGGTTATAAGGAAACTGTTGACTCCCTTAAAACCCTTGCTTGAATTTTGAATGAAATATAAATTTTAATTTGATTAAATCACGTTGATTGCTTTGGAATCTTAACTACTTATATGCCTATTATCTTGAAATTGCTAATAATATGAGATTATGATTCTCTATATGTCAATGTCAAGATTTGCCTATTTATGATAATATCTTTTGAGTTTATATTTTGAAAGATTGTTGCTACTGAAATCAGCTTCTAGAAAATCTACTTAGCAAGATCTTCAACCAAAATAAGGCAACTAGTCATTGGAAATCAAGGTGATAAACATTGAGCAAAATTGCTGACTTCAAGGGCTTGAAAGACGGACTTCAAGGCCTTGAAGATCATCCTTCCTTTTTTGATTCCACAGTCACCTTCCTAATAATTCAACCTCTCTAATATCATTTGGCTATAAATTGAGAGGTATTTGCAGCTAAAGAAGACAACAAGAGATAGCACAAGCAATAATACTCACTGGCATACCTTGAGCCTTAATTTGCTATTCATTCATTCGAGTTGTTTTGTTCGAAGTTGTAATTAGGTAGGATTATAGAGTTGAAGGATCAAGTCTACCAAGGCTTGTTGAGAGTGTTAACTTGTGACTTAGAATTTAGAATTAGTGTACTCTAGAGCTATAACTATCCCTCCCAATAAAATTGGGTTAATCCTAGAGTTAAGAAACTCTAGGCAGGGACTAAGCCTGGTTAAGGCTAACCTCGTAAATACTTGTGTCATGTTCACATTTACTTTTTGCAATTATTTTTCGATTAATTTGTAGCTTTGATCATCACCCTATTCATCCTCTCCTGTAGGGTGATTCAATAACCTTTGAGTGTTCAATTGGTATCAGAGTCAGACCCACTGTATTTTGACTTTACCATCAAGTGGGCAACGATCATGGCCACCACCGGAGAAGGTTATTATGATCAAGGTCGTTCTACTATTAGGCCTCCTTTGTTTAAAGGCACTAATTTTTCTTATTGGAAAATTTTGATGCAGATGTTTATCAAAACCGAAGATTATGAGTTGTAGAACATTGCAACAAAAGGTTCATACATTCTAAAGAATACTGTCGATGGAAAGCTTGTCGAGAAAACAAAATATCAATACACTCAAGAAGATTTTGCAAGACTTTTAAAAAATTGTAAGGCTATTCATATCCTATATTGTGGAGTAGATACTAATGGATACATTCATATCTATGCATGTGAAACAGTTAAAGAAATATGGGACAAGCCAGTAGTAACATATGAAGGAACGAGTCAAGTATGAGAGACAAATATCAATATGTTTATCCATTAATATGAATTGTTCAAAATGCAACTGGACGAGACTATCAATGAGATGTTTATAAGATTTACCAACATAGCCAATAACTGCAAATCACTTGGCAAGACCTACACCAATGAGGAAATGGTTATGAAAATCCTTCGCCGTCTTCCCAAAAACAAATGGGGTCCTATGGTTACCGCAATTGAAGAAGCTCAAGATCTCAAGACACTAGCCTTGGATGATCCACTCAGGAAACTTCTGACGCATGAAATTCATCTTAAAAAAGATGAAGAAGAAACTCAACCAAAGAAATGAGTAGCTTTTAAAACTACTAGTGAATAACAATACTCCTCGGAAGATGAATCTAGGGAAGACCATGAAGATTCCATGGTGATGATCACAAGAGGACTAAAGAAGATTTTCAAGTCAAAGAGATTCGATCCCAAGAAGTTTTATAAGAGGGGATCTTCCTTGAAGAAGAATGAGAGATTTTCAAAATCTAACAAACCCTTAAACAATAAAAAAGAATCTAATCTTGGTCCTCACTTTGGTTGTGGTTTACTAGGGCATGGGGTGAAAGATTGCCCCATTTTACAAAAGAAACCTGCGAAATGCAAGTAAAAGGCCAAGAAAGAATTTAAGAAAGCAATGATAGCCGTATGGAGTGATAGCGAGTCAAGCAATAGTGGCGATGAAGAACAAGCGGCAAACCTATGTTTTATGGTAAATAAAGACCAAGTCCAAGAGGATGAAACCGAGTATGAAAGCTCGAAAGAGGTAGATTGCTCTGACTTTTTTGGATATTCTAAAGATGAATTAGCCCAAGCCTTAATTAAATGCATACAGTGTGAGCAAGAGTGCTTATCCAAGATAAAGTCCTTGAAGAAAACAATTCATGATCTGTCCTTTGAAAAAGAAGTTTTACAAAAATCAAACAACGAAACTCACACAAGGATTAAAACTCTTGAAAAAGAAAAGAAAGAGCTTCAATCCAAATATAAAGGGCTCCTGAAAAGGTGGTATTGAAGTTTTCTAAAGGACAAGATAACTTAGATAAATTATTAGGATCTCAAAGGACGTCCTTAACAAAGAAGGTATTGGATATAACCCTTTTAATAAAAAGAAAACATAAAAAAATTACCTGTTCAAGAGACATCAAAAAACAAACCTCACACCATAGGTAATTATTGTCTAAGGAATAGTCATATCTCTTATTCATGTCCTCTTAGAAAGTCAAACACCAAAACTGTCCCAATTTGTGTACCAAAAGGGACAAGACCATAAACATGGTCACAACCAACATTGGACCTAAATTTGATGCCTAGCCTAGAAAGGTTTGATCTATTGTTTTGAAAACCAATAACGAACTTTGGTAACCTAAAGGGAGAGATTTCTTAATATTGATGCATAAATTGTGGGGGATAATTAAATTATATTAATGCATAAATCTGTTTATTCTGAACGAATTTCCGACTGAAAAAGTAATTTTTTCGGTCGGAAAATTCATTTTCTGACGGATACTCCGACTGATTCCGGTCGTCGGAATAACTGGGGTCGGGAACGGGTTCCGACGGAATTATCAGTCCATCGGAACTGCTCTGACAGACAGCGGATTCCGTCGGACGCCTGTTCCAATGGACCGCCGACCGAACGGGCTGCGTCCGACGGAAAGGGTCCGTCGAATGCCCTCTCCCCCCTTTTTGGAACGAAAATTTTTTGAAAAAAATTTTTAAAAATCGAAATTCCGTCGGAATCGGCCGGAATTCCGTCAGAACTCCGTTGGTAAATCTGTCGGAAATTTTCTCAGTTTTTATAAAAAAAATTGGGTAGCTTGAACAACCCAATTACAATAACATTCAATTCGAACTTCCATTTTCAATAATAAATTCTATATAATTGCAAATTCAAAATTACAAATCATAAATTACAAAATATAACATTCAATTAAATTTTAACAACACCCAACAATCGCTAATAATATATAATAATTACTTTCACATTCATATCAACACAAGAAAATTCAAAACCCAAAATCAACAAATCACTCAATAAAATTTCTACAACCAACACAAATTATCACATAATTGTTAAATTCTAACTCAAATTTCTCAAATTCATTAAAAAATCTACTATAAACTATACTAACATCACTTACTTGAAATTACAAAATGAAAAGGGCCACAAATGGCGGTGGAATTAAGGATAACCGGCGGCAGGTTGAGGGCGGCGACAGCGACTGGAGTTGGCAGACGGCGGCGTTGCGGCGGTGGTTCAAGGCTAGGCGGTCGCCTCTCTCTCACTCTCTCTAACTTGAACTTCAAACGCCCATCCGAAATAGAGAAAGAAGTCGAACTGTCGAGCTTTAAACAAGGGTCCGACGGAATATTCCGTCGGATGTTCCATCGGATGTCATGCTCCGATGGAATATCTGACGGAATATTCCGTCGGACCTATATTTTTTTTAAAAAATTTATTAAATTCGTCCCAGATCTGGTCAACATTGACTAGGGATTCCGACGGATAGTATGTCGGATATCCGTTGGAATTCCGATGGATTTAAAGTCCATTGGAACATTCGCCGACCCTGTCTTATTTTTCGATCTTCCCGTCGCCATGTCCGTTGGCCTGTGCGATGGTCTCTTTTTCGGTCAGTATTTTCTGTCGGAATAATCGAAATTTTTAGTAGTGGTTCTTGAGCTCTTGTAGACTAAAATAATGTGCTATCTATTCACTGTCAAAAATTCAAGGCTTTAAAGCATAGTTCAAGACCTTGAACTGTAGGCAGAAACTAGAGATTTTTTTGGTGTGATTGAATCAAGGGCTTGAAACTTCCAACTTTAAGGCCTTAACTATAAGTCATCTATAAAAAATAAATAAAATGGTTCATCACAAAGAAAGGTTATTCAAATCTGATTTAATTCCTTCCTCTTTGGGCCCATGGAAAAATTTTCAAAATCTCTTATATGAGGTTTTTTTTTTTTTGTGATACCAAATTTTTTCAAAATTTTGGGAACTTGTAAAATTGGAAATTATATTTTACATTCCTTTTCTTCTAAAAGTATTCCAAACATTTCTGATATGCTACATTTGAAAATGAAAATCTTGTTTGGGGTCTTGTGATATTAGAAAATAATTGACCATTCTTTTAAAACTCAAAATTAGTCACACGGCTTCGTTAACTCTTCCCCCTCTGTCTCTTTCGCTTCCTTTACCCGAGCTCCTTTATCTTCGCATGTTTCAAAGTTCCTTTGAATCTAGAAGTTATATGTCAGCCAACACCAGTTATTTTTGCCAATTCCCTTAAAATCGTTCACTTCTACAAAATAGCCACTAGAGGTTGGAAGCATGTCTCTGAGCTCACCTATGAAGAAGCTACTACCCTTATGCTCCGTTTGGACCTTAGAAAATTTGGTGGAAATGAAAAAATTTGGGAAAGTTACTTTTTTCTTATGTTTGGTTTAGAGAAAATTACAAAGAAAAAAATATGGAGGAAAGTTAGATGGAAAAATTGTTAGAAACAAGTAATAAAAATTTCTGCATAAAATTGTGAGGAAAATTTCCAATCATCTTCAATCTCACATTACTTAGATGACATCAACATAATTCAAGTAGTTCATCAACATTGAAATTTCTCATCTAAATTCTTGTATTTTTTTTCCTTAATCTAAACAAGAGGGAAAAAAAACTCATTTGCTCCCAACTTTTTTCCTTAACATTTTTTTTTTCCTTTAACTTTTCTTTCCATCAAATTTTCTAAGGGCCAAACGGAGCCTTAAAGTTCACCTCTATAAGAATACTTCTTTAATTACACCTATGGATAGTCTTGAAAGCTTGAGAGAGGATCATGCCGAGTTGAGGACTAGAGTGGATCTTGTACATTCTGAAATGGGGCTGTTTGGTAGAAAATTGGATGACTTGATTCACATGACTAGTTTGGTTCACCATGGTGCCAAGCTTGCAATCAACTTCAAGCCCTCTGATTTGGGCCATGAGAGGATCATGCCGAGTTGAGGACTAGAGTGGATCTCATACATTCTGAAATGGGGCTGTTTGGTAGAAAATTGGATGACTTGATTCACATGACTAGTTTGGTTCACCATGGTGCCAAGCTCGTAGTCAACTTCAAGCCTCTGATTTGCACCATGTTACTAATGTTGCAGATCATATCATTCAATCAACCTCTTCTACTCCGCACTTTATCCAGGCTTTAGCTCTCTTTGATTTCCACTTTGGTTTATAAATGTTCCGCGTTAATCATTTTGATCCCATGTGTATGAACCAACATGTTATTGGTCACCCCCTTATTTTTGATGAAAATCAAAGGGGGAGAATAGTCTAAAGGCTTTGTAAGTGACGTAAAGCTTGTGCAGTTGTGAATGTATGGTAAGCTTGTGGACAAGTTTGGAAGCACCATACGATTGCAAGCTCCACAAACTTAAATTATGATGCATGGTAAGTGTCGAAAATCCATTTCTTTGGCAAGAATAACATCATTCCTTTTAGCTCTAGCTGTTCATGACTTATCAAAGTAAAATGTCGTCTTTCATCAAAAAAGGGGAGTTTGTTGATTCCCTTAAAACCCTTGCTTGAATTTTGAATGAAAGACAAATTTTAATTTGATTAAATCATGTTGATTGCTTTGGAATGTTGACTACTTGTAGACCCATTATCTTGGAATTTCTAATATGGGATTATGATTTTCTAGATGTCAATATCAAGATTTGCCAAATCATGATAATATCTTTTGAGCTTATATTTTGAAAGATTGTTGCCGCTAAAAATCAGCTTCCAAAAAATCTACTTATCAAGATCTTCAGCCAATATAAGGTAAGTAGCCCTTGGAAATAAAGGGTGATAAACAGTAAGCAAAACTGTGGAATTCAAGGGCTTGAAAGACGAACTTCAAGGCCTTGAAGTGATGGTGAAGATCATCCTTCATTTGTGATGTAATAGTCACCTTTCTAATCTTTCAACTTCTCCAACATCATTTGGCTATAAATTAAGAGGTATTTGTAGTTGAAGAAGACAACAAGAGAGAGCACAAGCAACAATACTGGCTGGCATACCTTGTACCTTACTTTGCTATTCATTCATTTGAGTTGTATTGTTCAAAGTTGTAATGGGGTGAGATGATAGAGTTGAAGGGTCAACTCTACCAAACCTTGTTGAGGGTGTCAACTTGTAATTTAGAATTTAGAGTAGGTGTACTCTATAGTTGTAACTATCTCTTATAATAAAATTAGGTTAATCCTAGAGTTAGGGAACTCTAGGTGGAGACTAAGCCTGCTTGAGACTAACCTCGTTAAAAAATACTCATGTCATGTCCACATTTACTTTCTGAAATTCTTTTTCGATTAATTCGTAGCTTTGCCCATCACCCTACTCAGCCTCCCCTCAAGCGTGATTCAATAGCCTTTGAGTTTTCAAAAAGATTGTTCCTAGTGTAGGGAACGAGGTTTTACTAAAGGCGGTAGTACAGTCAATCCCAACCTATGCCATGAGTTTATTCCAACTTCCCTATTCCTTACGCGACAAAATTGAAAAAAAGGATGACTGCATTTTTTGGCTTGGGGTACACTTCGGGGGTCAAATGTTCCAAATAAAGTTAAAGAGTTTGCTTGGAGGCTAGCTAAGAACTTTCTTCCGCATGGAGAGAATGTGAAATCCAAAGGATATAAAGGAACTTGTGGGTGCCGCATTTGTGGTGAGGGCTCTGAATCAGTTAGGCATGCTTTTTAGAAAGATGCTTTTGCACAAAAAGTCCGGAAATGTGCTAATCTTGCAGTGACTTGGCACAAGGATTTGGGAGCTAACCCTACCTTTTGGTTAGACTTTTCCTTTGAGTGCATGAATAATGATAATATTAATTTGTTCTCGTGCACATTATGGTGGATGTGGAGGAACAGGAATCTAGCTTTGTGGGAAGGAAGAAGTTTGAAGCCAGGGGAATTGGCCCTGCAAGCCAAGGAGAAGATGAGTGATTATCAACAAGCTAAGAAGACTCTAAAGGAGAGTAGCAAGCAAGGACAAAGAACATGGATGAGCATACAGAAGGAAATTGCTCTAAGGCTAGGAAGAACTGCAGTTTGCCACCAAAAGAACTGGAGGATGCAATGCTCGATGCGCGGGTGGGTGTGCTACAACCAGATGAAGCAGAAGCAATAGCTTTTCCGGAGGCTCTTGGCTGGTGCATCTCGAATGGTTCGAGCAACGTAGTACTTGAAATGGATTCTACAAAGGTTAATAATGCATGTTAAGGGTAGGTCATTTTGGATTGTCTTATTTTAATCTTCTAATTATTAATTGTGCGGAGTTCTTTAGCTTTTTTAATAAACTGGACATCTCATGTATTATTAGGGAGGGAAATAAGGTAGCGCACCACTTAGCCTTGTTTAGTTCTATGGCTATCAATAGTCGTATGTACTGGGATGGTAATATCCCCAGTTATCATCAATGTACTAATTGAGGATATGAAATAAATGATGCTTTCTTGTTGGCTTCAAAAAAAATTAATTAATGAATTAACCAAGTAACTAGAGGCTTCTTCAAAAATTGGTATCCAAAGCACATGCAAAGAGATAGTGGCTAGGGGTGAGGCTATAAGTTGAAAATTCTAAACAATACACAGGGCCGAAGATCATAAACCATTATGCTCTGTGGGGACGAAGAAACACACTAATTGGTGCGTGTATGTATTTTGCGATACACACTAAGTGCTGAGGCTTTGTCGAAATTTCCTTTTTTTTAAAAAAAAAAGGCTGATTGAGACTTTTGTTTAATCGTTGCTTTATGGAAAGTCTGTTTTCACTATTTTTTGCGTTGAGCTTTTGAGCATTAATAATCCAAACTTTAAGAAATTGGACACTAGTAGTCCATATAAAATAGCACCCAACGCTCTACATTTTGAGGGTAGACCCAACAAAATTTTACACGATCTGACAACCTGATCCGAATTCGGCTAAAAAAATTAGAATCTTGGACAAGATTTTAGGACTTGAACCTGCTTGAGCCAAACCTACTAGGATTAGGGTTATCCGATCCGGTTTGAATTAGGCTAATTTTCTTTTTTTAAATATGTATATATTTTTTATGCAAAAATTCTACTTACCTAATAGGCCAATACATATACTGGGCTTTTTTTTTAGGTCTTTTAGCGTGCTTATGTAGCCATTAACACCTAACTTTTTTTAAAAAAAAAATTCAAAACTCATTTTTCTACTCTCTTTTAAAACTTTCCTATCTTTCCTCCATCTTTGTCACTCTAGTCATTGCTATGACATCTCTGTTAAGAGACACTTTTTCTAATAATGTTTGCCTTTTTTGTATGACAAACTACCTTCTCATCATCTAACCAAATAACTATATCATTATGTAAAGTTAAATACATGTTGGGCAAAAAATGACGTATGCATTAACGGTATATTTCTTTGGAATTTTGGATATATGTATATGCAATTTTCGTTTCTTTTATTTTGTGGTTGAGAAAATATGATCAAAAAGTCAATAAGTGCTTGGTTCCCTAGGTAAGCACTTTGCACTTTAAAGAGTTTAAACATTAAACTTTGAAATTTTGTAATTATATTTTTAAAATAAATAATATTAATGACTACACTATAATATCTGTCGAAGGAAAAACATAAAAATTACTTCAAAACTGGTTACACTGGACCTGAACTTGAAACTTTAAACTCGAACACAAAATACCATGACATAATTTTTTGTTAAAACATAAAATCAATGACATAATTTCATTCAGAAATTACTAACATCTTTTATTAAAACAGTAGTAAATTATCCATGACATTGTTTCCATAAGTAGCAAATAGTACATTCCTAAATTAAAGCTCAACACGAAATTAGTTTCAAACTAACAAGGTAGATGAAAGATGTCATAACCTGCAAGGACCACTGACTGGATTCATCACTCATCAACCAAGTTTGTCGTTTTATCATCATCGCTGTTATCATTACCACCATCATTGTCATCAAAATGGGGGGTCGTGTCAAAAGGTGTCGTAGAGGACCCTACTTGTTGACTCTTGAAGAAACTGAATAGCTTGTCCATCTTGCTCTTCTCCTACTTCCTTTCTCGTTTCCTAATAGCTTTTTCAAGATCCAACTCATTTTGAACTACAACTTCTTTCTCAGCCACTCATATTCTATACCTGCACTCATATTCTATACCTCATTGCAGATTTACAATTTTTTGTTTAATATCAAACATGAGACTACATAACATGAAAACTTAATATTAATAACTTGGCTACATTTTATTGTCATTTACAATATTGTTCTCACTAGGGGTATGCGAAACGTGTTAACTAGAGTTTTGGTCAACTGAAAATTGGTTAACCAGTTTTTCGGTTCAAGAAAATTCTGAACCGTAGTCGAATCGAAAATTTCGATTAACGATTTTTGGTTAACAAAAGTTCAGTTCATCCATAACCCGAAATGTAACAAAACCAAAAAAATCGGTCAACCGTTTTTTTGATTGGTTAACTAGTTCTTCGGTTCGGATACAGGTCAGCCGCTCACAAATAATAAAAATGTGTACTTTCTTACCTAAATTTTTCAATTTTATGTTCACAAATAATAAAAAATGTGTACTTTCATAGCTAAAATTTTCATTTTGTATTTTAAAATTTTTTTAAAAAACTAATTTCAGTTCACTTAACCGCCGGTTAACCAAATTGTTGAGCCATCTGAGTAGTAACCAAGCTAAAAACTAAAATTTTTTCAGTTTTGGTTAACTGAACCAATTTTTTAAGGAACTTTGTTTAGTTAAACAATTTTTCGGGTCAATTTTTTCAGTTTTTTCAGTTTGATTTTTGGTTTTTATTTTTTATGTTTTTTGCACACCTCTAGTTCTCACAACTAAGATGACAAATTATATATGTAACTATTTTCCTCAATTTATGAAATATGTAGGCATCCAGAACTACAAATTTATTTAACTTCTTTTGATCAAGTAAGAAGGTTAGCTAAACTCAACGTCAATAATCATATTTAAGGGCCTAAGGTAATTTCTCATTAGTACACTTCGCATCACATATATGACAACGTATAATAAGTGTCCACTTTTAATGATTAAGATTTCGTGAACAAAAAATACCTATTTTATAGATGACCACACAAATACTCACAATCTCACACTAACATACCTCTCAAATGGAACCCAAACTCATTATTAAGTGCACACTTTATCATGGCTATCAATGAATTAACATTTAGCACCATTTTAATTGAAGATTCAACTTAGCAATTTCCAGTTAGTTAACAACTTCTCAATAAACAATTTTTGGAAAATTAAATACCCTTGCTGTCGACAACAATTCATACAATTTCTCAGTTGAACAAATCAACCTCATCGATTTTTGTCAAATAATTCAAATTTTGCTTAGATTTCAACTTTGGTAGAATTCATACAATAGAGGATTCGATATGTTATCATAAATGATATAAGTACTTAGATCCTCCAATTCATGATGTTGCCTTAGCAACTATAATCAATTTATACTAAAAAACCACAATTATCATAAATCATATAAGCACTTATAATATGCCCTAAGAAATTAATACTACAAAATTATGGTAGATTGAATTGAAGAATGAGAGGATTCGATATGATAACCTGAAAATGCTGTTGGGGAGGAACCAAAAATGGAGGGGGAGAGGATATAAGGGGTGGTTGGTAACGACAGCTTTTTGAAGAAAAAGAGCTGTTTAGGGGTAATTTAGCTATTTTGACCAAGTCAAATAGCTAAGTGGGTATTTGGTAAATAGCTGTTTGACCCCAAATAGCTCCTTTGAAAAGGTTGTTTCCATTAACTTTTTCAAAAAAGCTTTTTGTGAAAATAACACATTTGCCCAAGACTTTAAACAAATTACATTGCATGCCATTACATTATATTTATATAATATTATTTTATAAAATAGAAAGGGTATATAGTATTACAAAGTATTCCTTCGTAGCATTCAAACCCAATTAGATCTTGAGGATTAATAAGAGTAGAGATAATTTTTTTTTTGGAGGTAAAAGCAAAGTATTGAAGTTGTATTGTCTCTTTTACTATTTGTATTTTTTTTCTCAACCAAGTAGTATACATTTTGGTGTAGATTTTCTAATTTTGCTAGTATATTATATCACGCTTATTTGGTTCTCTCACCATGTACCTTTATGAATGTCTAATATTTTGATATTTATACTTTAGATTGTTCAATCTCCATTCCAATTACCTCAACAATGAGCTTTGGATCGATGCAAAATAATAACATTTGATACTATGTTTTGTATGAATTAAATCTAATGAAGATAAACTCATTATAAAGAAAAAAAAATTTAAAATAACAAAATAACATTACAAAACATTGACATCATTTACATAAAAATAAATTGAAAAGAAATAAGACAGACGATGAATACAAGTTATGTAGAATTTAATAAGAAAGTAAAGTTTCATCAATGAAGTTTTTCTTTTTTTGGGGGGGGCAATCACAAATGAAGTTAACTATACCTATGACACCAATTTAATATTTTTTTGAAAAAAATTGACCAATAATTTAAATAAATATGTTCTATTAAGAACTAATTTAGAAATAAGGATATAAATAGAATTTTACAAAGCATCTTTATCAGAAACAGCTTACTTTACCAAATAGTTTTTCTACAAACAGTTAATTCAAACAATTAATGTAAACAACTAAGAGCTAATATAAACAGCTAACAGTGACAGTTAACAATTGTTTACCCAACAGGGCCATAATCTGCAATGCCCAAATTGTCGTGCATGCCCAACAGTTGCCGAAAAAAATCTCCCCTCTAGCCACACCAGCATGGCAGCAGCCGCCTCCTCATCGGAAAAGTTAAACCCATACACCCAATTACAAACCCTCCACGGAAGTTTACCGTCGTTGGCATTCCAAACTCGTAACCTTGTACCTTATGATGGAAAAGTCACTTGCCGTCCACCTCACGCCAACAGCAGCTTAGATCTGAAAATTCAAAGTATACGGGAAATTAGAGGTTGGTGCACTTCTATGCAGCTCAAGAATAGTGATGGTTGATTGTGACGAACCCCATCACAATCCATCGGTATTCACTGCAAATCTGTAAGATTTTTGATGGATCACGTTTACTCGCTAGACTTTATGAGAACAGTCTTGGTAGATTTCTCATGAGAAAATCTATCTAGATAACACCATTTTCCATCTAAAAGAAAAAACAAGAAGGGAAATTCAAAAGTGAGGATTGCAGTTTTCTAAAGACGACCACGAATGGGATATTACACATGGTTTTGACTCGGATTATCAAATTTTAGACGTGTCCAAAAGAGATTGATCAAAACAAACCCATAAATAAAATGGGAGGTTGAAAAGTACCACCAACATATGGTATTCACTGCCATTCGTACTTTTTTTTTTTCCTAATAAAGGGTAAAATATCCGATCCATTGAGCTCCTATATACGTAGCGAAGTCCTACAATATCCATACAAGCCGGGTGGGGTAGGCCAGGGCCACCATACCTAGGCCTAGAGGCCTGTTTGTACCCCCACAAAACTCCTGCAAGTAGAAGAAGTGTGGACAACAAGATTCCATCTTGTGTCTCCCATGTTAAAAGTGCATATGGAAACAATTGAGTTATAATTAAGCAATTGGTAACTAGAAAGTATCTTACATAGTAGTATGCTTGGGATTGAAAGAGAGCTCGTTTCTACAGAAAATGAAATAATTATAGATGAGATTATTTGATCCAACTAGCTAAACATCACATTTACTTTTTGGAATTGGAAGAATAGAAAAAGAAAGTGCTGAAATTAGAGTGAATTTGTAGGTACAAAAATGATATAGACGAGAACTAAATGAAATGAAACATGGTGATTGGAATGTTATATACAATGGCTTAGGTCCTGTTCTTTTCGAGGATATAATGCAGGTGTGGATTGGAAGGGAATCAGAAGAAGTGGGTAGGAGTGATTTGTTGGATGTGAGAGTGGGAAGGAGTGGGAAGGCATGGGAGTATAGATATTAATAGCGTCAACAATTCGTGTAACATAATAATTAATAATAATTATTATTATCATTATAATTAATAATAAAAATAATAATTAATCATAATAATAATTCTTGTTAATATCAATAATAATAATAGCAATCATTTGGATAATAACAATAATCATCAGAATACAGGAGGTTGAAAAGCACTGGACTACAATAATTATTCTTATAAAGAAGGATCTACAAAAGTTGCGGTACTTTTTTTATTGTTGTGTTCGCTGCCACCAACATGTGGTATTGACTGCCATTACTCTTGTACTTTTTTTCTAATAATAATCAAAACAAACCCATAAATAAAACAGGAGGTTGAAAAGTACCACCAACAATTATTAATATTAATAGTAAAAGTAATATATACTAATATAATAGCAATTATTTGGAAACTTTAGAATACAGCCACAAGAGCGCTTTGCGGAAACAAGAAGGATCTACACCATTAAAATTGTTTTACGCATTTAATCGTAGTCGTCAAAATAACTATTTTTGACAAGAAAAATTAAACAAAACTCGAACAATATGTACGTAACTGCCCCCTCCCCTAGTCCCCATTTTCATCCGTTTTTATTAACCCACTAATAACTAGCTACTTCTATCCAATTCATACTAATTCCTATTGCAGAAAAAAATAAAAAAAGAAATTTAGACACTCCCATGTTCCCATGTTCAGTAACTTTCCCACCCCAAATAGACTTCTCTGCATTTTGAATTTCCAAAAAAAAAAAAAACAATAAACACCACCCAAAAAAAAAAAAAAAAAAACAATCTGACTGTCGTGAAGGACTCCACTCCAACTTTCCTATTATGTCAATCTTCTACTTATCTCTGCCACTGCAATTACCTCCTTATTCTCTGATTTTAAAAAAAGAAAAACACTACAGTATACACTAACAAAACAATTTCATAGCATTTAAAGCACCTCTATGTATCCTACTAATATACAATTACTACATCTATAAAATCCAGTGCTCTCACAATAGTGCACCTTTTGATCCTCTACTTTTCTCACGTATCAAAGCACACAGCCACCTTCTTCATTCATCTGTCCACCAGAAATTTGTTGCTATACCACAAGGTAAGCTCTTGCAAGATAAATTAATATTTCAATTTACAAAATACATGCATGCTCTTACCATTGATAAGTACATGACTGTTCAGTGTTTGAAGCCCAGTATTGCCAGAATCTTTCGAGTGTTTGAAGCTAACTATTGCCAAAATCGTACGCACAAGGATTCAAGTTTTTCACACTTTCATTTCGGGTAAATAATTACACCACTCCCGTCTATATAATATATGATTCCAATAAACTCATGATTTCGTGTGTATTTCAAGCGTTTGACACATATTCAGCCATAATTGTATGCACAATAGGTATTTCCTAAACAATAGCATGTCAAAAATCAATAATTTGGTGGCATATTTCAAGTGTTTGACATATATTTTGTTCATGAAACATGTAAAATATGATCCCTATGAGGTTCAATACTAAAAAATAAACAGAGGCCTGCAAACTGCAAAGCAAGCCTTTTCCTTAATTTGAAGGAGAAAACACAAATTGAAGAAATCAAATCGAAACATCAAAAATATTTAAGGGTAGAAAATAGCAAAGTTATACCGTGACTTGATGCTTCATGTTTAAGTGACAAAAGGCCTTGAATAAGAGGAACAATGTGAGTGAAGCATTGCAATATTGCATTCAGAAAACATGTATTGCCCAGGTTAACGTAAAAGAGCTTCCAAACAAGTCTCATCTATGACCTCAAGTCCCGATCCATCTATCTCTCAACCCCCAACAAAAATGACCGTCATTTAATAATATTATCATGCAACAAATGTAGAATTGTGAAAGTTAAAAAACAATGTTACTAAGATAATAAATGAACTCCTGAAGGAAATACAATACATACCATTTCAAAAGAAGATGAAGCAGAAGTAAGTAGTAAAAATTAACAAATTAATGTAACCATGCTAAGAGAGACACCAAATGAACTAATAAAAAGAGAGATATTTGATAAAAAGTTGCTGAAAAATAAGGTAAACACACATAAAATACATATCAGACTAAAATTTCTACGAAGTCTATTTCCAGAGCAATGTTAACTGTATGCATCAAGTGTATGACTAGAGACTCTAATAGCAAATTAAATAAGACAGTATGAACTGAAGGTTGAAGTTTTACTTAATTTTGCAAGAGATCATAATGTTGTCTTCATATGTTTATACTAAGTTATCTCCTACTGTCCCACATCAAATTCACTTACAAAATGCTTTTTTTAATAGCATCTAAAACATTTCATAATTGGTAAATCAATGTTTTGGCTCCAAATAACCTAAAATTAAAACCAAATGAGTCTCAATGTCTCATCTATGACCCCAACTCCCAACTCATCTATCTCTCAACCCCAAATCAAAATAACCATCATTTAATAATATTATCATGCAACAAATGTCAAAATTAGCTAATTCAAGTGGTTGGTCCCTTCACTCATAGCTTAAAGAAACTTTTACCTTTGCCCACAAAGACATCAAGGCAAACAAATCTATAAATATGGACAGCTCCACCAATGAAACAAAGATCTCATAATTTCAATTACCATCCACAACAACAGCACCTATTAAGATCCCATTAAAACCGTCAACTCATAAACTATAAATTTTAATAACTTTAATAAAGGACACGACTCAAATTATCTACAAGGTTGGATGGAGGAATCACCCACCCAGAATGTGCAAGTGATAATTCAATCTGACAACAAACAGTACACAGGACATAGAATTCACCTTCACCGCAATTGCATTCCAATGACAACCAAACCTACCTAGTAGGATCAATACTAAAACATAAACAGAGGCCTGCAAACTGTAAGGCAAGCCTTTTCCTTAATTGGAAGGAGAAAACACAAAGTGAAGAAATCGAATCAAAACATCCAAAATATTTAAGGGCAGAACATAGCAGAGTTATGCCGTGGCTTCATGCTTCATGTTTGAGTGACAGAAGGCCTTGAATAAGAGGAACAGTATGAGTGAAGCATTGCAATATTGCATTTGGAAAAACATTTATTACCCAGGTTAACTTAAAAGGGCTTCCTGCCCATAAGAAAAATAGACACCCATAATTTCAGAACCTCAGTTAAAATCATCGAAGAAAGGGAAAAATAAAATTTAAAAGATGGACCCCAAAGCCTCAGGTTTACACGGGGGAAAAAAAAACTAACACAAATTAGACAAGGCCAATTATAGCACATTACCTTCAATAACAACAACAACAATAGCACTACTTCCCAGTATAGGTTCCGCTTTCGCGGGGTCTAGAAGATCCAGATATAGGCAGCTTTACCTCTATTAGCATTCCTGCCTGTAAAGAGATTGAATCGAAGAGACCCACAAAACAAGAATTTGTAAACACATTTTATAGAAGAAGGATTTTGTGAAAACATTTAATGCAAAAAAACTAAGGATGCGAAGCAGGAAATGAATAGAAATACTAATAAATCAAGTGGCTGTAACCAAAGTTATAAATATCGTACCGAGCCCTGTACCGGTTTTCAATTGAAACGGTACGCCTCATATCAGTACCGGATTTCTCGTACAGAGCCCGTACCGGACCTTAAAAGGTCAAAAATTTTAAAAATAGAACAAGAAGTCCGATATATATTTTGAACTAATTTGAAATATTATGCCAAAATTAATGCGACTAATCATCCATATGACTAATACAAATTGTATTGTTCCTCTTCCCTGGAACTACTTGGCCATGAGCCCAGGCAGGATCATCACATTTAGATGTTGGTGTCGATGCCGATCCCATAGACTCATCCATGACAACTAAACAAATTTACCCAAAAAAAAATTTACATTACATAACTGATAACACATAGCAATCAAAATCCCACAACTCATGATCACAACTTAGCCAAATTTTCAAGAACTGGAGAGAAAGCAACAGAAAATCAGAAAACATAAAACCCATTTTCAAAGCCCTCACATTCGAATTTCTCAGAGAGGCCAACTAAAAATAATCAAATTCGAGGTTTAAACAGAGCAAGCAATAAAATTGACCTTGCTTGAGAGCTTTTGATAGTTGAGAGTTGACACTTGCTAACAAAGAGGCAATAGGAATTAGGAATACAACCAGAAACTACCTTGAAACACAGAAGAAGTAGAAGTTGTCGCTGCCTTTTAACCGCTACTGCTACTGGTTGTTGTTGTCGCGGTTGCTAGTTGTTGCCGTTGATGGCTTGTTCTGGCCTACTGGAGACAGATGGAGGGAGCAGATAAGGGACGAAGAGAAGGGATGAAATGAGAGCTAAGGTTTCAAGAAGTGCAGCCTGCAATCGTGAATTTAGAATTTCAAATCCACAGCTGAGAGTGAGAGTGTGAGAGTGTGAGACTTTTTAAGGTTTTTTTGGAATCAGTTTTTGATTTTTTTTTTTTACAGTTAATTTGGACTTTTTATTTTAGGCCAGGCCCAGGACTTAGGAAGTCAGAAGCCTAGAAAACCACCCCAGCTTTGACATTGGAAGCAAGCCCAAGGTAGATACTGGAAATACCGGCCAGTAAGTGTGCCTCGGCCAGGTACAACCAAGGTAGACCAGTACTGCCTAAGATCTCAGCGGTACAAAACTAACCCATGACTTGAACCGGATTTTGGCGAAACGAGGCATATCAGCTTGTACTAGCGGAAGCGGTATGAGATTTATAACTTTGGCCGTAACTATGTAAACAAAAGTACAACATAAGCACAACATAGCAGAGGCAGGTATTATACCTTAACAACCAAGGTAGGTAGACAATGTCTCTTCCCAGATGAATGTGCTACCTGCATACAAACACGACATATGAAAACCATAACCAAATCTACTTTACTGCAATTGAAAAATCGCAACCAAATCAGGTGACCAACTCTCTGTGATCTAAGATCCTAATCTTGTCCCGCCATAATCTTCTATCCTGAGCCATGTCATCCGTCAATCCTACAACTTTCAAATTCTCTCTAATTAACTCATCGAAACTCTTCTTTGGTCATCCCCTCCCTCTTTTACCTTCGGGAATATTAATTCTCTGACATCTCCTCACAGAAGTGTCCACACTCCTTCTTGTCACATGGCCAAACTATCTGAGTCTTGTTTCTCTCATCTTATCTTCGATGGGGGCCACTTTAACTAGGTCTCTGATTACTCCATTCATAATTCTATCCTTTCTCGTATAACTACACATCCACTTAATCATCTTCATCTCTGCAACTATCAACCTTTGAACCTATGTCTTTTTTACAGGCCAATACTCAGACCCATATAGTACAGCAGGTCTAACTACCATGTGATAAACTTTGTCTTTTAATCCCACAGGCATCCTCTTATCACACAGCACACCTGAAGCATACTTCCATTTTTGCCAACTCACTTTTATGCGCTGGTTAGTATCTTCCTAATATCCTCATTCTGTTGAATGATGGAGTCTAGATATTTAAACTTTTCGACCTTTGGTATCATCATCCCATCAATGATGACTTCTTCCCCCACGTCTTCCCTTCCACTAAAACAACAATGTAGGTATTCAGTTTTCGATCTACTTATTCTAAAACCTCTAGACTTCAATGTATATCTCCATCGCTTCAACTTATCATTAACTCCCTCTCTAGTCTCATCAATAAAAACAATGTTATCTGCGAATAACATAGACTATGGTAACTCATCTTGCATTTCTTTTGTAAGTTCATCCATAACTAGAGTGAAAAGAAAATGGCTTAAAACGGAACCCTGATGCAGGTCCATACCAACGTAGAAGTCATTGGTAACCCCTCCTGGCATCCTAACATTCATCCTACCTTCCTCATATATATCCTTAATAATTCGAATGTACATAGGTGACACTCCTTTCTTTTCCAAGCATCTCTATAACACCTCACGCGGGACTCTATCATATACTTTTTCTAAGTTAATGAACACCATATAAAGATCTACCTTTCTATCTCTGTATACTCCCATGAGCCTTCTAAAGAAATAAATCGCCTTTATGGTCAACCTGCCAGGCATAAAACTAAATTGGTTCTCTGATATCGAAATATCCTTCCGCAACATTCTGTCAATCACCCTCTCCCATAACTGAGCAACTTTATACCTCTATAATTGTTACAATCCTGAATATCACCTTTGTTCTTGTACAACGAGATGACTATACTAAACCTCCATTCTCTGAGCATCTTAGCGGTCGTAAAAATAACGTTGAAAAGCTCTACTAGCCACTCTAATCCCTCTTCTCCTAAACACTTCCACACTTCCACCGGTATCTAGTTTGGTCCCTCTACCTTCCCATTAGTCATCTTCTTTAGGGTCTCTTTAATCTCATCCTTGCTAATAGGTTCACACAATTGATGATCAAGATGCCTCTCACTATACTCTCTCTCCCTACTTCAAAAATCTTCTATCACTTCACTATTGAGGAGTTTGGAAAAGTACCTTTGTCATCTCTCCTTGATTTCTGCTTCCTCATACAGCACCTTACCATTTTCATCTTTGATGCACCTCATGACACCCAAATCTCTTGTTCTTCTTTCCCTAGCCCTTGCCAGGTTAAAGACTTCCTTCTCACTTTTCTTGGTCTTCAGTTTTTGATATAACCTATCATAAGCCATGCTCTTAACTACAGCAACAGCTTTCTTGGCAACCTTTTTTGCTGTTTTATTTCTGACTCTACTAATCTCTTTCTCCTCATCCGCTCCACTGTTTATGAAAGCAGTATATGCCTCTTTTTTCTCCTTAACTTTCTCCTTTACCTTCTCATTCCACCACCATGGTCCATTCATTTTGTTACCACCTCTCCTAGATGTCCCTAGGATTTCCATAGCTGACCTTCGAATATATTATGCCGTTGCCTCTCAGATTGTATCTGCAGCCTCTACCTGCCTCTAAGCTCCTTCTTCGGTAATCCTCTCTAATAATTTCCTAGCATTCTCCTTAGTAAGATTTCACCACTTAACTCTGGGATCTCCAACACTTTTCTTCCACTTTGTACATTTGAACTCTACATCCAACATTAGCAACCTATGCTGAGTCTCTAAATACTCACTAAGTATCACCTTGTAATCCTTACATAACTTTCGATTATCCACCCTAATAAGGAAGTAAATAATTTGAATCTTCATGGATCCACTCTTAAAGGTCACCAAGTGGTCTTCCTTCTTCTTAAAATAAGAGTTTACTACCAACAATTCATAGGCAATCGCAAAATCCAGAACAGAAATTTCTCCACTGTTTCTCTCCCCATAACCGAAACCTCTATGAGCCATATCATAGCCGTCTGAGTCTACACCAATATGACCATTAAAGTCTCCTCATATGAAAAATTTTTCACTCCATGATCCATCCTGAATGACCAAATCCAAATCCTTCCAAAATTGCTTCTTAATATCGTCTGGCAAACCTATTTGAGGTGCATAAACACTAACCATATTTATAATTTCTGGTCCCATCAATACCTTAATAGCCATAATTCGATCAATCTTACACCTTACTTCAACAACAAAGTCAACCAACTCCTTATCGATCAAAATGTCAACTCCATTCCTAGGCTTCTTAGACCCCGAATACCACAACTTATACCCATTAGCTACTCTAACTTTAGCCCCCACCCACTTATTTTCTTGAACACCGGCTATGTTAATCCTACGTCTACGCAAAGATTTAACTAATTCTATTGACTTACCAGTAAGAGACCCTATATTCCAAGACACTAAGCACACCTTCCAACACCCTGCACTCCTCCTAAACCCATTTCCCCTGGAGGACTGCCTGAAGCTACCACATTACTTGTTACTAGCTTAAGCTACCAACACCCACCCCAACAACGTAATAATAGTAATAATACTACCAAAAATAAGTTTGCACTTAAGATTAACGAGGGAGTAAACGAATAAAATCACCCCAAAATAATCACTTGGTGAGCCCAACTAATACGAAAAGAACAAAGTACTGAAAATAAAAAGCAAATAGACGCTAGCTAGAAAGAATAGCAAAATTAGTTAGCAAGACTAGGAAATCTACTTGACAAGAATACACAACTAGTCAATAGTAAAACTAATAATTATAAAAAATATAATAATATTAATACTACCAACAACAACAACAATAATAATAGATACAATAAAGATTTAAACTATGACCAATAGTAACAATAACAGTAATAGTAAAAACATAAATAAAAATGTACAGCAATTACAAGTTTACAACAGTAACTGATTCTAATGCCAATAATATAAGATAAACAATAAAAAAAGTGAGATCAACAATATTTATTAATACTTTTATTTATTCTAATAATAGAAATAAATAAATAAACGCTAGAAATAATGCAACTACTAAATTAGATGATAATAGTATTAACAACAACAACAATAATAATTATAATACTAATATGATTACAACAATTACTATTGCTAATAGATAAATAATAATAATAATAATAATAATAATAATAATAATAATAATAATAATAATAATAATAATAATAAAAGAGTCATAATTCTAAACACTTTACCTAGATGAATGCAAGGCAAATGGTTGCCAGGCTAAATATATACATAAAAGGAAAAGCAAAAGGGAAAGGGAATAAGACAAAAGCACAGCTTGGGAACACAGATGGGAAACTGAGTAAAAATTTTACCAAAATGGAAACAAGGCAAACCTTACCTGCACCTGCGCCTTACCTCACACGGACAATCAATCAGTACACCCAATGGTCACAGGCTGCCACTCTAGCGGTTCTCCACTCCCAACCCTGCCCTTACTGCCGTCGGCGATCCCACCCACACACCGTAGATGAGGAGTTAGCTGGTGGTGACTTTCCCGCCGTTCAACCACCCTTGCTGTAACAGATGCAGCGTCAGGGGCCCCGCCGGGACCAGTGCTCTGCTGATACTAGGAAATCGGGGCGTTTCCCAGTGAGTTGATTGTCTCTCAGTTGTTATGGAACTGATAATGGTTACTGCAGGGGCTGCGGCTGGCACTCAGAGAGACAGAGGAGACTGGACTATGTTGTAACAGAGCTTGCTATAACAACTTAATGGTGTCAATTTGGACGCAGTTTAACTACCAATGATGTTGTTAATAGCAGTCACTTAGTTCACGAACAACTCCCAGCAGAACTAGCTGAAAATATGGTAGATCTTCGAAATGGGGTACAATCGTACAACCCACATGAATTTCCCCCCAAAATAGAGCAAATAAGAATGAGGGAGTGTAAGAGAAACAAAAACAAAGTGAAATTGAGTGAAGGATGAGATCTTTCGAGAGAGACAGTTAGGAATACGGAGAGAGAAAGTGAGATATGAATATAATCAATGTTAATTAGGGAATTTTTGGTTAGCCCCTTTTTTGCGAATACAGTTTATCATATATTAGTTGACTTCACATCACCTTTAATAAACTTAACCAAAATCACAATAGAGCTTAATTCTTAAATATGGCAGATGTTTTTTCTGCTTTCCTTTTCTGCTCAAAATAGAAATCATTCTCCAAGTGCCCCATGTTAGTTGTAGCATCAAATACACAGATCTAAAAGATAAAACACAAACCATATGAACTCAAAAACATTATTTATTTTCTCTTAACCCAGAAAATCAACCAGTAGATTGCTAATTAATCTTGAGATTGAAGCATCAGATGCCTTTGAAGGATGATACTTATAAATTGTAACATAAGATACTTTCCGTAGTAAGTGCAAGTTTGCAAATGAACTCACACATAATAATTTCGTTGCATATATTAGGTTTATTGGGACCAAAGGTGTGATGTGTCACTTTGATTTAATGCGTAAGAGACCATTACGAATGGTTCAGCTGGAAAAGTTATTTACTGCTCAAAGGATCAGATTGAACGAATATGCATTGAGGCCAAGCATAAAATACACACTCCGATTCTTGTAATTTTATGCTTTCATATAAAACATTCAACAACACTGTACTATTATGGCCCTATTTGGTAATCAGCTGTTAGCTGTTAGCTGATTGCATTAGCTGTTAGCTGTTAGCTGATTGTATTAGCTGTTTGACTTAGCTGATTGCAGTAGCTGTTTGTGAAAAAAAGTGTTTGGTGAAGTTAGTTGTTTCTAACAAAACTATTTGATAAAATTCCACTTATGCCCATTACTCAATTTCATTATTTTTCTAACAAAATAATTTTTCATTAGATATTTATTTTCTTTTTGATATGAATTATGAATTAAGACTTATGTGATATATAAAATTACATTTATACCTTTTTCTAATTTTAGTATTTATTATCAAAATATATTTTTAATGTTAAATGTTTTCTTTTTTAATAGCAATTGAAATTATGTGATATAAAAAATATTTATATATCATGTAAGATTAACTAACATAAATTATTTGTTAAATTAAGAAAGTATTAAAATTAAAAGCATTATCTTCAACATCATGACTATCCACAACTCTTGTCACAAAAAAAAAAAAATGAAAAATTTAAAGCATAAGCATCCAACATTCGGGAATATCATTTGTGAAGGACATGTAATGTAAATTTGTCTAATTATAAGGTTAGTCTGGTCATCATAATAGTAAATATCAAAAAATTCTTTGAAAAAGTTATCCCAAAGAGCTTTTTGTAAAAGAGCTTTTTGGGTATAAAAAGCTAATCTATAAAGCTAATCAACCAAACACTCCAAAGAGCTTTTTGACCAGAGTCAAACAGTTAATACCTCCAAAAAGCTCTTTTTGAACCCAAAAAGCTCTTTGCCAAACATGGCCTATATGTTTCATATACACATGTGAGTTTTTTTCGCATTTTTGTATACGTCCAAGACATCTACTTGCTGGTGTATAATGCTTGCACTAATTGCAAAAAAAGTTTCCACACTCATGTACTTGCTTTAAATCTGCCTTATTGTATGTGTTCAAATCCACAAAATTTGACTCACAAAAGGTTTGTCATAATTAGCTTTCTATTATCATATACTCTTCATTATGCAATTTCATGCAGGATGTTTATAGTATAATTTACTAACCTATTTAAAATTACAGGTACGTCTTCATAGTTCTCTTGAGAGATCATACATGTTGTAGAAGGTTTATTGTCCTCCACGAGGATTCACAAGTTGTTCTACATGCAACCACGGCGGAGTTGGATGCATATGCATCATTGGTACTATATTTTTATCACTTTCTACACCATTTGTTGCGTGATTACTTATTACTGACACTCGTACATTTACATTTTCCTCAGCAATATGGTGACCTTTCGTTGTGCACGATTCTAAAGGATTATCTTGACAAACCATGGATATTTATTATTAAACCTCCATATCACTAAGACATAGAACTGCCTATCACTCTTATTACATCAGTTGACTGGGAGGAAGAAATTTTCCACTTAAAAAATTCCAATTCCAAGTACGCCAACTAAACAATACATACACATAAACTTTGTTGATATCAATATCAGCAATACAATGATTACTAGCAAAAATATTTTCTATACAGGTATAAGAAGAGAAAGAGAAGTCTTCACCATCCTGCTCCACTCATTAGCTTATCATCATGTCATTTACCATGATCTTTATCTTCATATATATTACCATTATTTATTTTCTACACTATTAATCTTAGTTACATTGGATTAAGATGATAGTTTCCTGGTTTTTTCAATAGTTACTTATTATCTTTTTTTTTAAAGTTATAATATCAAATATGCATGTACTGATAATGTTTTAAAATTTTTCAAATAGCATGTGCGTTCTAAATGTCTGTTTCATCAAACACCGTGCATAGCATGAGTCTACACCAGTAGTACTAATTTTTATAAGTTATTATTATCATTACTTTTAATAACAACAAAAATAATTAAAATTAATATTAATAATAACAAAAATCACTAATTAATAATATTAATAATAATTATTAATTTAAAAAATAATAATTAGTAGCAGTAATAAGAATAATAAAAATACTTTTTTACATTATTAATAATAATTATTAATATTAATAATCATCAACATTGACAATTATTATTTCACAATTAATTAATTAATATGAATAGTTAATAATAACTAGTATTTTAAATATTAAAAATAATTAGTATTAATATTGTTATTAATTTGTAATAATTATTATAATAATAATAGTTATAAATTAACAATAAAAATAATAATATTCATTAAAAAAATAATTATTAATAATAAAAATAAATACAATAGTAATTATAGTTAATAATAGTAGTCTTAATAATTGTTAATACTGATAATAATAATCAGTAATAGTAAAATTAATATCAATACTAACAATAACTATTATTACAATTATAATTATTATAATAGTTATTATTAGTAGTGAATATTTGTAACATTAACAACAATAATTAAAAATATTATTATTAATAATTATTAACATTAATATTAATATTAATATTAAGGATTGTTAAGAAATATTTATATTAATGAAAAATAAAAATGGAAAAAATTAATAACTAGTAAAATTAATAATAATTAGTAATATTTAAAATACTAATTAACCATATCAAGAATAATAATAAATATATATTTACATTATTAATAATACTAATTTATGTCAATAATTATTATTTTAAAATTAATGAATTAGTAAAAATTAATGATCATTATTTTTAATATTCAAAATAATAAGTATTAAAGTTATTATTAATGATAATTATTAAAATAAAAATAGTTAGCAATTAACAACAACAACAATTATTATTATTATTGTTATTATTATCATCATCATCATCATCGTCATCGTCATCGTCATCGTCATCATCATCATCATCATCATCATCATCATCATCATTATTATTATTATTATTATTATTATTATTATTATAACTATAATTAATGATTAATTTAAATTTAATAGTTAAAAGCAATTATTTCAATTAAGAACAATAATAATAACTGTAATAACTTTTGAATATTAAATTAAAAGTAATATTAATAGTAATAATTATTATTATTAATATTCATAATAGTAATTATTATTATCATTATAAATATTGTAATAATAGTTATTATTATTAAAAAAATATTAGTAATAATCACAAAAATAATTAACATTAATATTATTAATACTTATTATTATTATTGCTAATAACAACAATAATCATTAATGTTAATATTAATAAAAAATGTGATTAATATTATAATTAGTTGACAATAATTATTATTAATAACTATTAATAATTTTTATAAGAATGGAAATTATTAATTAATAATAAAAATAATAAAAATTGTTAACACTAATAACATTAATAATAATTACAACATTAATTCTTATTAATATTAATAGTTGTTATCATAATAAGTATTAATATTAATATTAATATCAATAATAAATAATAATTAATAATTATTATTATAATAACTATTATATTAATTGTTACTACTCCTAATAACAACAATAATTAATGACTTTAATATTAATAAAAAAATATTATTAATATTTGAATTAGTTATTATTGATTAAGAATAATTAGCAATAATTTTTATTAAAATGGTATTATTAATTAATAATAAAATTAATAGCAAACAATAAAAAATTATTAATATTAACAATAATTAGCAATAATAACTACAACAGTAATTCTTATTAATATTAATAGTTGTTATCATAGTAATTATTAATATTAACAATAATTGTTAATATTAATATTAATATCAATAATCAATCACAATTAAGAATTATTATTATTATAATAACTATTATATTCATTATTATTGCTCCTAATAACAACAATAATTATTAATGTTAATGTTAATAAAAAATATTATTAATATTATTATTCGTTAACAATGATTAAGAATAGTTATTAATAATTTTATAATAATGTTAACTATTAATTAATTATGAAAATAATGAAAAATAATAAAATTTATTAATATTAATAATAATTAACAATAATAATTAAAACAATAATTCTTATTGATTGTTGGCTTTCTCTTTATCCCTTAATATGATATGTTATATTTGTTGTGATAAAAGATAAAAAGAGTTTGGTCCAATAATGTGTCTAATTGTTATCAACATTATTCCTATTTATGATATAACATTTTCCTATATATTTTTTTTGACCGAGACATTAAGCTTATTGCATGTTTAATTCTTTTGTATATATTCTAATATGTTGACATGTTTATGAGTTGATTCTTGAAGATCTTAATTATATGGAGGACATTCAAATTTTTAATATTATATTGGCTCAAAGATGGAAAGATACATCTTGGCAAATGAATGATCATATTCCATGATGAAAGACAAGCAAAAGGAAAGGAAAATCAAGGGGAAGGTCCATGTGTAGATTATGCTGAGATATTCTAAATAGATATGAAGCCCAGTCATTAACGGCTAATTGGTGAGTGATCAAAGTTAAGAAGATCAAGGCACTTGCCAAATATTATGCAACGGCTAGTAAGCAATCAAGCAAAGTGTAGATTGTCCAATGGCTACTTACGAGACTCAGCATTATATAAATGATCAAGACATGGAGAAAGAAGGAAGATAATCAAGAGAGCTATACTTGCAAATTAAGAAGAAGACGTTGAGAGAACTTGATACATCAAGCTTATATTGGCATATCTCTTGCGTTTATTACTTCTTGTTATAAAGTGTACCTTGTTATCTTTCGTTGTATTGAGTTGGGTTGATTAGTCATGAAACCGACTATTCAAATATGGTTCAGGAGCAACCCATATGTTGGGACACCTAGAGGTATAGGGTCAACTCATAGGTTGTACAATTAGTGAATCGTGTATAATCGACCGAATGAATAAAAGAAAAATATTCAAAATTCCATCGGCGAGGCACTCGTGGGTACAGGATTAGGCGCGGTCGAACCTCTATAAATAGCGTGTTTTGTCCACAATTATTTTTTCGCATTTCTATTTCGATTATTTTGTGACTTTGATCATCACCCTATTCACGCCCCTCTATGGTGATTTAACTAGCCAAATCGGGCTAACACTAATATTAATAGTTGTTATCATAATAATTATTAATATTAATAATAATTATTGATATTAATATTAATATCAAATAATAAATAATAATTAATAATAGTTATTATTATAATTATTATTACTGAAAGTTACTAATAATTACAATAATAATTACTATTTATAGTAATAATAGTAATTATTATTATTACTATAAATAATAATAATTATTAATATTAATATTAATAATTAAAAAATTACTAATTATTAATAATAAATATTAATAAAAATAATAATTAATAATATTAAGAATGATAATACTTGTTAATTTTATTAATAATAATAATTAATAAAAATAATCATTAATACTAATAAAAATTATTTAATAATTAATTAATAATAAAATAAGTAATCATAATAACAATGATTAATCATAATAATTAATAATAATGATTAATTAATGATAAGTTAATAATTAATCATAGACCCCGCGACAGCGGAACACACACTGGGAGTTGTTGTTGTTGTTGTTAATAATTAATCATAATAATAATTACTAATATTAATTTTAATATTAATTAACAATAATAATTCCAATGATATTAATTATTGTTATTAACAATAAAAATAATAATAAAAGTAGGTGAAAGTGGATAGGAGTGAGATTTACTTTTAGCTATGGAAATGAGTGGGTAGGAGTGGGAAAGAATGGGAAGAAATATGAAGAAGTGGGGTGGATTGATTTAACAACGAAAAGAATAGGATCTGTTCTTTTTGTGGGTAAATTAGGATCGGTAAAAGGGTAAAGTGGATTAAAGTAGGTTGTGGTAGGTTGAAGTGGGTCGAAGTGGGTTGAATTTTTTTTATGTGATAAATTGAACTTGATTAAAATAGTGGAAGTGGGTTGAAGTGGGTTGACATATATTGAAATTGGTATTTTGAAATATACCCACGAAAAGAATAGGCCCTTCATATAGGATTCTATATGATAGTAGAGATTTAACTCGTTATCCTTTTTAAAGAAATGACAAAAAAAAGATATGTCACATAAAAATGGCGAAAAAGAGATGTTACATAGGCCTTCCTCTCAGTTCTTTCGAATAAATTAAAATGTACACTTTGTGACCTAATTTCTGATGTCAACCCAGTGTATCAAATGGATCAGTTAACGTGTCTCTCCCTATTTCCCCCCAGGGCCGGATGAATGGATGATATTATATTAGACCTGGCAAAACTGACCCGAAACCCGAAACTCGAACCGAACGACCTGGATCCATACTCGATCCGGCATTCGAAATATGCTCACCCGAAAGTGGACCCGAAATCGGAATTGGCCTGAACCGAATCATACCCAACCCGAATTTTTCTACAAAGTTGCTTATTTTGGCATGACGAGCATATTTGACCAAAAATTGGTTGACCCGAAATCGACCCAAATCGAACTATACCCGACCCAAATTCAAGCAACCGGAAATATCACTTAACCCGAACATGATCTGACCCAAACTTGACCCGAGCCGTGCTCGAACCGAATGACCCATTTGCCAGGTCTATGTTACATAATATATCCTAATTGCTGCAGAAAAATGAGGGCCCTTCCTGAGAATTTCAGGTGGGCAGCATGCACTATGGCACGAGTGGGTCAAATTTGATGTCACCGGACATCAAAAGGCAGCTAGAAGCCAGTGGGTGGGTGTTTAATGCTTAGGGCACCCTACGGCTATCAGATCGAAAACTTAAGAAAGCAATGGATCTGATAAAGTCAAGCTTGTTCGCCTATTTTACATATACTTATGCATTGGTTGGCATAAAGGGCACAAGAAGGTAGGTTCATCTGGATTAGCAAGTTGCGGTAGTAGACAAAGTCAAGAGACCACTAGGTCAAATCTAGCTCTGTAGTATTTCCTAAGTAAGTTGATTGTAATGTTGGGGAATCCTTTTGCAAATATTGGTATAATTCAGTCCAGTTCCTTTTACTTTTTGAAAACATCTCATCTTCAACCGTCCCTACGCTTGCATGATATTTAATACTTCCTGCGTCCTTGAATAATTATTTTTTTTAAATTGGTAGATATTACGCAAGTTAAAAATAGAATGAAAATATTTAATTTGTTTGGTAAATTATCTTTGAGTTGAAATTTGTGTTGTAATTAAACGGTTTGGTGGAAAAATAGGTACCTGAACTTAACCCGTTTTATCCGTTTATGTAAACGGATTAGGTTCAGCTCAATCCGTTTAAATGTTAAGCGGTTTGGGTTGAATTTTTTTAACCCGTTTATTAAACAGGTCGGGTTCAAATTAGGAGATTTTCAACTCGTTTAAATTCAACCAAACATGCGGACATGACCCGACACAGCACATTATCCAGCTCTAATGATATTAACGTCAAAAATCTAAAAATATTAAAGTCAACAACTAAATAGAAAGTAGGACTATCAAAGTAGGACAAACCAAAACACAGAGAAAAACAATTATCCATAGACAAAGGTAATAATATCCTTATGCATAAAAATGGTTTAACCCTTCATTTCAACTTAAAAATATATGTCATTTTTTCTTCATATACATACATACATATATATATATATATATATATATATATATATATATATATATATATATATATATATACACACACACACACACACACACACACACACATAGGGTGTGTTTGGTAGGGTGAAAGTTATTTTTCTGGAAAATAATTTTCTCATTTTATGGTGCTTGGTAAAATAAGGAGGGGAAATTCATTTTTAGGGGAAAATCATTTTCCCTAGAATGAAGAAAAATATTTTCACTTTAAGTTGAGCGTAAATTGATTTTATGTTTCTTGGGTTCACACAACGGTCTCACACTTTTTTTCTATTCGATGTCTATTTCCTCGACATATGATTCGAAGATTAAGAAAAATCATTTTTAACTTTTTTGTTCATTTTTTGTTAATTAAACTCACTATCCAAAAGTTTATTTTTCTTTTTACCAAACAACTGAAAATATGAGATGAAAATTATTTTACATAGAAAATTATTTTCTAAGAAAATAATTTTCAACCTTACCAATTACACTAGTAATCTTGAAAGCTTATCCTGTCAGAAATAGAATAAAATCATGACCTTTCCACAAATATTTTAAAAAAAAAGAAAAGAAAAGGAACAAATCAAAGTACCGGGACTTCCCTCGTGCGAGGATAGGAGTTTCCAACTTTGACCCAAACAAATCAGTTACCCCCCACTGCACTTTTTGGCGTGAATGAAGTTGGAAAACTAAAGAGCATCGTACAAACAATTAAAATATATTTTTCCGTAATAAGCTCACTATAAATACTTGGCACCATCATCGCCCTATCACATATTAGAGAGAGAAAAAGAGTTCTTCATTCCTTTGCTTCCTTTGTAATCTTTTTCTTGTTATTATTCTTATTATTTTTAAAATCCCAACATTGTCGCGTCGCATCGATCTCAAAATCAAGCCCAACTACGTTCAGATCACTCCTCCACGTTCTTCCTTTCCCTTTCTCTCTCCTCTCTGTTTGGAATTTCACGCCATACCATAACCATCTGATTCTCATCTCATTGTCTTCTTCCTCTGTTTCTCTGCACCCCTTAATTCTTTATTATCATGGACTCCGACGTCATATTTGAAGAGGTAATTTGCACCTAAAAATACCCATTCTTTTAGGTGTAATTTATGATTTTCATGTTCAATATCATAATTATTATTTTATAATTGCCCATTTTGGGAAATTATTCTCAATTTTTTTTTTTTGGGGGGTTTTGGTGGCAGGAATATATAGTGAATAACGGATTGAAGCTTTTCACATGCCGGTGGCTGCCTGAACAACAACCATCAAAAGCCCTCGTCTTCTTATGCCATGGCTATGCCATGGAAAGTAGCATTTCTATGAAAGGTCTTCTCCTTTCTTTCCTTTTTTTTTAAAAAAAAAAACGACGTATGACTTTCATTTCCTATTCTTTGGGTTTAGAAATCAGAACCAATTACGTATCTTCTCGTTTAAACTATGACCTAAATTAGGCTCAAACCTGCATTCGATCATGTCCTTTTTTTTTAAATTTCTCTGGATACAAGATCATCTTATTGAAAGTTGATTCGACCTAATCCAGATTGAAAAATCATAGCACAATTTGATAAGTTTTATTATCATCTTAGAGCTCATCATGAGTTGTCTTATTAAAGTTCAATTTGGATTGCATTCAGTTTCATATTTGATTAGTTCTCTCAGACATTTAACCTGAAATGAGTATTGACTTGAGGTTAAATTTGATGAGTGATTTTTTTTGGTTAATTAGAGTTTGTCACGAGTCATGTTATCAAACAATCTTGGGGTGGACCTAAACGGAATCGTCTCTATTGTTTTTTCAGGCACCGCGACTAGGCTTGCAAAGGCAGGTTATGGGGTCTATGGGATTGATTATATTGGGCATGGAAAATCAGAAGGACTTCCCGGCTATATCCCTAGCTTTGACAGCCTTGTTCAAGATTGTGCTGATCATTTCTCCAATGTTTGTGGCAAGTCTTTTTTAATGAGCTTTACCTTTCCTTAATTTGTCCATCAAAGAAAGAAATTGACCTAGCTAGAAAATTGGATCATAAAAGCTGATATATGTTTAGTGCACTTCTTAAAAATCTTAACTGAAGTCGCAGCTCTATATTTTTCTTTATTTTTATTGTTTATTTTAGCGGTAAAGACATTAATTAATGCTTAGAATTTTTTTAGAATTTGCGAGGAAAATATGGATACAAATTGTTAAAAGGAAAGGTTGAAAGCATTAAAATGACTGAAAGTTGGTTACTGGGTGTCGCTTTTTCCCCCAACGTATTGTAATGGAGGAGGAAATTTTGGGAAAAATACGTATGATAAACTAGGTATTAATTACAAAATCAAAGGATAGAAAAGTCAAATGTTGTGGCCGTCAAAAAAAGGATGGAAAGTTTGTTATTGGGGAAAGAAGTCAACCATTCTCTAGATAACGTGTACAAAAAAGTTGTAGCCATCAGGAAAAATATAAATTAATTGTTTGATGATGACATTTCACTTCGTCAATATACAACAAAAATACGTATGGGATAATTTTCTTAATACTTCAACCTTTACAAAAATTTCAAATCATGCTTTTAACTTTAGATACAATCATGTGGTATATATATATATATATATCGTAACGATCTAGACTGTCTTTCTTTTTTTCTTTTTTCTTTAAAAAAATCTAGGTATGTTATTGATAATAGTAAAATTTCATATGATTTGTTCTAAGGTCGATATGTAGTTTCTTATAGAGGAGGTGTCTGTTCCCAAAATTTCTTTATTAAGATTTTCTAATTTGTTCTTATTATGAAATTTCTTAATAGTCTTTGCATATTCTACTGGTGAATAGAAGAAATTTTTTAACTATAAGATACTCAATTATTGAAAACTCAAATTTAAAACTACAAGTTCAATTTTGAATTGAAATGGATACTTTAACATACGGCTGCCATAAATAAATAATATTTGTTTTCTATTAGTCTCAAATTTGAATTTTTTTGAAAGTTATGTTAGAATTTTGTAGACATGCAACCATGGCTACTTAAAAGTATTTAACTAAAACAACAACAACAACAACAACAACAACAACAATAATAATAATAATAATAATAATAATAACAACAACAACAACAACAACAACAACGATGATGATGATTTTTATTTGTTTACATTGGGTTGAGCAGAAAAGGAGGAGAACAAAGGGAAGGCAAGGTTTTTAATGGGAGAATCAATGGGAGGAGCGGTGGTCCTGCTATTGCACAGAAAGATGCCCGAGTTCTGGGATGGTGCCGTTTTGGTGGCACCCATGTGTAAGGTGTGTCTTTCTTTTTCTCTTTCCTCCTCCAAACGCATCATCGCCACGTTTTCTGCCGCGCTATTTCTACCCCGTGCGTGCTTCCATCCACACGCTTTGCGTTCCATCATAATGGTTGGACTAAAATAATAATTACTCCCGTAATTTTGACTGCTACTATTTTTCTTTTTGCATTAGTTGGTGGTTACTGACTACCCCCCAAATTTGTGGGACTTGACGGGTGCAAATCACCCTCAACTGGGCTTGTCTTCGGACTGCCCACACTTAAATCCATTGAATTAGATATAAACTACACAATATTAGTTTGTCTGATCAAATATCAATATCAATTCTTACAAAAACAAGGTTAATTAACATGATTCGTAATATTATTGTGATTATATCTTTATTAAAGTTGCCAAAGGACTAACTTGAGCTTTTACTGGAGCTTTTGACTTTACTACTTACATACTCAGCTTGCGAATAAGCTTGATCTCAATTCAATTGGGGTTCAAACGAAATCAGTAGAACATTTGTAGGAAAGTAAGAGGGGAAAATTTGTGAATAATTGCTTTATATTTTTACCATTTGTTCAAGTTTGAAGTGTGAGGAAATATGGAGTATTATAGTGTAAAGAAGTTCGTTTGTGACATAACTGCAACAATCTTGAATCCTAAATAAGGCACCCCCCCTCCTATGCTCGTGACGCTTCTTTTCCACTAGAGTAATTCTATGACATATAAGTCTTCTATATAGAGTTTTTTTTTTTTTAAATAAGTTGGTTCAAGTGATTCGATGTTTGCCTATTTGAAGTTAGACTTTACAGTTGAATATTATGAATCGAATTTATCCATGATATGCGAATTATACCTATAACAGACCAAGAGTAACTTCACTCCTATTGAATAGGACATCAAACAAAAAAATTAAATGTTGCGGTAGGAAAATTGGGCCAGAAGACTAAAGAAGGTCAGTTAAGTCCAAAAAAGTGTTTGGTTGGTGAGTTACGTCAAAGCATGTGGTTCTCAAGGTCTCCTAATTTCTATCCATGTTTTGTCTTTGCACATCTTTTGTTTTTTCCTCTTTGGCGGCCCTCCTTGGCGAGAAGACAGACTGATAATAGGTCACATGTCTAAATCATTTGATCCACAACCAGAGTGGGTACATATGCACAAGAATTTCACCCGATGGCTATTGATGTGGCACCACAAATATATTTATATTTTTAAATCAGCATCAACTATTTTCATTTGACATTTAACATGGTTCTTGATGTGAGTTTTAGGTAGGTCTTCACTAAGTAGCATACAATTGTACTTTTTTATTATATTTTAGATTTGGTGTTTTAGAATTGGTGACTTTGTGCACATGAGTATTTATAATGATAAGATTGCTGAAATTTGAATCTCTCTAAATTCACACTGAGAGTTGTTATTTTGTTGTTGTTATGTTTTAGATTTTGGATCAACGATTATAAAAAAAATAAATGCAAAGCAATTTTACATGAATGATTTTGCATAGAACTGATTTATTTGGTATAATTTAAGTTATACTATTATTTCTAGTTTCTGCTCTAATTGAAGCACGAGATTGTGAGTAGGAAATATAATTAAGTGCTGACTAATGCTGATAAATGTCAATGAGTGCCGACCAATACTGTTCAGTGTTGAATGATAAGTTGAAAAGAGCAAATACCTCTTGTAAATCCATAAATAAATATATAAATAAATAAACGTTTCATAGCATGTTCATTCCTTGTTTATTTAAGTCTTTGCATTCTCCTGATCTTATGGGAACTTGTCCCTAAAAAAAGTGAAAGAAAAATTTCTAAAGCAGCTTTTTGACAATAATTCAAGATTTTTTTAATAACAATGGAAATCTCAACTACGTTTTGGCAGATAGCTGATGACTTAAAGCCAAATCCGCTGGTAATAACATTTTTGACAAGGCTTGCTGCCATTGTGCCCACTTGGAAAATAGTTCCTACTGAAGATATCATCGAAGCAGCTGTTAGAGATCCAGAGAGGAAAAAAGAGGTAACTCGATTTTAATTCAATCCTTTTTCTTCATTTTTGTCCGAATTCAAAATAATCCTACGTTACCAAGTTTGAGTCGTGTTATTTTGATCTAGTAATGATTATATTTGAAATTATCAAATTTAAATTAAATCGACATGCCTGACATGTGATAATAATGGTCATTCAAATACATTTGAGTTCAATTCAACATAAATTTGATCAATCATTAATCCTTATTTTTTTTGGTTTAAAAGAGTTGAGCTATTACTGGCTCATAAGGAGTTATAGCTCTCTAATTACAGATTTACTCTATTTATAAGATTTAGACCCGAAACCTTATTTAAGGAGAATAGGTTTCAAACAACTTGAATCAATATGTGTCAGTATTGTGGAGTGAAACAATTGACAGAATTGAACCACCTACATACTATGTTTCTAACCTATTAAACATAAGTAGAGCTACGTGCACGTAAGGTGAACCCAGTTTTTTCATTTTTGACAGGTAAGGGCTAATCCATACTGGTACACTGGAAGGCCGCGCTTGAAGACCGCCAATGAACTCCTCAATGCTTCTACCGATCTAGAGAAGAGATTGAATGAGGTCTGCTTCTATCTCCTTTAATCCTTTCTGACCAAATTCTATCTAATTATCCTTGTTCCGTAAATGAGTCGTCCGGTTTAAATGCGGGTCAAATTAAATCCAAATTGCGTTTCGTTTTCAATCAAATGGCATTTTGATTCTGTTCAGGTCAGGTTGGGTGAGTGACAATTTGGGTCGAACTCGAGTTTATTGTTGTTTGGTCTAATAAACTTGTTATGCAAAGGGAAGCTACTTTGTAGGCAATTTCAGGTTGAGCAAGTTGGAATTGCTCTGGCCGTGTCCACCTCGGGGTGAACAAATAAGTTGGGTGGGTTTAGCCAAGCTTGGGTCAAACTTAGCTGGTCTGACACAGTTGGGCTGAGGGCTTTGGAGTCCATTGTTCATCTTATTTTAGGTTGGGCTCGTGCATACATGGGCTGAACTTGGTTTACGAAATGGTGGTGTTTTGTTTGGATTGATTTATGCTTTACTAAAATGTCAAAAGTAATTGTGTTGGCAATAGGTCACATTACCCTTTCTAGTCATTCACGGTGGAGACGACAGGGTGACAGACCCAGCTATCAGCAAGCAGCTGTATGAAACTGCTTCGAGCACCGATAAGACTTTCAAGTTGTACGAGGGCATGTGGCATGCTTTAACCTACGGAGAACTCCCTGAAAACATCGACATTGTGTTCGACGACGTCATAGGATGGTTAGACGAAAGGTCAAGTGAAGGAAACTCCAGGTTGGAGAGGGAGAGGAAGACCCTTGAGGACAAAGATGCAGGAAGTTATGAAAACCCTCCTCTTTCCCCTATGAGCTCAATTTGAGTGGGTTTTGATACTCGAGGTATACCAGGCTTTTTAATTTCCCCTCAATATAAGTTTGTGATTTGCTGCTTTTATTTGTGGGAATGGGATTGTAATCTAAGTTGCAAAAAAGAGAGGGGGTGGAATTCAGAGAAAGGGATGCTCATGATTTGAATCTTGGCTTGAAATAAGCTTTCTGTACATATTTGACACATGTAATTGCGCAAACTTTAGATTGATGGAAGATGAGCAAATATTGGCCAAATTGGCTTGCTAATTGAGCGCGTTCAAGACAGAGGATTCTAGCAAACATAACTTGTTTTGTTTTATTTTTACTTGTTGCCCTTATGAACTTCCCCTATTTGCTGATATATTACTATAGAAATGTAATCGTGAAATTATAATGTAAACTTTGTAATCGATGTTACATTGCTAGATACCTGTGTTATTAGATACTGGATAGTATTTTGTAGACGATTCAATTTTATTAATTTACTTTTTTTCGGGGCTTTGTAGGATCTAGTAGTTTGTTTAATCAAATGGAAAATTTGATAAAAGCGTTGAGAGAATGCATTACTACTATACTTTTGTGTACTTAAAAGATAGCCGGATGATATTCAAACCATAAACTTTGTTAATGTACAGTACTTTTCAAATGTACGAACGTATGAACATATGACGAACCTATATTTATTGTAAATTCATATACTAATTATGAATTCTAGCAAGTTTAGGTCGACTTGCACCAAATACATGAGCAACTGACCCAATACCCCACATTTATAACCACTCCAATCTCATCAGCTCCACCTTAGTGTACTCACTTGTGTTCAAGCCAACCTCTATATATAGTCCTCCACATTCTTCCCAGGGCACCAACACAGTCAACAAAACTCAAAGCAAATCCCTCTCATCTCAAGCCCCAAGTTTCTTTGGTTACCCACACTTATCCACTTACCACAAGCTACAAACACCAAAAAATGACCAAGCCCCTCTCAGTTGCCACTCTTTGCATCCTACTAGTATCCCTTGCCCTCGGGCTTGTTGATTCGGCTCGAATCCTCGATGAGGTGGACCCACAGGCTCCGATAGCCAACCCAGTTGACCTGGCAGCATTGCCCCCAATAGTGGGTCCCACAAACACCTTACCAAGCGATCAGGGCCCAGTGGAACCAGTAGTTGATCCCCCCTCCTCTAACGGTGAAGTTGATCAGCCTCAACCTAACCCTACAGCCATTGTCACCCCAACCACCCCAGTCGCCACTGGGCCTGCCCAAGGTGTCGGAGGGGCTAGTGGCACTGCAAGTGGCCCAGAGCACCCAGCCATATCCTTCTTCATGCATGATGTCCTAGGCGGGTCCCAAGCCTCAGGACGAATAGTGACAGGCATTGTGGCCACATCAGATGTAAATGGGATCCCTTTCTCTAAGCCCAACGGCCAAGTCTTCCCAGTCACCAACGGGGTGCCTCTTAGCAACTTGAACAACATGATCAACAGCAACAACGCGCCCTACCTTGCCAGCCTGACTGGCCAAAACCAGCAACAAGCCCAAACCCTAATCCAAAACGCAGGCACCAACACTGTAGTAAACGGAGGAAACAACAACCAGGCCTTCGTTACCCCCGGTCAGCTGCCCACTGGAGCCACCCTCCAAAAGCTCATGTTTGGATCCATCACAGTTATCGACGATGAGCTGACCGAGGGGCACGAGCTTGGATCCGGGGTCATAGGGAGAGGGCAAGGGTTTTACCTCGCAAGCTCCTTAGACGGGGAGAGCCACACAATGGCCTTCACCGCCGTTTTCCATGGTGGCGATCATGGCCATGAAGAGGAGGCCGACACCATTAGCTTCTTTGGGGTCCACCGGACAGCCTCTCCCTTATCTCAGATCGCGGTCACTGGTGGGACCGGCAAGTATGAGAATGCCAAGGGGTATGCCACCATTGAGACACTCCCACAGGTGGATCAGCACACAACTGATGGGGTTGACACCATTGCCCATATTAATGTCTTCCTCTACTAATTTGATGTAACAATTTGATGTTTTCATTTTGTTTGATGTTGGAGTTCCATTGCGTTGGTGTTTGTAGTCCTGTAAATTTCATGAGGAATCATATATGTGGTCATGTTTACGTTAATTCAAAAAAAACGCTTGGCTTCTTCAAACAACTATTGTACATCGTTGCAACACTTGCTGCATTATTTTTCAAATGGGACAATTTTCCTTGATATAGCTAAGTTTCTTTTCCGTCTGTCCATTAATTTGCATAAATTAGCCACCATTTTTATGTATGTCATTGTACGTGATCGAGGTCTCATTCAAGTAAGGTTCTTCAGATTTCAAGTATAATGTTAAACCTGACCTTGATTCAACTCCAAGTCCCATGCCTCTCTATCAATTGATCTTCAGCGCACTAACAAACAGTAAAAATTAAACATCGTTAGTTAAAACTTCAGTAAATTTAACCAGCTACTAATTAAGTTTGCTATTGGCCTCACAAAATGAGACGGATACTAGTAATTATTGTCGTTGTTGTATTGTCCCCACAATAGTCCCATATAGATTGATGATGAATTTCCATATTGAATCATTTCGTCATTGAAATATTATACTGTAAGTTGTAAGCTAGACAGTGAAGAATTTTCTACTGTCAAAGGAAGAATTTTCCAACATGTTTTTTTTTCCTCCTTACTTGATTGAACTTTTTCCAAACTCAAATATGTACTTTTTTGAACTCCAATTTTTTTACTATGGTCTTGTGCGTGTTTTTTTTTTGGGGGGGGGGGGTTAAGAAATAAAAGATGATGAACAAATTAATAGTGATGAAATGAACATGGGATACGTCTGATTGATTAACTTAGAGAGCAATCGCATGGCCGGACGGCGAATTGTTTTCGCTAAAAATTTTCTGGTGGAACTATTTCCGCGAGATGGTTTTTTCAATCCAGCCAAACAGATGCCAATTTCCAAGTTTAGGACCCACGTTTGTTATTAACAGCAAGCACGACGATGAAAGTTGGTCATGGGGCTGGGGACAGCAAGCTCATGCTCAGATTGGAGATGTTGGATTATGAAAGGGGGTGTTGTGTCACCATGAGGTAATATTTGGTACTTTTTGTAATTTCTGTAATAATTTTGCTAGGAAAATACGACCAATATTGATTGATGTTGAAATTTCAAGTCGAATACTCTCATTGTGCTGTGGATTTGAGTTTTAATGAAAACCAGCTTTTAAATTGATGCTATGCAAGCTTGGTTTAAAATTTTAGCTAAAATATTTTAGAAATATTACAATTAATTTTATAATTTAAATTTTTAGAAATAATAATATTAATACATGTATAATTTATTTTATTTTTTTCTTCATTGAAGTAGTTGAAAATATATTATTTATTATGATGACTTTAGATCACATATTGTTTAAAATTTTATTTTTAAATAACACCTTAATAAATACTTAACAGGACACGTGTCACAACCATAGCGTTCGAACCCGCTTTTATATATATATATATATATATATATATATATATATATATATATATATATATATATATATATGATTGAATCGCTTTATTTTATAAATTAGTACTTGAGTTTGAATCGAAATTGTGTCAACTTAGAGCAAGGGCAACAGATGGCCCGCGGGAAGGAAATGGAGGGGGGCGAGCCACCGGGCCACCCGCCGGCGTGCACTGGCCGGCTCACGGCCTCTGGCCTGCGGGAAGGCTGCGGGGGGCGAGCCTTCCCCCCTCCTTTTTTCCTCTTTTTTGGGCTTTTTTTAATTTTTATTGGTTTTTTTGTTTTGTTTTTGAATTTTAAAGTAGTAGTTGGATGTTAATGTGTGGGTCCACGGGTATTATTTTATTTGAACCAAAGTGGTGAGCCAACCATTGGAGATGGTAAAGCTTGTGAGGCAAAAAGTTGGAGAAAAGATTGATGTGGCAGTGGTAGGTACTACCGGTAAGCCAAAAAATTGGTTGACCACTGTTCTTGCTCTTAGATAATAGCGATGCTCTTAGATAATAGCGTACGTGTCAATTTCGCGATCGTTACTTCATAATTAGGTGCAGTATTATCACTAATAATCATGCACATGAAGTCACTAACTTGCAAAAGGCAGGCAATGAAAATGAAACTACTCCATAGCTGAGATGGGACAACCTCACTTTTAGCATGCACCTAAATTAATTGATTTAAATTGAATCAGCCTGAAGTTCGCCATGCTAATTACAATTAGGCTTTTGGACTTCAGTACACCTAATTTCGGAAGTATTTTACGTCAATAATTCGAACTTTATAAATATCACCCAACATCTCTAATTTTAATGTACTTATTTTTAACAGCCAACACAGAGTTAAGATAGGTTTAACTCACCAGAATAATGACCAAGCAGTGAATTTATCTATGCATAGGTTGCTGACATGTCAATAAAAAAAGTACGAGCACTCCATGTGGGATAAATCCATCACCACGTCATCTTTTCGAGGAGTTAAACCCACCTTTGCTCGGTAGTGGGAAATTAAAAATAAATAGGCTTAAAGTCCAGGGCGCCGGATATATTTTCAAAGTTCGAATTATTAACATCTAATACCTTCAAAGTTGACATTATTGGCTTCCGAGCACCCAGCACAATTCCACATTTTGACAAATTTGTAAATGTATAAAAAGCAGCTCATGTAATTTGATGCACTTCAATCAGAATTGACCATCCATTAGCAATACCCAGTAGCTGGGCCGTTCAACCTCGGCCCACCCACCCGACCGTCCGTGTTGGTTGCTGTGAATTTTCGAGAACATTATGAGCTCATCCCACTAAGGCCTGTTGGGATTCGTCCTCATCCATTATCTAATCAAACATAGATACAAAGATGCCCTGCATGCGTAGTACATTTTGAGACTCTGTAAAATGGATTTAAGTTCAATCAGATGTCTGTATAGAATGTAGATAGTTCCAGAATCATTTCAATGTACCAGATAGTTATTCTAATTTATCCGCTAACAGTTAGTTGTTTAAATGAGCGGTTGTGAAAATTGTGTTTGGTAAATTTATTTGTTAGGTTAGCAGATTAATATAAATGAATATAAAAGGATATGAATAATTTTTGAAGATAAAATTTCCTATATGATTTTTTTAAAAAAAAAAGAAATACAAAATGCCTTTTTTAAAGGCTAGAAGCTCGTGTTATTAACTGTTCAGATGTTATTTCAAACTTTGAACGCTACATTAAATGTTGTCAAAACACTAACTTACCGAACACGAAAATTTGACGACTGGGAAACAAACGATAAATGCTACTCCCAACACGGTTATCGAACACGACCTAACTATATAATTCTCCCTAAAATCTTCTTAAACCCGATCTCCGCGCATGCACATCAGAGATATAATTCTCCCTAAAATCTTCTTAACTCCGATCTCCGGGCATGCACATCAGAGAGGGCCGGCGGAGCCATGGGGAGATTAAACTCATTGAAGTCTTCGTTGAAGTTCATTTAGATAAGTCCAAAGAACATCAGACAACAGACATGAAGGTGTGTCAAGCCAACATCCATGTCATCTTGCCTATAAACTACCATTCATCCTCGATTCATAACGTCATCCAAGCAGCAAACTCCCAAATTGACTATCAAAATACCTTGAGAAAAAAGGAGCTATAAGAGTACGCAAAGCAAAAGGAACATACATTTTCATCCTCAACCTCCACGAAAGAATGCAACTACTTCATACAATTGACAAATCAATCATCCATAAGAATCAAACCTTTTCATCTCCAAAAGAGAGGGAACAAAAAAAAACAAAGGGGATAAAACCTCGCTGACCCAAACCAAAAAAAATTGAAAAAAAATAAATTGTGGGAGATTCCGTCATATATTGCCTGCCTAAGTGGAAACTCACAAAACTATTGAAAAAAAAAAAAAAGAAAACCTATGCATTTCCCTTTGCAACAAGGACCCTTCGAACATTCTTCTCTTCAAAAAATCCACTTGTTGAAAAAATAAAAATCCAATGACTTATTTATTATGCCCTACTTGCACGAACACGCCTCCAAAACAACGTCGCCATGCTCACAAACTCCTCCACGAGCTCATCTAAAATCAAGCTCTCTACTTCTTTCACTATCAAATATGTATAGGTTTCTATTTCTAACCATTCCATTTCCCCTCCACATACCTTACTGCATGATGCCTGCTTCGATTCTTCTTCCTGCTTCACCAACAATGCCCACAGCTCTTCCTCAACAAGCTCCTGATTTTGCATGGAACCAAACATTTTTGACAAAGGCTTTCTCTGGGTATTTATGGGATCAATAGATTGGGCTATCTCCATGAGTCCTAGGTCCATGCGATCAAACAAGAGTTTTCTTTCTGATCTCTCCCAAAATGTCTGTTTCCCGTACTTCTTCTCTAGGGACTCAAACACCAGAGGGTTCAGTGCATACCCCTGACAGCACCACGCTTCACTCTCTGTCTCCAAGTTTAGTGTAGGAAAACCTAACTCAGAAAGGACATCGACAACATAGGAGAAATCCCGGTTTTCTATGGTGCCATGCATTTCCATTATTTGTGAATCTTCTCGGTAGCATCCGACTGAACTGCCTTCGTTATCCCCATCGGTAGAGACTGCCATTTCAGGTCCTTCGGAGCCTGATTCTAAAGACATGGTGTCTATTGGTTGAACCTTTCTTTGGAAATCTATGAACAGAGTAGACATTCTAAAAGTTTAATGACCGAAATTTAGCTCTACTTGGGAAACAGTAAAAGATTTTTCACTCACCATGGACATTATTCTCCAAGAATTCAGGAAATGAAGAAATTTGCTTGGACTCCACAATTGGCTTAGGCCAACATCTACAAGCCTCTGGCCCTTCTAATGAACTCACAGGAGAGACTGGCTCAGAAGAGTTTTCTTTTACCTGTATAATGATGATCGAAAGATCAGGTAAGAACTCCAGAAACGACCAAATGACAGCATGCAAAAAGACAAGGTGAAATTAGCTTGATAATGTTTGACAAAGGAAGGCCAGATAGGAAAAGTTATGCAACACGTATGAAATTTTGAATTTGGCATAGGGTTCAAACACAATCAAGAGGCTCATTGACACAGATAACTGGTTCAGAAACGCACAACATCAAAGAAGCAGAGTGAATTTAAATTAATGGCAGAAAAGAGGAAAAAAACACGTCTATCAAACAAACAGATGACTTTTAATATAATGATGACAGTGCGATACATATGCCAGGAGCAGTATACAAGCTGTCATGCGCTGCTCTAAGTGCTTCAACAGAATATATTGAACAAAAAAGGACAATGCTTTAACAAATGAAATCTAATTGGAAACCATCAGCAGGCAGAGTCGTAGACCTGCAAACAAGCCTAGCAAAGCAAAATCTGGAGCAAACCTGATTTTGAGCGGAACACAAATTGACAGGGGGTTTGGGGGGGGGCCAAGGGCCTGTCTGGCCAACAGTAACTGTATCTCCTTGACAAGCTTAACATAGAAACCAACATCAAATGCAAACCCATGATGGCTGAACCCAACCAGACCTAACTATTCCATCACCCTATTCCGATTCCCTCCGAAATTAGCGCAAGTCAAACAACCCCTTCGCCAAGATTTGACTCTACTTAGATGTAAACAACCAAATAATGCATTCAACAATGTCATCTCTCCTGCCACCTATAATTCTAAAATCAAACTCCATTTAAAAAAATTTACATCATCGGTACATGTTGTACGTTGCAATGTGCCTTATGTCTACCAGGCTATTGCCCTGTTCACAATAATAGAATCTTCACAAACTTTTGCATTTTGAGGGTGCGGTGTTTAATCACTAACATTTATGAATAAGTTTCCAAGCCACAAGATAGTACAAGTGTCTCCAAGAAAACACGAGTACATTCATGTGCAGAGTCATTGACTTCTGATGATCTTATGAAAATTTAAACAGAACATGTAGCTGAATGCTAAATTTTACTTGGCAACAGAATCATATCCCGATTCCAGATTACTTTTACTCAAAATTGACGGCGAATAATTGACTAAGGTATAGGGCCACTTCAACATCCCCCACCCACCACCCCGGGGGGGGGGGGGGGGAGCGCATGGGAATGATAGATGAGAGCCTGTCAAAGGTTCTCCAAATGTAAGCTTTGATGGTCAAATATTGCACATCTCAAGATTGACGGGAGAACAACAGCAGCAGTTTGATGACCGTCTCACAACATGTAGATAGAATAAAACGAGAGATACGATAGTGTTCAATGCAGTTGTAACTTCATATTCAGCTGTTCCAAATTATTCGATAAAGAATGTAAAGTTTACCTGGTGTTTCAAACATAATTCCGGAAAACTAGATCCTCTGTTTTCCAATAAGATCAATGTAGTAGCCTCAGCTGACAACTGCTTCCTCTGCAATTTGACACATGTGCCTGCTTTCCTGTTTCCTTCATCGATAATTCCTTCATTGTCCATACTTGGAGGGACAACAGTACAATTTAGTACTGACACGAAAGACCCTTCTTGAGAAACATGATTCTCCGCATTCATATCATGTGCCTCCCTCAGTGTCATGAGCGCCTCCAGGTAGGTAGGACTTTCCATGTATGGTAATAGAGAACTTTCACTGGAGGACTCAGGAGCTGAAGAAACTTCTTCTGACATATTAGACTCCTCAAACTTCTTTGAATCATTCAGGATTCTCAGAGCTTTTCTAATATCATACTCTCCTGAGCTCGGGCCAACGCCACTAGGTTCTAATGTTGATCTCAGAATCTCATCACCAAAGTTATCCCCCAAATTATCACATTCCAAGTTTTCCTGTTTTACTGATCTCAAACACCAGTGGCTGTCAAGATTGAGATCTCTTATCCTGCTGCCAGGCACCCAAGCAGAAGGGAATAATGTTGGCTTGGACAAGTATCTGGCAGCACCAACCTGACATCCAATCACTCTACAAGGCACACCATCACTGTTTCCCTGAAAAGTTCTCGCTTCTCGGTCATTTTTTCTAGTTCTCCATCTTTCTGAAATTTCTTTATTGATTTTCTGGACATCCTGGCTAGCAGATTTCTTAATAGGCTTGGAAGATGAAGTTTCATGCTCATTGTCCAAAGAAGACAAACATGAAAAGGAAGACACAGTTTCGCCATGTTCATTCGCAGAATTGTTATCACCTCTAGGCCCAGAATCGGAAATGTCTGTAAAACTATGCCATATACTGTGCTTTACCTCACTAGCAAGTCGTTTTGCTATTTCCCGAGCAGACTTGCGATCTTCGACTGGAGATTCTCTGCCATTATCCAAGTTCCTCATCTTTTTACCTCGAGAACTTATTCCCTTGTCTCTCCCACAAGAAATATTCTGTTTTCGACCACCAGATGCAGAATTGGGTAATGAAGATATTCCAGGAAGAGAAAGCTTGCTATTTTGCATGTTCAGTTCAATAATCCTTTTGGAGGGTGAACAACAGCCATTCCCCACTTCTAAGCAGTCTTTTGAAACATTCTGTGTAAAACGACTGGTCTCCATGCGCTGCTGTGATTTTTTTTGCCAAATCCGCACTTCGCTCGATTTTTCCTTTTTGATGGTAGAAGCACGCAATGAGCAAAGATTTGTTAAGCATCGCAATTCAGAACACATGCTAGCATTATCTTGCGGATCAAAGCCTTCAAACTGCTTAGATCTCTGATCTTGGCAGAGATACCTTACTCCATCCAACATAGTCTTTACATGTACACTTTGGGCTACATTGATACTCCCACCACCCAAGTTACTGAACTCATCCACACTTCTTTCCGACAGTTGACGAATATCCTCAATGTCTCTATGTCCATCAACAGCCATGCTGAATTCATCCTCATCCTCATAGAAATTCAATGGTGACCTCTCCCTATGAGTAATGAAAGCGATATTCTGAAAATAATTCTTAGACAGTATCTTCTGTCTTCCCTGGGAATGTGGCAGTGACGGTCTCTCAATACCCATCAATTTTGCAAGAACACTGGTTGGGTTTATTTCTGTTGCCATCTTGCAATGTTTATTCAGATGGTAGGAGATGCCCTGACTTCAATGGCTGCTAGCAAATACACTGAGACAATTCGACAGTGAAAATCCGAGAAATGCTGCACAAAAGATTACTCATGAATCCTGAAAAGGATGAAGAACATAATAAGTAATTGGAGAATCCTAGTACAGCTACATACAATATACCAAATGGTGCAAAGCCATTGTTGATGGGCTGATTTCATCTAAACCATCATAAATGAAACTGGTAATACACACTCATCACACATCATTCTACATTTTTTAAGCCCAAACTGATAAAGACAAATCCAATTCCCTGCCGCCCCCCCCCCCCCCCCAAAAAAAAAAAAAAGGAACAAGAAAAGCACCAAAAGAATGCAAGAACACAAACAAAGCCCAAAGAAAACCTTGCAGGCCTTACTAGATGGAGCCAACTATAAACTTTTTACCATTAAAAAGTCAGAAAGAATCTACATCTCGAGGAGCTCCATCTGAGACTTACACCAGTTATCATCCCAAGGCTCAACATCCCTTAAATGTTATTGACCAAAGTACAAGTGACAACTACGAACCATCAGACAATTCCAAGACTAATTTTAAGGTCAAAAAGGTGTTTCTCCCCATCAAAAAGAGTGATGGGGTACTATGAAGTTGGTTCCTAGAATTAATAACAGTTCCCAGAAAAAAAAAAGTAATAACATGAATTGAAAATGAAATTAAAAAATTGAAGATATCAATAAAGGAACATGATGAAAAGCAGAAAAAACAGCACACCCAATAAATCAAATTGATTACAATCGACATGAACTGGCCACAGAGTGATCCAACAAGACAAATAATGATAAACCCACAAAATTATTATAAGAGACAGAATCATTCAGTATCTACTAATCACATCAAAAATTAAACTAAAACCAAAATTAAAAAAAAAAACAAAGAAATTACAGAAACACAAGAAACCCATCTCGGAGAAGAACTCAAGCAAGCAAACCATCAAAACCATACTAAACATAGTCACTAATTCCTTCTCTATAAACCTAGAAATCAGTACACAAACTAAAAATTCAACTCAATTGCAGAAAACTAACCTTGCCCAGAAGTTCCAAATTGAGTGAGACCGAGTCAAAGGGTGTACTAAATGCTTTTGGGGACAAAAGAATTCAATTCAACAAGGGAAAAAATAGAAAAGGGAAACATTGGATTCTGCCCACAAGAAAATCAAAGATTAAATTGGAAAGAAAGAGGCAGAACCCCGAAATACTGGCGGATTGAGGAGAGAAAAATTAGGGAAGACGATCTCTTTGGGGGGTGATTTTGGATATGAATTCAGGGTTTTTTTTGGGGGGGGGGGATTTTTGATAGAAATGGATTCAGGGCTTTGAAAGGAGCGAGTGCAGTAGAGAGCAGACGCGCCGGAACCGACCTTTGAGAGTCGGACCGGCTCGCCAAAGGGTGGACCTTCAACCAGCCGCCCACCAAAATTATACACGAATTTGCAATTTTGCATTTGATTAGTACTAATTTTGCTGAATAATGTCACTTTCATGTACGGCCAAACTTCTTGCTCTCGGTTCTATAATTCATCCACTCATCGTATTTTTTTTTTTTTTTAATTGACCTTGGGAGGGATAGTAAACAATCATGCAAATTGTGGGGGCAAAAAATATATTGAAAAAATGCCCATTAAAAAAAAAAAAAGCAAATGGTGGGAGCTCACCAGAAAAGGGTGGGTCCTATTTTCTTTTCGTTTTTTTATTTTTCTTTTTTGGTTTTTCCTTAAGGTGGGTAATGCAATTATGCAAATCTGTTCTAGTGGTCGGAACTGTTTTGCTTGATTGAGACGACAGAACTTAGAGCTTCTCTCATGAAAGCCTTATTGTCAAGGATTTCAAGTAATCTAGGTAAAACAAAAGATTCGGTATTCTCAGGGCTAGAGCCCACCAGTTGTCAATAAATTTGGTTGATTTACAATATCTACTTTCACTGATATGTATGACTTTTTAAAAGGTAAAGAAGCAGAATATCAATAACAATATGGGTTTCGATTTTCAATGGACAGATGTGACTGTACGTAGAGAGATAGATTCCAATAGACTTACGTAAAAAAAATTCTAAGAAAATATTTTAGAAGTCAAAAACATTTGATGGACAAGTTAACAAACATAAGACTAATTACTTTACATAATATTAATTATAGTGAACAACATAGGAGGGGTAAGAGATATACGTACCTTAAACAACAAGCAACGACTTAATACTAACTCGGCCAAGAGTACTCTACAATGGAGTAATAACGCAATTATGCTAAGGGTACTACTACTATTTTTTTTTTAAAAAAAAAAAACCATAAATGCAAGATAGTATAATAGCCAGTACAACATCATATATTTCCTACCATTGAGAAGCCAAAGGAGTGTCATGCAAGATGCTAGCTACCTATTGGTCCAAAATCTTAATTCTATACTTTCACAAATTCCTATCCTGATCCATATTCTCCATTGGTCATAAAAATTTCAATTTATATCTAATTACTTTGTCCCAACTTTTCTTAGATCATCCTTAGCCTTTTCTATATTTCGACAGATAAATTACCTCACATCTTCTCATGGGTGCTTCCGCACTTCTCCTCTTCATATGACCTGATTTCTCTCATATTATCTTATATGGCTGCCACTTTTACTTCTTTTCTGATCACCTCATTCCTTATCATATCCAATCTCGTATAACCGCACATCCACCAAATCATCCCCATCTCTACTACCATTAATTGACCAGTATTTGGAGTCATACAACTGTGCCAGTCTCACTACTATATGGTAAACTCTGTTTTTTAATCGCAAAGGAATTCTTTTATCATACAACACCCCTAACACGCTCTTCTATTTTTGCTATCCCACTTTAATACGGTGGTTAACGTCTTTATCAATGTAATAGCGATAACCTAAATTATATTAATTACTTTGGTTAGCCTCCATTTAAATTAATAAAGTTAAGCGCTGCATTTCAATTCAGCATACATACAATTTATGCAGTTGCAGGTTGACACGACACGATGGCCTTGAAACAAAAATAAATCATGCTTGGTACAAAATCATTCAAAACTTTGAAGAATATAGAAAGTTAGTCATTTATAAAAATGGATAAAGGCTATAATTTCCGTAGAATATCGGCAAGTAAAATCATAATATGAATAAATAAAACATTAATAAATACAAAATAAATGCTAATAAAATGGGTCAGTTCATAGTTCTTTTTTTCAAATAAACAAGCAAATAATAATAATCCGAAACTTATTATATTAGACTTTGTGATTGACATAAAAAGACAACTACAACTACAACTACAAAAACAATAATAATCAAATTAAGACTTAACTCAACTCTAAATAGTTTCCACAAGCTTCCAAAACTTTATTCAACTATGTTATTATTTGAAACGCTCAAAAACATCTCTCACACTCCTAATCCTCAATCAACGTACACGAACAACCCACAAATACACTAGACATGGCAGTTTTACTCAAAAATTCATAATGCAAAACATGCACATCTAAAATTCATGAAAATTTTCCGAATACTGTAAAATACTATGTAGAAACTACAGTAAAATGTTTAGAAATTTTCACTGAGCCAGTAATTTTCAGAAATGAAAATGATGATCGAAATTGTGAAAAATTGAAAATTCTATTATAATCTATACTATTATATAATAGCAAAGTTGTGATGATGTGGATTTTTCCTAAATTCTCATAAATTAGATTTTTAGATCATTGGATGCAATCTCTCTCTTGATCTCGACCGTTGATTCAATTTTCATTATATTTAAATAAATTTCAAAACTTCCTAAATTACAATTGCTTTGCTATGTGATTTTTTTTGGGGTCTATTTTCAATAACAAGAAATAAAAGACAACTTTATTCATTTTTTGTTAGTTTTCTAGATTTTATGCTATTCATAAGATAGACCTTACAAATTTTTTTTTTTGCTTTTTAAAGAATATTAATAGTTTTATGTTTCTTTGTGACAAAGAATATTAATACTTTTCTAAATTTGTACAAAGCACGGGTAACAAATTGCCTAATTTGATAGGGTCTAGACCTTAGCATTTGCACAGTGGGTCACTAGTTCTAGGAATTTTTTTTTCCCCCTTCTTAAAGTATATTGATTTATTTTGCTTCTAAAAGAATATTAATGGTTCTAGGCTATTTCAATTATTGTGAGTTATTGAGCTGAAAAAAAATTATAAACTTTTACTATAGAATCTACATGTTATTTGGAAATTTTTTATAAATTTTTACGTATTTTTTGGATGTTTAATTTGTGAGTTATGAACTTTTTATTGGAATTGCCCTATTGTAGTGCATGATTTCATCTACTATTTCAATTACTAGGAGTTATTTGCTTGAAGAAAAATTGTGAAAATTTTACTGTATATTATCTATGATACTTGGATATTTTTTATAAATTTTCATGAATTTCTAATGTGTATCTTGTGATTTATGCATTTTTTATTGAAATCTCCCTGTTTTAATGGATATCTTTGAATACTGTTTCAATTTTTATGGATGATTAGCAATACAACATCATGTAAATAAAAATGGATGAATTTATAAAATGTTGTGATTTTGCTATCCAATATAATTATAATTACATCATGTTTTTCATGTTTAATATTTAAATATTAAATTTTGATATAGTGAATTTAATATATTTATAGAATCAAACCCCCTCCCATCTCCGCCTAAAAAAGGAAATCAAGCATAAAAGTACAAAAGAAAGCAAAAAAAATAAAATCAAAAGAAAATAAAAATAAATCCATTTAATTCACTTATTAGGATTGAATATGGATGCAATCAAATTAGCAATACAACATTGCATTAAAAAAAAGTGGATAAATTTATAAAGCATTGTGATTTCGCTATCTAATATAATTATAATTAGATTATGTCTTTCATGTTTAATATTTAAGGATTGAATTTCGAAAGTACATTAGATACAATGATTTGTCAAACATAATATATTTAAGGAATAAAAGAGTTATTACCTAATGAAATATTATTACAACATAAAAATCTTTTACCTTGCCAAATGGGTTTTTATTGTTAAGTACTCTTGATTATACATTTTGAGTTGTATTTTAACTCATAGAAGGTATGCCTAACAAGTTTTCATTGTCAAGTACTCTTGATTGTACACTTTGAGTTATGTAGTTAACTTAGTTAATGGTTTATTTTCAACAAGTTTATTATTTTGATATTATTATTTTTCATCCAAAACGTTCATTGCAAAATAAACATATTTTGTTTCAATTATATTAAGAAATATTTTGTTTATTGATGGTATTAAATTTTAGTCGTAAATATGACTAATATATCATAATTGTCACAATTATACGATACAACTCTTCAATAATTCAACAGCTCCTTCCATCTATTCTTACAGCTCCTTAAATCTTCTTACTGCTCCTTACATCTTCCTATAACTCCTTATATTTTCTTACAGCTTACAGTTGTATCTTATTATGAAATAGAACAGACCCTAATAGATATGTGTGTGTGTGTGTGTGTGTGTGTGTGTAAATACACACACACACATATATATATAGACACGTACGTACGCATGTACGTATGTATATATGTATATATGCACGCGTGTGTGTGTGTATATATATGTATGTGTGTATTCAAACTGTCTACTGTAACATGCACCGTACAAAGTACAGGTCCAGACTAGTAATATTAATAATAATGATAGATAATGATGATACTAATGGTAAAGCTCAGGGAAAAAAAAAAAAAAAAGAAAAGAAAGCTATCTAGATTTTTTGCCCAAATCAACCGACTTACCCCTCCCCCTTTTACTTCTACGTGATCCCACACCCCCTCCCCAATTTGGCTTGTCGGACAAAACTCCTACCCCCCTGTTATCACATGCCTCCCTGCCCTTCACACTAGCCGTTGAGTCATCGGCAGTCACCGCACTACCCCATCGTCAGCAACCACGCCGCCCTCTCGCCGACCGCTGTCACTCACCACCACTTCTTTCACCGTTTTAATTTCTTGAGTTATTTTTTTGGGTAATTGCAAGTTTAATGGTTTTCATCATTTAATTCCTGATTTAGTTAGGAATTATGTCTATTAACATTAGATAAAAGTAGTTTGGTGCAAATTTGAAGGTTTCAATGATGAAATTTAATGATTGGAGCATAAGGATGTTATGGGTACTCATAGCCTTGATGTAGTAAAATTGGAGAAATCATGTTGTAATTTTGAAATAAATTAGTATTTGGTGTTCATTTGTGGGAGTTTAAAGTTATTATGATAATTTTGTGGGCCTAGAGTGGCTAGTTACTTGTGGGCATTCATGGAAGAGAGAGTTGAGCATGTGCAGTGGAATTGAGCCCATATGAGTTAATTGTGTTGAAGTTTAAGACGATTTGATGTGTTTTGAAAGAAATTAGAGATTGATTATGTATCTATTGAGTACTTGCCATTGAAGAGGTGAAAGAGGTGAATAAAGGCCTAAGGTTAAAAAAACGAGGTATCAAGGCTGTGAGCACATCCAAAACAAGGCCAACTTCTGGAATAAACTAGCATGTATTGGTGCATCAAAAAATTGTAATTTTGGTGGATATGTCGGGCAACAAGTTATCCTTCAATTGCCTTTGGAATTACTTGATTTCGAGTTTTGTGGACAAAATTATGGCCGATTTACCTAGACTGTGTAGAAAAAAGGGAGTTGTCCACAGTTTCATTTAAGCTCAATTTTAGAGGTCATGTTGCAGTGATTGTATTTTACATTTTGGATAAAAGTGTTGTGGGACTTCCTATGATTTTGATATTGGGGTTTTAAGTCTCAATTCGAGGTCGGGAAAAAAAGATATGAAATTTCTAGGGTAAACCTCAACATGACAATAAAATATCGTAAAGTGGTGAATTATAATTTTGAAGGGTCATCTTTGCATAAATGGTGAACTGATGCTTAATATGGAAATAGAGAAAGATTTAAAACCTAGGAGCAAGAGTAAGTTTGATGTCCAGTTTAATTAAGTAGTGAAAGTGATGGGTTATAATTAGTGTAAAATGACTAAAAGTGTAGGCATTGCCCGAGAATAAAAATGAAAGTGGAGTGAAATTCTTTTGAGTTAAAAATGAAATTTTCTAGGACTTAAATAATAATGATTTTCTCAATAATAATCATAATGGTAATAATATTAACAATAGTTGAGGCAACAATATCAGTGCTCATAATAACAATAATAGCTTTAGCACCATTAGTATTAACAACAATGATTGGGTTATAAAGAGGGACCAAATTTATTTTGCATATTTAAATATGTGAGGATGGTTGCCTTGGTAACTAAGAGAAATGACAAGGTGAACTGTAACTTAATTATTAATGATATAATGAGTAAATAGTATGTGAAACCTCATTAACCACTAAAATATATATTTGGAGTAGAAATGAGGCCGTTTTCATCGTTGTCAAGCTATGAATAACAATTTTATAAAGGGAAGAGATTTTAAAAATTCTAGGTATGCTTACTGCATGTACCTTCCAAAAGCTCACACGTTTTTCATAAATACCAAAGTCTCATAATATGTAATTATTTAATGAATCAATTTCAAGTATAGTTTTGCCTCATAATCAAGTGGACCCATCACTTATCAATCATCAGGGCTTACGCCCTTTAATTTACCCACGCGGCCTCAAGTCAAGCTATTCGGTCGGCCTAGGAGGTGTACACCTATTCAATGATCACAATATACATATGAGCTTATTAGTTTTTGTTCTACGTTCAGATAATAATCTATAATAGTTTTATTATGATTCTCTCTCTCCCTGATTTCTAACTAAAATGAATTGAAATGCTCATGCTCACTGAAAAATTAATTTATATCCTAATAGTATAGGAGTAAACGTATTGGGCTTTTTCTCATTATTTAAATATTTTTGTGTTTTATGTTTTTAGGTAATTAAGCTGTGAAGTCCTTCCTGATAATGGCTGAGAGACAATGAGACAGTCAAGGACGTCTAGACCAGCTCACACTGGGACTTCGGAAAGTCAAGAGTCATGGTACATAAGCTTTGAGCATTGCTCAATTTCTTTTTGAGTTCAGGAATGTATAAAGTGAGCACCAGGTGGTTTTATGTATGTTAAAGTGTGTTCTAATGTTTATGTTATGTAAATAAATTAAGCCTTATCCTTTCTAAGATGGCGGTAATGTCCTAACCCTAACCATGGTTCTTCCATTGAACGAACTACTGCTCAGTTGACTAAGGTTAATTATGTGAATGTAAGTTGGGGTGTGACAATCAATATCTCATTTCTCTTGAAAAAACGAGCCCAAATATTTAAATTCTATGCCCTTGGTATTGCAATCACATTAATAGTCACTTCTCCATTGCCTTCTTCCCTTCCATTGAAACCATACATTAAATATTCAGTTTTAAATCTACTTAATTTAAAGCCCCTAGACTCTAGGGCATACATTCATCGCTCCAACCTACTGTTAACTCTATCCTTAGTCTCATCAATAAGAACAATATCATCTGTGAATAATATATACCACGGAACCTCATATTTGATCTCTTTAATGAATTCATTCATAACAATACTGAAAACAAATGGGCCTAATGCTGATCCTTAATGAAGTCTAATGTCAACTGGGAAGTTATTAGTTCTCCTCTTGATGTCCGAATTCTCGTCTTTACTCTCTTATACATATCCTTAATAACTTGGATATATGCAACCCATACTATTTTCTCCTCCAAACACCTCTATAACACTTCACACGGTACTCTATTATAGGTTTTCTCTAGGTCTATGAACACTATGTGAAAATCTGTTTTCCTATTCCTATACAATTCCAATAAATTAAAGTAGAGTGCCAAATCCTATAAACGTATCTATGTGCGTCATATACTTATCTGAATTCTCGTGTCTAAACAACGTTAGCCATAAAACAAGATTGCAACCTCACTTGCACTTTAAAAAAATGATTAAATAACAGAGGCACCACAGCTAGGAGTGAGTGGTTCTAGGTACTCACCCGAAAAATTGGAACTAGGAACAGGTCAAACAGGTTCCTAAATTTTGAAAACCAGAAGCAGAACCTCAAGTTCCGATTAAATTTTAGGGTACCCGCCACGCTTAATGTTCAAATATTATGGCGTAATAAATTAAATTTTCTTACTTATTTGAAGGAGAGGAGATGTTTGATCTATTCGTTCCTTCATCTGCTATCTTTATACAAAAAAGGAAATTAATTTATTAACTTTGTATTTTTTTATCTTAGTTACTTTAAATATTATGAGTCATCCTTCAATTAGCAATAGAAAATCAACAGATATTGTGTTAAATTTACTATTTGGAGAGTCAATTTTTGTAAAGACAAATCAAATATAAAGATAATATAGAAACAAAAGAAAAAGTAGTAAAACTCAAAAATTTATTCATTTTCCTCTCTCTAAATAGGTTCCAAATTCCGATTTCGGCTATTTTTTTAAGAACCGGAACTGAAACTGATTTGACCGGCTTTTCTTTTTTAGAAACTGAAGCTGGAACTGTTTGTGTGAGAGTAAGTCACAGCTCTACCCCAATTGGGGAGTCTGGGATTGTATATATACCAATCAGGGAATACAAAAATTATATATTTGTCCTCTGTGCACTATTACGCCTCCTCAATCTGTTAGGGAAGAATGTACTGATAGATTGTCCCTAAAAAAATCAAATAACTTAGAAGACAACCCTTTCGTAAAAATTTCTGCTAACTGAAGCTTAGTAGGAATACAACGGACTACAAGATCACTACGAGAGTCACGCTCACGGACAAAATGATAATCTACAGCTATATGTTTGCTGCGATATGCTGCACAGGATTGAGTGCCATGTAAGAAGCGATGATGTCATCACAGTATACTCCAGTAGGAGTGGAGAGATGAATACAAAGATCATGCAACAGCTTCCTAATACAGATGTTTTCAGCAACAGTGTAGGCAACTGTGCAACACTCTGCTTCGGTTGAAGACCTAGAAACAGTGGGTTTCTTAGATCACCAAGAAATAAGATTGGGGCCGAACAACACCGCATAATGTGTCGTAGAATGACAAGAATCCTTACAACCCGTTTAATCTGCATCAGAGTAGGCTACAATAAAGGAGTAGCTGCAGGGCAAAGCTGTAGACCATAACTCAAAGTACCCTACAAATACCGAAAAATATGCTTAACAGCATGCTGATGAGTAATACAGGGAGAACGCATAAATTGGAAAACTACAAAAGCAACATAGGCAATATTAGGTCTCATCATAGTCAAATATTGTAATGTACCTACCATACTTCTGTACTTAGTGGGGTTGGTAAGCAACTCTCCATCTATTAGGGTCAGGGACGTTCTAGAAAGAGAAGGGGTATGAATAGGTTTAGCACTGCGCATATGAAACTTACAAATGAGATCATGAACATATTTTTGCTAGTTAAAAAACACCCTGAGGAGTTCGTACCACCTAAACACCCAAGACATAATGTAGGTCACCTATGTTCTTCATAGCAAACGAATGAGACAGAACATATATAAAATTATGAATGATAGATATGGAACTACCAGTGAGAATGATATCATCGACACAAAGGAGCAAAATAATAGAAGTAGATCTCTAATTGTAGACAAATATGGTGTTAGAGGGAGAACAAACGAAACTCTAAGACAAAAAGAAACTGCTGAATTTATGGAACTAGGCCCGAGTGCTTGTTTGAGTCCATAAATAGTTTTCTTGAGTTTATATATATGTTGAGCATAATGAGGGTGAACAAACCTAGGTGGTTGTCGCATGTAAACTTCCTCAATTAGAGTGCCATGAAGAAAGGCATTCTTGACGGCCAATTACTAAATAGGCCAACCAAAAGTGAGGGCTAAGGATAGAATAAGATGAATAATAGGGGATTTGACAACTGAACTGAAAGTCCCATGATAATCAATGCCAGCCTGTTGATGATCGCCTAAAGCAACCAACCGTGCCTTGTACCGTTTCACAGATCCATCTGAATTAAATTCCACTCGATAAACCCATTTAAAATCGACCAAATTATGTCTTGATTGAGAGGGAACCAACTCCCAAATATCATTAGTGAGTAAAGCATTATATTTCTCAGTCATAGCCTCTTTTCATTTAGAATCTTTTGAAGCTTGTTTAAAAGAAGTGAGTTCAAGACCAATAATGTTTGTGTCAAGAGACAAAAGAACCTTAGGTTTTCTGATATCACCTTTGGCCCTAGTAATCATTAGATGATGATTAGAAGCGTGAATGATGGGATTAGAAAAGGCAAGGGTTGATAAAGAAGTAGGGAAGGATGACATGGGTAGGGAGTCGGGTGGAAAAGGGGAGGGAGACATGGAAACAGGCCCGAAAGTGGGCTGAGAGGAGGAGGAAGAGAGCTACTGGGCTCGGGAGATAGATGGGTCCGGTAGGCTGGACGGGGCAACAGGTGACTGGGAGTAGACCGGGCCAGGAGCAGATGGGGTTAGGCAAGGTTGTGGGCTGGGCTGGGGGGTACTTAGCGAAACAGGAGATGCAACGGGTGGGCTTGAGCAAGGCAGCGGCCCAGAGGAAGAAGAATCATCACTCAGCCCGCAAAAAGAGGAATGATGTTGTGTGGGTGTTAGGCTAAAACGAAAATGCATAACAAGGTAGTCTGGACTTGGAGAATGTATGGAAACAGGATTTTGTACCAATTCCAAATGTGGAAATTGATGTTCATGAAAAATAACATGCCGACTAACATATATACGACCCGTGAGAGGATCGAAACATTTATATCCTTTATAATGGGGGCATAATCAAGGAAAATACAGAGCTTGGATCTAGGTGCCAATTTATTAGAAGATGTGGCAGAAAAATTTATATCCTTTATAATGGGGGCATAATCAAGGAAACTACAAAGCTTGGATCTAGGTGCCAATTTATTAGAAGATGTGGCAGAAAAATTTGGGTAACAAGCACAGCCAAAAGTTTTCAAAAAATTGTAATGAGGAGAATGTTGAAATAACTTTTCAAAGGGAGAAAAACCATGTAAGTTAGGGGTTGGAAGACGGATTGCCACAAAAACCGCAGACTGAACTGCATCAACCTAGAAACTAGCGGGCATATTAGCTTCAATAAGGAAAGCACGAGCAATCTCATTGAGGTGTCGATGTTTACGTTCAACAACTCCATTTTGCGCTTGAGTGTTAGGACAAGATTTTCAGAAATAAATGCCATTTTCTAAAATGAGCACCAAGCAAGGTGTTAACAAATTCACGTCCACCATTACCTTGGAACATTTTAATTTTGATATTAAACAAATGTTCTACTAGTTTCTGAAAAGCACAGAAAACATGTAGAACCTCTATTTTTCGCTTTAATGGATAAACCCAAGTATAATGAGAGAAATCATCCACAAAGCAAATATAATAACGATAACCCAAATTAGAAAGAACAAGTGACTACCATAAATCAGAATGTATCAATTTTGAAGGTTTTTGACATCAATGTTCAACTAATTTAAAAGGTGATCGATGGGACTTTGCAAGTCGAAAAAAATCATGAAATTTATTCGGAAAAGAAACTAATTTCTATTTCGAAGAGAAGACAAAATCCTAGCTTTACAATGTCCGAGATGATGCCATGAGGTTGCAAGGTCAAGAAGAGCAGCAAAAGTCGAAGGGGAAGGCTCAGGAACAGCTAAGGGATAGACATTACGATTGAGGAAGCGTGCAGTAGGGTCCTACCCGATCAAGGTTTTGTCCTTCACACAAACATAAGAAGCATCAAACACAACTAACCAATGGTTATCTTGACAAAGTTGCTTGACAAACAATAAATTATGTTTGAGATGAGGTACATGGAGAACATTCCTGAGGACAAGAGGCTTAGCAACTGTAGAAACATAATGAGGCCCAATATGTTTAATTGGAAGTAGTAATCCATTCCCAACTCGAACACAATCAGTACCAGTGTAAACAGATTTAGAAAGTAAATTAGCTTCATCAAGTGTCATATGGGAAGCGGCAACAGAATCAGGATATCAAACTGATTCATTTGTATCAACAGCATTGAAAGTAGCGAAAGCAGGTACGGAGGAGGATTGACAGGGGGTATAATGTTGAGGGCAGCCAGCAGCTGTATGCCCTGGGGCAAACCAAATCTAGCATACAGTATTATGGTAAGAATCTAAGACACCTTTAGATGAATGTTACCTGCAGAAACAATGTTAGTACGAGAACGAGATGAACATTGAATACTAGGCCATGAAAAAATAGTATTACCAGATGCAGTTCTTATAGGCATACTCCTAGAAGCAAAATGATGTTGAACTTGACTGGAACTGCGATTATCGCCCCCTTGACTTTTATTTCCCTTCCGATTATTATTGTTGCTCCTCTTCCCTCTGCCTCTTCCATTTCCATGATGATTGTTTCGGTTAGACGCACTAGAATCATAGACGTAACAGAAGTGGCCAAGGCTTGATGTTGTACAGAAAGAACATCCTTGGAGTTTAAAAACTTAAGACATTGCTCATAATAGATTAACTTAGAACGAAGATCATCAAAAGCGACTAAATTGGAGCCATAAGAAAGAGTGGTTACTAAGGTATGATAATCTTCATCCAAGCCATTCAATGTAAGTTGAACCAAATCAATATCAAAAACAGGTGTTCTAATAGAACCCAATGAATCCGCAATATATTTAATTGCCTCAGATAATCCTCCATAGATTGTTTGGGATCTTTCGAAAGATTACTGAAAGTTATACGAAGATCCATAGCACGAGCAAGACTAGCGGTATTAAATCGCTGAGAAAGCCTATCCCAAATTTGCTTGGAGTGAATTACATCAAGCACCTCAGTTAGTAATTCAGGAGAAATAGTAGCAAACAACCATGATCGTATAATTTGATCCAACCGAAGCCAAACAGAATATGTGGGACTAGGATGTAGAACACCATGAAAATCAAGAGCATAGGTGAGTGGGGTATCAATAGTACTATCAAAAAAACCACTAAGTTGCTGGGTAACAAGAAAGGTGATGAATTGAGTTCACCAAGAAAGATAGTCTTCCACACCAACTAAAACAGTAGTGACAAGATTCTTGATATTTATCAGAAAAAAAACCTCGGATGAAGAGGAGGGAGAATACCACCAAATTGCATCCAGGGATGAAGAGGCAGTTTGGGCGGTGACGAGGCAATGAAGGACTGAGCAGAACCTCTCAATGGTGGTGTATGGAACGAAGAGACGGTAGGCAAACTGTAGCTAGGGATAGTGGAAGGGTCGACGTGAGGAGATGGCAACAGAGACCAGGGAACAGTCAGAGGAGCCATTTCCATAAGAGTGAATCAATCCGTGCAACAGCTACTGAGAAACGCTGATAACGTGGGTAAGAACAGGCGTCGATAGCGTTGGAGGAAAAGCGGAAGAAGAAACCACAACCGAGGAAGAAACAGGAGGGGATGACAGACCGGACGTTGGAACACCGGATGTTAGCTTCCTTAAGTTTACAATAAATTTTATTAATATATTTTGCTGAAAGACAAAAAGAGATTAATCAATTGACATATTCATCATATTATATTTGAATTATCTTAATAATTATTGTTGTTTAAATGTGCTATATTTTGAAAGTGGACGTTGAAATATTAATATTACTTAATTGACTTTATTTACGGTGTCACAATATCTTTAAGATTGTTTAATATTCAAATTTGAATATTTAATGTTTATGATATTGTGTAATTCAAATTTGAATATGAGATTATGATTCTCTATATATGGCCATATCTTTTGAAATTCAATTTTAGTTGTTGCTTGGCCTAAAAATAACACTAACAGATTTTTAGCATCAACTAACCATTGCAAGAAATCAACAAGGTGACCGTTGAAGATTTGGAGTCGTTATTGAAAATTAGTTGCAGTTCAAGGCCTTGAAACTAGATTTCAAGGGCTTGAAGTTTAGCTAAAGATTTTCCTTTCATATTTGAAAGCAACGGCTACTTCAACTCTTTTTGTTATAAAAGGGAAGACCTTACAGTTGAGAGACACAAGAAAGAGAGCACAAGCAATTGTCATACTCAGTGCTCACTTGCATATTTTGTGCTTTAACTTGCTTTACATTTATTCAGGTTGTGCTGTTCAAATTGTATTGTTCAAGTTGTAAGTAGAGTGGGATTATAGAGTTGAAGGGTCAACTCTACCAATGACTTATTGAAGGGTCAACTTGTAACTTGGAACTTAGAGTAGGTATACTCTAGAGTTGTATAATCCTCCTAATAAAATTGGGTTAATTCTAGGGTGAGGGAACTCTAGGCGGGGACTAAACCTGGTTGAGGCTAACCTCGTTAAAAATTACTTGTCTCTTGTCCGCATTTACTTTCTGCATTTCTATTTTGATTACTTTGAGACTTTGATCAGCACCCTATTTACACCCCCCTCTAAGGTGATTTAACTAGCCAAAATCAGGCCAACACCAAAGACAGGCAGTGGAGTAGCCGGAGAACCAGGGGTCGACATGGATTCGGCAGCCAGAGGAGGCGCGGTGGCCAGAGTTCGACGGTAGGGTTCCAGCGAGGAGGGAGAAAAAGGCAAGAGAGAAAATTTTTTGTTACTTGGAGAGGAAGTAAAAAAAATTAGGTTTAGGTTCGTGGCTCTGATACCATGTGAGATTAAGTCACGACTCTGCCCCAATTAGGGTGCCTGGCATTGTATATATACCAATCAAGAAATAAAAAAATTGCATGTCCTCTGTACACTATTAGTTTGATCGATTTCAAATAAGTTCCAGGGTGCCCAAGACTCCGAGAGCCTTGCTAACCCCTAACCACTGCCTTTTTTTGAGTAATATGATTTCATGAATGGCTTACAATCAAAATGAACCATCTTTCATAATGCCACCTATTCGATAAGATGAAAGACCCTCAAATGATAATGTTCTTGCATATAAACAATTTTCAGTGCAATATATAAGCCTTTTGCTTTACATCTCATTTTTAGGACTCTGTATAGGGATAAGAGTATTACCCAAACCTTAAAAATCGGATCAAAATTCGCCCCACTTAGCATCCGAATGGGTAATGAAAGTATGTTTCAAGTAGGTATGGACATGTGTATGGAGATTGCTTTTGAAAATGGGCATGGGTATGAGTATGGACATAGATTCTTAAAACTCTTACCTAATTGTGTATCCGATTTACTAGTAAAAGGTGACCAAAATACGATAAAATCTAAAAATAAATGTTAGATATGAAACTCTACTTTTATAATATCTATTTATGTAGAAATGAAAAATTAAACTGTCTTACAATTTTAACATCCGTTAGTTTATTTATACATGAATTTTAGTAGTATCACTTGAAATTGTTAATCAAATATGACGTGTATACAAATATGAGTTGAATATGCATGACACATTGCACACTCTATATGTATCCGAATGAAACCCGTAAACTCAAAAAACCCGATGGGTGTAAGTATGGGTATAACTATCCAATCCCGATGGGTATGGTATAGATATGGGTATGATTTTCGAAAATAAGTATGAATATAGGCATGGTTCAACACACCCGAATTTGCCCCACGCTCATCCCTAACTCTGTAAAATAGATCATGGATAATATTTTGCAAGTTTAACTTGCCCTATAAAACCTATATTTATCTTTCACGTGCTCTGGCCAAAAAAAATGGTTGTGGTTCACCACTTTTTCTTTTTTTTCTTGGGTCTGTGGGCTAATGCAACTCATTACTTCACTTTGCCCAAGCCTACTTTGGTTAATTGAGACTTGGGAGTGATAAATAAAACCCATTAGACCGGCACAAGGGTCTTATTTAGGCCATATTTCAAATGATGGATCCAAGATTCAATGATTGGATTTAGGACCAAATAATATGATTTTGCGTATAATTACCTTGATGAGTGTACCAATGTCCAGTTTGATTACCTTCTCTATAATTAGGCACTTGAACCTATCTTATTGTAGATCAAATACATACATCATTAGAGGTGAACGATTTTGAGTATTCGCTCTCCATATTTCGATAATCGGAACTAGAATTAGTAGGGTTGGTTAATTCCCAAAAGTTGGAAACTTCGATTCTGGTTCTAGTTTTTCAAGAACCCATTGTGCCTAAAACTAAGAGAAATTTTGGTAATGAGCATATGGATTTTTCTACCTTCTTTTTTTGAGTGGGGTGGAAGTTTGATACGCTAAAATCCAAAGAGTAACATCAAAATTTTGTCACCCTTAGTACTCTAAAATTACAACGTCAAAACAATTAAAGCGGTGCTGTCATAATAATTATTTAAAAAATTTTAAATGTAGCATACTACTAAAGTCAGTTACGTGTGCATAAGAGTTCTGGTCACATTTTAGAGTACCTGAGACTCAGCCTAATAATCTTTGTGAATAAAAACTGAGCCTAATAATTTGGATTATTTCAATTCCGATCCGAAGACTGAATCCACTTATACCTGAAACTCAGCGTCACCTTTAACACCAATCATCCAACCTTGTCATAATGTCATTTTACCCATATCTTCATCCCACCTTGATTTTCAGCAGGGAACTCTAGTATACCAATTAACCGAGTAAATGGGCGACCATTGGCTTCATTACACACGCATACGCGTAAATAAGCGTATGAGAACGATATCACCCTAATCTTGAATATATGTAATTTTTATCTAATTCCGAGTCCAAATAATTGATTAAACCTTACCCTACACACGCATATGCTTAAATGAGCGTATGAGAATGATAGCACCCCAATATTAAATATATGTAATTTTATCTAATTCCGAGTCCAAACAATTGATTAAGCCTTACCCTACACACGCATACGCTTAAATGAGCGTATGAGAATGATAGCACCCTAATACTGAATATATGTAATTTTATCTAATTCTGAGTCCAAACAATTGATTAAGCCTTAGCCTACATTGTGAATCTCCCTTAATCTGAATACATGTAATTTTTGGGGGAAAGGGGGGGGGGGTGAGTGAGGTTCTGGCTCCTTTGCCTAACACTAGCTAATTCCCCTTTTGGCAGTTTTGGCTTATCTTGATTCTCTTATGGTTTGGTTGATATTTCTCAATCTCACTATTATCTTCTTTTCACTTTATTTTATGAAACTCTGTTATTTTTGGAAGAGTATATGGTCATCAATTTTTTTCAACTATAATAATTGTATTTAATATTAAGTGTTGATAAACTAATTGCATCCCTTGATAGGGATGGGAATTTGTAGTGTACCCATTAGTACCCACCCTTACTCATCCAAATTGAGCGGGTAATACCCCTTAAGAATAGATAATGGGTACGGATGGATAATTATCCATATTTGAGGTGGGTATTTGGTGGATAGTAGGGTATCCACATATTCAATAACGATAACTAAAAAGATAATAATATCCTCATATAATAATTAAAATTATAGTGAACCACTTTTGTTAATCTCTTCCTAAATGATAATGCACCTGAAATTTAGGAGCAAAATCCAACTTTCATAGTTGGAATCAAAACTTGACTATTTGATTTGGAAAGAATGTCAAATCCAAATTTTGACTTCAACATTCTTTCGTTTGGTTAATATTTATCTCCGTCATGATAACTTTGTCGATATTTTTCTCCACTTAAACTATTCAGTTGACATTTTTTGTGAATAAAACAATTCCAATGCTTTAGATCTAAACTTGCTTATTGGATGAGAAAATTAAAATAAGTTCCAATCTAGACTTTGAACTCAACACTCTTTCGTTTGGTCAACATTTTTCTCCGCCACAATAATTCAATTGGCATTTACAACAATTGTCGCAATGGGGGTAGATGTTAATCAAATGAAAGAATTTGAAAATCAAAATTTATATTTGAATTTCTTTTAACCTTTCCATTAGATGATCAAGTTTCAATCTAAACCGTTGAGATTGTTTGAATTGCTAAAAATGTCAACCAAATTGTTTCAGTGGTGAAAAATGTTAACTAAATTGTCCTAGTGGAGATTTTTTCTTTTGGGGGGACAAAGTAGTTGGAGATAAATATTAATGAAATGAAAGAATTTAGAAAGCAAAATTTATAAAATTCTTTTAATATTTTGTATCAGATATTCAATTCTTGATTCGAATTATTGAAGTTAAATTTTCCTTATAACTCTCGACGGACTATATCGTTTATTCCTTACTTATAGTTATGAGTATTGGTTTGTGAATATACAAATTCATGGATACTCAAGGATAATAATTCATATGGATAGTATTCAAGTGAGTATTACCCATATGAATAATAAGGACTATGAGTTGGATATGGGTTGGTTAACAATATTTTTAGATAAAATATGAGTATTGGCATATCTATCCATACCCTCTCAATGCCCATGTGTACTTGTAGCTAACTTGTGACAGGCAATTACCCCTTCTCTCTCCGCCTTCTTATTTTAACTTTTTGATCTATAATAAGTCTGCCTTTAATCCAATTATCTAGCTTGTCCTTCCTCCACATGCTTATCCTCTTTCAAATAAACAGTTCATTTGAGTTGTGACCCTCCTTCAAATTCACATGTGTTTCCCTCAAACAAAGTCTCCTGCTCTCTTTCTCCCTGAACTCTTAATTGACTAAATAATTTAGGGATTTCTCTGTAAATTTCACAGTGATTGAGCTCTATTCCAGTTGCTTTCTCATTTGTATGGCCAAGGGAAAAGTGTTTGGATTCAGAGATTTGGAAGCAGAAACTGGAAAAAATTTAGGGGATGGGATATGTCTTTAGATCAGAAACTAGAAAGAGAATCAAATCCATTGAAGTTAACCACAATGATGGATATTTAGGCCAATAAACAGGGGCACCCGGCGTTAAGGGCAAAGCATGTACCATACACTCGAGTGTATGTACTCTCATGTGACGCATAATCAATTATATATTAAAATATAGAATATATGACAAATACACCCCACAAAAATATATATAAAATAGATATGAGAGCACATGCACATCGGTGTACATAATAATTTGCCCATTAAGAACTCCTTATTATGCCTTGTAATTTATTTTACATGAGACAAATCTCATTCATTACATACCTTAATTAATTTTGAAATAGTTATGTTCATCTAATTGCGATAAACACTAAATTTAAAGTAATTGCATATTGCAGATTTATAATGTTATTACTTGATATTATTTTGAAAATAATTGTAGCCTTAAATTTTGATTTACAATATAGTTCAAAATAAAGAAATAAAGCTAACATGTTTTGGTATATAACATGATATAAATATCAATATAAACATAATTAAAACCAAAATTTTTGATAACTCCTTTAAATAGGCTCAAGAAACATGTGATGTGTTCTATCAAAAAAAAAAAATGTGATGTGATTAAAAAAAAATTAAGTAGTCCCCTCAGGCAACCCATCAAGCAAACATAAACACATGACTACATGAGCATATGGCATATACGCATTCAAATATAGGACAAGAATCACAAATATGGGATGTAATTCATGTGGGTATTGATTAAATTAGATTATAAGTATCAGAAAATTAATATCATAATTAGGTTTCAATTTCATTTGTATCCATTTTTTGCATTACTACAGTAATTCATGTGGGTATTAATTGATTGAATAATCATTTTGCTGTAAATGCAATGGCCATATGCATTTTATTCTTCTTTTTGTTCAGAACCCAAATCAAATTGAAAAAAGTGCCGTAATGTTGAGAGAGCGCCGAATGGGGAGAAGACAGGAGAGACTGTTTAGGACTGTTAGGAGAATAATGTAAAATGAACACCGCGTGTTACACTAACCTGATGCAGCAGGTTGTCATTAAATGACTTCTACGTACGACCGAGATTTTTTATGATAAGATGAACGGATGTGGACAATTTCAACTGCAGTGGTTGAAATTTTTACCAGCTATGATAGAATCTTCATTAGAATATACCCTTTAAAATCCCTCGGCCACTGCGCACACCACGCGTTACTATACGTCCCCTCCAATCGGCAGAAGTAAACCATTCATGGAGTGTGTGGTGGCCAAAAACCTCGCTGTGCTGCTAGTGCTGCTGGTCGCTAGTGGTTTTGGCCCCAACTCCTTTCTCCCTTCCATCAACCTTTATTTTCTCTCCGATCCCTCAACCCCCTTTTCCGGCCAACATCCACCATCATATTCGACACCCTGCATCCAGTAGCAAACAATTAGCTATCGCAAACCCAATCCTCCCCCTGCACCTCCAACTTTTTTTTTTTTTTAAAAAAAAAAAGAGACCCCAAAGCTAGAAAACAACTTTAGCAGAGAAAACCCAACTAGCCAACTATAAATAAAAGAATACTCCTTTTTCCACTCTTTTTCCTCTCTCTAGGTTCACCTATAATCCTTGCGAATCATTGAATCCACGGAGTCCGACAACGACAATGTATGGGACTATCACGATGTTGCCTCCCTGAATGTTGCCCTCCTTCAGATTCTCAGAGACCTAACATATTTTCAAATGAAATATGTCATTGTCATGGCCATTAATCCTCCTTGTAATTCTTTCTAATCTGTCTCCCAATCTTTCTCATTCTCTTCCTCCTTAAAATGGCTCTCCAACTTATGGATGCTCATGGTGGCATTTTTTTTTTTTTTTTCACATCTTGTATCACAATTTTTTCCGGCCAAACCTTGTAACTATTAGTGCAAAAAAAGAAACGAACGTCACCATGAGCACTACGCATGCATGAGTAAGAAGTGAAAATTTCATCGTAATTTATTTTTTTGATGTAGAACAGGGGTAAAGCCTAATTCATGTGTAATTTATTGAAGAGAAAAAGTGCCTAAAAGTGATAAAAGTAGCATATATATAGTATCGAATTAACAATATACCCACTAATAGAAAAGATGTATCGCACCACATTGTTTAAAGATTTATAGTACCACATTGTTTATCTGAATATCTGAAAGATAAAAGCTAATGTTCCGTCATATGGGCAAACCATATCGTACGATCAGGTGTACAAGAACGAGGTACATCTAGCTCAAGGAACGCCCTAAAATTGGTGCTTCCTGAGCTATATTTCTCATGTTTTGTGCATTTTTCTCATCCCAAAGAAAGATATCAAACTCGGATTTGGCCCTCCAATCTCACTCTTTCCTCTGGCTTACTATTCTAAAGTAATGGTCAGCGCCTTCTTCTTTGGTAGCCACAATCAAGGTTCATCAGCTGACAACTTAGGGGCACTGGCAACTCTCTCGTACAAAAATCTTAGAATCAGTCAAATGAGATGGAGATGGAGATGCAGAAGGAGAAGAAGAGGGGGACAGGGCAATTGCGGTGGACGACACCTGCATGCCTGCGATTACTAAAGCAGCCATTTTGCTTTGTAGAGGAAAGTATCTGGGGCTAAGTTTTTGCCAATTGGCGATTTTGCTGTACCAGTGCCTTAGCTTTGCATTGGGAGTTTGGATTGAGGGTTTGAGAGCATGTTAATGAATTAGTGCACTCGGTTGATTTTTTTTTTTAAAAAAAAACCGAGTGAAGATCTTATAAATATATGGTCAACATTAGTAGTATATTTTATGAACGTTAGTATTGTACTAGTGAACATTAGTCGTGTACGTATTTGATGAACATATCTCTAATGTTTACTAAACAAGACTTGGATGCCCACTAAAAGAAATTCATTGGTTATATGCAATGTGTATAGTTACAAGAAAACAAAAGTGAGAACCAAGACGAAAACATGCTCATAAAATAATGACAAAATATATGGTGAACATTAAATAGTAGTGTATTTAGTGAACATTAGGATTGTGTCTAGTGAATCTCTAGTGTTGTATATAATGAACATCTATATCATACCTAGTGAACATTAGTATTGTATTTGATGAACATCCTTAGTGTATTGACTAGGTGTTGAGGAATATTATACACCTATTTGACATGAGAACTGCATAATATGACTACGTACGTATGCTTCATCAAGCACAGACTAACCTTATCTTAAAGTGTGCTGACTAAACTAAACTAAAGACATATTAAACATCCTATACATATACTAGGAATCATCAGACATATGATGATTTTCACTGACCTATCCAAAGCACATCATCATCAAGTAAGAAATGGCAAATAGGACAGCTTCCAGGCCTAGCATGGAAGATTTTGAAGACCCAATGATTAGGGTCCCATGAACTGGTATCTTGATGGCAAACAGCAGGGACATTAATTGTGGATCCATCAGAACCTACAAAATTGGCTATGTATACGATAATTTTCTCCTCTTTTTGGCAATAGAACATTGCGCAAGGAAAAGGGATCTTATGACAAGTCACTGCATGAGGCCGGCATGGTAGCTTCTTCACACCGTGGACCTTATACTCCATCTTGATATCTTCATCTACATTCGATGAGATTGCCTTGACCGTATTTCCTGCAATAGATTTTGCAAATTCAACCATTGACTCTAAGGAATTGCAACATTTGTCACCGTCCTTATTGTCTTCACAATATGTTAGGGTTTCCTTCATTACTTTAGCTTCAGTTGAGTCATCTGAAACATTGAATTGGTTCAAGACCTCATGCAAGTTCTCAAGAGTGAAAGGAAGTTTATCGACCAAATCTCTAGGTAAAAAAGGGGCCAAGTTAGGAGACTTAGTGAAGTGGAGGTTCATCTTCTTCCCTAGGCTTAGATCCCCCTCGGTGAAAAACAAGGAGGCCATCGAGTCTTCAATAGAGGCTGCATGGGCTGACTCGGCTGCATTAGTTGCACCCATGAGGGCACCCATGGGTGCTCCATAATGGTTCTTGGTCGAGCGTGCATCTTGATTTGTTGCTTCACCTGAGGTTTGAGATAATCCGAGACCACCACCCTTGTTTAAGCTTGCAGAGCCACCAGCAGAAAATTCTACACTTTTGATTATGGTGATGTTTATGTTTATGTCGGTGGCGTTAGGATGAAAGTAACTCTTAAATCGGATCAAAGAGTTTACATCCACTTTTAGGGCTCCCTGCATGTTGACATGATCTGTAATAACAAGTTAATATACAAGGTAAGTTAGGAGTAATCTTATGTTTACATAGCACAATATCACCATCCACTAGCCAGTGTTAATTTCTTCGGTTTTGCAGCAAAACATTGGGTCAAACTAAGGCAACATGTAAGTTTTTTCCTAGAGAACGCAAACATAATTGGAAAAATCTCCTGTTTAGTTGTGAAGAGCATCGATGCTACCTATATACCCAATCCGTCTTGCAAAACTTTTCAAATTTTTGGGTGATAAAAATTTAAGAAAACATTATTTATTACTCACAACTTTTAATAAAAAAAGTCACTTTTCTAACTATATAAAGACAATATTTTTAGGACATCTAAGAAAGAAAATTTTGATAGCTTTTCTAGAACAAAGGGAGTTCTTCTTCTTCTTGTTTTTTTTTTTTTGGGTGATAACCACCTACAAAATTTTTATAGTATTTTACATGGAAGAATTAAAATTTTTATTAAGCAAAGTTGCATTTCAGTTATGCCATCCAACGCTTTTCAGTGGAAAGGGGAAAAAACTTAATTATATAATGCCAAAATCTATGCAAATTAAATCATGAAGTTCAAAGTTAGTTTGTTATTGAAGAACGCTTATTAATGTGTATATGTCCTAATAAAGCATAATTAGATATTCATAAATTGCCCGCCCTTTTTGGGGTTAAGCATTAGACAATTTTTTTTTCTTTTTAAATCTAGAATCGAACAAGAACAATGTATGTGTAATTTTATAAATGCGCTTCATATCCTATTTAAATCAGAATTCGAGCATTATTTAAATACGGTTTGTAGTCTTATAAATTAAAATGAAAGAATCTTCATTTCAAAGTTAGAAGTTGGGGAATATAAGTCAAGAGAGAGAAGAAGAAAAACCATTCATGCAATTGGTGATAGCCTTCGGCATTTGAGTGTTTGGGCCCAAATGTTGCTTCCAAAAATCATGAAGAGCCTTGTGAAAGGCACCAACGGCAATTGCACCAGCTGCTGCAACGATCGCTCCTTTGAAGAATACCTTACCTGCTGTTGCTACTGCTATAGCTCCTCCTATTGGATGGATCAAAGTAGCTTGACTACTTGTTATTGCTAGCTGTACCATGTTAAACGTATCCGTAAGGACATAATTTCCTGATTAGAAGCACTTCCAAAACACCTTTTGAAAAATTGTGCGATTGTTTTCAAAAGTACAATGATACGTCACTTTTAAAAAATTTAAAGTCATTAGTCTCGGAAAATTGAATGAATGATGAATAATTAAGAGAAACAAAGGAATGGTCATTAGATTTTACGTAGAAAACAACAATAACTCGTAGAAAGTAAGACGCCATTGGCAACCCTGATGACGAATCCAAAGAGATATAACAAATTTCTGAGAAATGATATACTTATTCTTCCTTTTTTTTGGGGGGGGGGGGATTAGGGGTTCCTTTAAGCCTCTAGTTTGTCTTATTTTCGTTTTTTGTTTCTGTTTTTTTTGGCTTTTTTATATTTTGAAAAAAATTATATTCTTAGAACGTTTTTAAATTTGATGATGACAAAACAGGCGAAATATTTATAGAAATTTGGAAGAGATAAATTCTCTATTGAGAGGACTTCCTCAATATAAATTGGACTAAGCCTATCTACACCATTAGTTGATTTGGGGAAAGTTCTAGTATTGCTAGTTTTAGGTCATCCTACATGCGGAGTTGCTACGTTTTAGGAAACATTTAAGATTTTTCTCTCATTCTAATGCCTCACATTTATGTTATGAGTGGAAGCAAAAGGTAGGTAAATACATGATGGATGGGTCATGTTCTATTCACAGCAACTGCTAGTCTATTCCTGAAATGTAGAGAATAAATGACTTGGCAGTGCTATCAATTATCATGCAGGTTCTAATTTTTAAAAAATACTAGCATTTAAATTCAAGCTATGTATAGGCTAGTGTAAAATTATAGTCAAAATAATTCCCTAAATTGTAACGTGCATACTTTAATAGTTTACTAGGTTTTAAACCCGTGTGTTATGCATGAGTTATTTTACAATTTTAGTTTAGTTATGATTTATTTTTTAAAATTTCATGATTAATTTGGTGATTAGGGCTTATTAATACTTAGAGTTTTAAAATTTCTTGTTATCTACCACATTGACCAATTAAAGGTCTCCAACTTACCTTAAATACCACTACAACCGCTGCATATCAGAACCACATCATTTGCACTCAATTTTATGTAAATATAATGATTGCACTACTCTAGCTGCTTCTTAAAGGACCATGACTCGGACGCCTAATGTGGTCCTCTACGAATGACTCGTCATATAGTTGGGTTGCTTGATTAAGATTTTAATTTTATTTATTTACTTAAAGAAAAACACTTTTCCGGAGTAGAATAAAATGAACAAATTAATAAAGAACATGCTTGGACCACTAGCTGGGGTAGGGCCTGAACTATTTGTCGTTTGGGCAGGGCCCTGAATTGTTCATGCCCCTAGGAACTGATGGAGTTCCTTAGCCCAGAAGCGCGAACAAACCTGCTACCTCAAATAGTAACTGTTGTTTAGATCGAAGAGCCAATCCCTCTTCAGTTGCCCATTTCCTATAGCTGAAAATATTTTTTTATTTTCAGTACAAATTGGTTAAGGGAAGTTGCTTGTGATTTTTAAAAAAACAAAAACGCACAAAAAATAAATTACTTTTCCTGTCAAGCCGTTAAACCAACCGCAAGGTACATGGCTTGGCAGGAAATGATTTTTTAAAGGTCCCGTATAATCTTCGGTATGAGGTCCACTTGATTTCATTGGCTTAAACTAAAGGTCCAGGTTCGGGGAGTGGGAAGGCACGATTTCAAGATGAGATGCATCTTAGCATGGCTTGTCAACACACTAATTGGCTCTACTAATCGTCATATATATATATATATATATATATATATATATATATAAGTGAATGACATGAATGGATGAATGATAGATTGATAAGTATCACATTATTATTAGTTACCTTTTTTTTCTTTTCATTTTTTCTTGAACCCCAAATTTCATAATAGTAAGAATTTAATGTACTCATTTACTCTTAAAATGTAAAAGTCAAAAATAATTTTATAATTAGATTTAGCTTACAATAAATGGTTTTGAGAGGTCAAAATGACTTTACCATAAAATGACATAAAATAATAAAGTATTATTGTTACAATGAAGGTTTCATGTACTCTTTTACTCATGCATTTTGACAAGTCAAAAATAGTTTTACCATTAAATTTAGTTTGTAAATAGTAATAATTATAGATTAATATAATCCTTTACATATAGAGTTTCAGAAGTAAAAAATGGGTTCATCATATATATAATGAAATAAAATAATAAACGTATTAATCTTTTATGCAATTATTTTGACAGCTACAAAGATTTGTCAACAAACAATAAAACAAAAAATTAATAATAATTTAATGTGCCCTTTAAAAATTGTCTGCAAATTAGTACGCTCCCTTTAACGTTAATCAACTCAATTTAACTATCCAAAATGTGTATTATAAGACAATGCAATTCCTATTTAAAAATATCATTGGCTATAATAATTAGAAAATTCAAATAACTCTCTAGAATAAAATGCTGGTGCTTAATTATTTTATAATTACCCTAACAAAGAGAAAAATATAGATAAATGAAAAAATAATATTTATTAAACAAATGAAAGTGAGTGTAATGACAATACAAAAATTTGATTAATAAGCCTTTTTACTATATATTATAATTTTATAGATTATTTATGCATATTTTTTAGGTAATGCACGTACATGAGTCACATGGCCAAAATGAACATTCATTCTTCTATTTAAAACAACTACATACAGATTATAGATTGATTTTTATGTTACTATTTTCTTAGAATTTATGCAGAATCTAATATTTAAATCATAAAACAACAATATTAAAAACATTATGTGAAAAATTAATTAATTATCATAATTTCATTGATATTTATTTCAAAATTTTATTTGTTTCAATAAGTGTTACGTACTATAGTATATTCTAGATGTCGATAATGATAAATTATTTTTATTTTACTATTATTAAATAAACATTAAAAAAATCCATACGAAGCACGGGATCCATCTTAGTCAAACCGGAAAATTAAAAGATCGCATTAAGAAAAGCATGCTCATGAATCAAAAATCAAAAATTAAAAAATAAAGAATATTCATAGTTCATGCAAAATGCGAAACAAAAGAACATAAAATAAAAAAATACAGTGGCATGTGATGCTAAGTTACAATTACACTTTCGTAAACCTCAAAATTAAATTAATTTGACAAACAAAGGGGACGATGACAAAAAGGAAAAGGCAAATGTTGGTTGGCTAACAATGGTGCAGTGCTTGAACTCGGGGGGACTTTAGCACAAATCCATTACTGTTAGAATCTTAGACTAAATTCAGGTCTTGCGCTGCTAGGCTTCTAGGGGCCTGCTCTATTTCGCGTTTTAGATAGATAGATAGATGTAAGGAGATGTAAGGAGCTGTAAGAAGCTGTAAGGAGATGTAAAAAGCTGTAAGGAGATGTAAGGAGCTGTAAGGAGCTGTAAGGATGGATGTAAGGAGTTGTTGAATTGTTGAAGAGTTGTATAGTATAATTTATTTTAAAATGAACATTTTGGATGAAAAATAATAATATTAAAATAATATACTTATTAAAAATAAACAATTAATTAAGTTAATTATACAACAATAAAACATATTAATCCCTATAAATTTGATAAATAAAATTTCGTCCAAGATTTTTTATATGAACATTAGTTTGATCGAATAAACAAAGTATAACAAAAAAAAAAAACTTTTTTGACAAAATTGAATACAACTCTTCAAATAAATTCCTATTTTAAGTAAATAATTTTAAATATAAATAAATGTATGGTTATCTATAATAATATATATTTCATGTTGTAATTTGAATATAATTTACGTCATTATATTATACTTTTATGTTTATGTAAATGTTGTGTTCATAAGATATTTATAAATTTTGTATATTTATAGTATCATTAAAAAAATATATATATTTCTGTAACTAAAATAAATGAATGTTATAGAAAATCTATGTGATGTAAGGAGATATAAGGAGATGTAAGAAGATGTAAGAAGCTGTAAGGAGATGCAAGCTCTTAGCTAAATCCTAAAAAATGCAAAATAGAACAGGGCCTAAGTGTACAAGTTGGATCCTAAATTTCATCATCGGGCGTTTTAAAAATTGAGGTGCATTATTTGATTTCTATAGTTATCCCCCTCTTCGACCGAACCCAAATAAGACAAAGGTTAAAGTAAGTGTTAAAGATTTTGCCTTGACGTAAATGCTTAGAGGACTTGAAGCCTCAGCACATGCCCACTCTTGTTAGGATAAAGATGAATATTGAAATGCCTAAACTCGATTGTTTGTAATTTGAAGCTCGACATCTATCCACTCTAGTTAGGATAGGGAAGAATGCCGAAATGCCTCAGCTTGACCCTCTTGGATTTGAAGTTTGACACTTATTCACTCTCATGGGGATGAATACGAATATTGAAATGCCCAAACTTGGCCACTTTTGGATCCAAAACTTAGTGCCTATCCACTCTTGCCAGGATGGAGACAAATGTTGAAATATAACGCCCTCAGTTCCTGAATTACATAGTTATCTTAATATAGTAGTTTCATTTTTAATACTCGTAACGGAAGTTTTTTAATTGGATGCATTAGCGCCATCCTAAATTAGATGAGGCTTCCATGTACTATGTTACTTCCTGTATCATTTTCACAATCTCCAAGTTCACCAAATTTAAGGATAAGAAAGTACAAGTACCACACTATTTGGTTTTGTAATACAAATTACACACTTAGTTACGAGTTCTCAAACACATCAGTAAACAATTGTTAGAAATTTATATAAGTGACATGTTTCTAGGACTGGTAGCCTGAAAATTACTATGAGCACTTAGCTGGCTAACCTTCAGCAAATACTGAAAACCTTGTCTACTTTTTGCTACCTTCTGACTTGTTAGGAAGAGGGCTATTAAATGATTCGTTACCTAAAATAGAAATACAAGAACATTGTGAATAATGAGCCTAAGCTTAGTACATTTATCCCTATTGCTATAAAATAAACTTCGTGTTCAGTTTAGTTGGCCATCCACATTTCAAAGCATTGTAGTTTGAAAACAAGAGAGGTAGAGAGTGTGATTAAAGCTACTTTACGGGTTATTACCTGCAAGCTAAACCTTTGCTGATGTCTGAAGCGACCATTAAGATAGGTGCACACCACATAGGCCGATTGGGAAGCATAGGGTACAGCTGCGCGGGTAAACTAAAGTGCATAAGCCCTAGTACTTGATAACTGACGGGGGCCACTTATTTAGACGACAAAACAGTGATTTGAAATAATTCATTACTTGAATATTGCATAAACTGTATGTAACTTGAGACACATGTGTGTTTTCAAAGTGCACATGCAATAAACGTACCTGACTTTTGAAATCTCTCCCCTTTTTAATGAAACATGTTTATTACGGCTTGAAACAACAGAAGCAACCTTGTTTCTGCTCCAAATGTATAACTTTACGGTTAGTGCAAGTTTAGGTAAATTTATTTATTTTTTTGGTTTAATAACTAATTCAAAATTCCATGGTTATTTTTTAAATTATTAATATACTCATCATGATCTACTTAAGCTCATTCTATTTTTCTTTGTTTCTATTCTTTCTTTTGATATTGTTGACACTTGTGTTATTTATGTTTTAATGGTGTAATGACATAACTCGTGTCGTTTTTATTAATTTCGACATTATCACCATCATCACCGTTCTGATTGTAGCTGTAATTGTTATCTTTATGATCATTGCAAACTTTATCATTGTCATTGTTGCCTTTACTAAGATTGTCATTATTATTACTATCACCATTATTAGAAGCTTGCTAATACTATTATCATGTTTATTAATATTAACGCTTTTATTATTATTATTCTTATTATGGTTACTCTTGGTTGTTATTATTATCATCGTCGTCGTCATCATTATCATCATCATCATCATCATTATCATTATTATTATTATTATTATTATTATTATTATAGTAACATTATTTTTAGTCGCCGTTACAATTTAAGTTGGATAATCAATTGCGGTTAGGTTTACGTCCTATGTCAATTAAATGGTTTTGGGTCCAATTGAAAGTGCACGTTCCATTTCTCCTTGCTAGTCCCAAAACATGTAAATAGTCATTAGCTCATCCACAATCCATTAGCTTATCATTTGATCCAAATACAAAACTTAAGTTTTGTGAATGCTTTAATTACACTACGACTAACACAAAAGTTTGCGTACTTAATTTGTTTAAATCCCCAAATTCAAGTCCAAATTCGCATTAGAACATCTCTTAACATAATGTGGGTTAATTTAAGATCTGAGGACTTGAATTATTTCAGTTAGAAATTTGGACATTTTAGTTAATTTTGAATATGGATAAACAAGATCGAGGAATCAATATTCATAGAATTAGTAGATCATCTTCGAATTTGCTCATATGCAATCAATGAGTCTAGTAAATAGTGATTTTTCTCTACTGTAAAAGATTTGTGATACTTCATGGAGTTTCTAGTAAACTAATTCGGTTGTTTTGTGATATCCCGCAACTGTATCCTGGAATTAGCATAATTCAAGTGGAATACATCTCTAAACATTTTGAACTAAATATTAAAGTTACTAACAAGTTTGAACCATTTTGATTCAATGAACCATGGATCAACTATAGAAGAGCAAGTAGAGCTTTCACTATCAAATGTTAAGGTGACTGACTACATGTTTCTAGACTAAGATGTCTCTACTGAGGCACTAACTATGTCATTCTAACTAAAGAAGGAATGCTAGAAAGGAACCATGCTGACAAACTCTTAAAGTTTCTCTTTAGACTCAAGCCATGAAACTTTAAAAGATCTACAACTGCCAAGAACAAATTTGCTGAACTAGTTAAAAAAGAAGAAAAAAACAAGCACAATTAAGAACAACCAAGATTTTGCCATCAACAGGTCAAATGTAAGGCTGAGATCTTGCCAACACTCTCACCCGTATCTTAAGGAATTTGAATTATTGCAACTTTTTGAATTATTGATGTACTACCTTATCTCTAAACCAATGATTGCACTACTCCACCTTTAACAGGATATAACTACTTATTTGAGCATTACCTTTAGAGGTTCTATAAAAGAATATAATCTCTAAAAGGTAAGACGGAGGCATTTGGATGAAGAATAGATCACCCAAAGAGCAGTTTGTTAAAAAATATGTTCTAAATTTTCCGTTTCCTTGGGAAACTAAGTAATAAAAGAAGTATCTTTTAGAAAGTTTGAGTTTATATCTTTATACTTCAAAGTTCTTGAAAGGATCGGAGAGAAATAGTTTGTAGATTGAAGCAAGCCCAAGTAAGACCCATGGAGAGGAAAGGCATGACAGCATATCAAAGAACTAAAAATCTATAGGAAGGATATTGAGAAGAAAGAATGTATAAATTTCTTACGCTTTCTTATGATATTTTCAAAATTATTACCTTAGGAGCACCATTTCTATTCTATTTAAAACAGTGTTATCTATTTTCATTTATTATTGTTCTGTCAACAAAGAGTTCTAAATATTTTTCTACAAAAAGTTGTCATACCCACAAATATATTGGTATCAGAGCAAACCCACGATCTACCCATTACCTATCCAGACCTTTTTCTATCTACGATCTACCTAGACCTCTTTCTACATGTGATCTACCCAGAACATGAGTTCCCGTATAAACTGACTACAATCAGACTCTAGAATAACTAGAGAAGGAGATTACTTACCTTGACAAAGCTTTAATCTACCAAGACAGAGATACTATGCATAAGAACAAGCATGAGATTTCTTTAGATCATTTGATCGAACACCTAGAATCATAAGGTAGAACTACTTGGAGAATAAGAAAACTAGGTTAAACTACCTCTAACTCACCTTTATATTGTTCAACCAAAAACATAATCAGAGATCAGATTGCTTTATTAGAAGTGAGTCGCACAATCCTCTTGCATATGCTAGTCACCATAAAGCAACATTGTAAAAATGGCCCATTGGTTACGCTTATGGACCAATACTCACCCGTTTCCTGAACTCCTATTTTCTTCAATTTGAGTAAATTTTCTTTTTATAGAAGTTGTGTACTTCGCTCAGTTAGTTGTTTCCTATTCTAGGGTATGAAATGTTTTGTTTACTTTTGCAAAGCTTCTGTCATATGCAATTTTTTCAAAAGAAAAATAACAAGAGATGTGCTTTTTAGAGTACATGACCCCTGGTAACATTACATTATTATTATTTTTTTAAAAAATGGCATTGAGTTATATTTTTTTTCGCTAGCAGGATTAAGTGGTCGATATCTTTCCAAAACCTAAAGTATTAGTTAACTTGTATTTTTTTTTAAAGCTTTTTTTGACCACAACGTAACAAGAAGAAAAATAAGAAGAGGAATACAACAATAAAAGAAAAAAGACCCACCCAAGCTCCCTCAAGGCCTCACCACTACTGCTAATACCACCACCAACCATCAGTGGTGCAGCCGGCCGCACCTCTAATCCACCACAAGCCCATTCCCTTGTCTCTCTATGCTAATCTCCTTGTCTTCCTTGGCCCTTTCCCTCTTGCTTCCTCCATACCCAAACTCCACAGCTCATCACCACCACCATCGTTGTCAACCGCCACAACTAGCCAGTGAACACAATAGCCCCTACCAGAGCTAGTAGAGAAACCAATCGAACTCCAAGCCCTTTCCCATTCTCCCTCAGTCCTCTTTTTATTTGCAGTTAAGAATAGCTTGTGCTCTTATTTAATTTTCCATACTCCTTTATTTCTTTCCATTTGTCTCTACCCCAAAATTCTATTCCATCCAAGAAACATTTAAGGATCAATTGTCAACACAATGAGAAATTAAAGATTGGGAAGGAAGAAAGATATAGGTCAAGAGGCCAAAATTGGGTTTTAGAGAGGGAGAGGAATGAGAAATTGAGAGTTTGGGTTTGGGTAGAGATAGTATGAGGCGGTTACACTGTGACTTGAGGTTAGTTGGGGACGTCAGCACTGGCTAACCTATCGTTAGTTGGTCGGCATGCTGGCACATTGGCCTCGTGGGTGTGGTGGTAACGGTAAGGGGGGGATGGGGGAGGAGGGCGGGGGTGTAGGCTAGTGGTGGAGGCTTAGCGAGGGTTTGAGATTTTAGCTTGGGTGGCATGTTTTTTCTTGCTATTATTATTATTATTATTACTACTACTACTACTACTACTACTACTATTATTATTATTATTAAAAGTCTAGGTTAATAAGTCACCAAATGTTATTTCAGAAAAAATATTGATAACTTAGTGCTACTAAGAAAAAAAATATATAAACTCTTCTTTTTTTACCATTTGGTGTTGTCCTTAAAATCAAGCATTCAAGTATTTTAACTTTTAGCAGTTTCTTTACCATGGTTCTAATTACACAAACTTCGTAATTCCATTATTATGTTTCTAAGATGTCAAACTCACTTTGAAACCCTGCCGTTTTTAGATGAGAATTCCAATGGGGAAAGGGAATTGAATTACTGGAACAAATAGTGCTCAATTAGGAGCCTTAGTAGCATATTCATTGCATGGTAATCAGCCATACTTTTGATTAAGAGTTGATTTCATGGATTGTTGTCTGTTTTAAGAGTGTTTTCATTTTTTTCTCTCTTTGACACGCATATGCTAAAGTTTAACTATGAGGTTAATTTTGGTGGTTTGTAACGAAGTGATTTGTTATCTCCTAAGCCATGTTTTCTCTTATGAGACATGATAAGGAAGCTCACTACACCTTACTAATTAAAATATTTTCTTAAAATGTTTGTTTATGATTATTTAGAAATTTGGGGTGTTAATATTTCCCCCTTTTAGTGTACTAGAAAATGTGTCTTTTCAAGATTAATCGTCACCACAAGTTTGATTGTCATTCCCCGCCAGACTTCTCACCTGAAAACATTAGACTTTTAGAGTGAGTTTTATGTCTTAGAAACATAATCATGAAATTATAAAATTTAACGTAATTAGCACAATAGTGAAGAAATTGCTAAAAGTTAAAAGAATTGAAAGCGTGATTATAAGGACAACACAGAATGATTAAAGAAAAGAACTATCCTTGTTATTTTTATGTATAAAAAATTATAAAGTGACATTAGATTTGCGAAAGTAAACAAAACATTTCATACTCCAAAATAGGAAACAAATAACACGTGAAGTATGCAATTTCCTTAAAAGGAAAATTTATTTGAATGGCAGAAAACTAGAGTTCAGGAATCAGGCGGGTATTCACCCACAAAAGTAATCAATAGGTTATCTTTACAGAGTTGCTTTTACGGTGATTAGTCATATACAAGAGAGATTGCACAACTCATACAGGAAGATTGGAAACCCAAGTTAGGTTTAGGGCTATAACTGAATAACATTTGAAAAATATTAGCGATCCACCGGATACAATGCATTCCTTAAAAAGCAATTTCCTAGAAATTACACTTGCGGGATCTTTCTATTTAAACTTGAAATTTTGTCGAAATTCAACAAGAATTTAAACATTCAATAAAAGTTCTATTGAAATCACAACGCAGGCAACATTCCAGGAGTATCACAACAAAGCAGTAAGCAAGACAATGTAAAACAACGAGCGATGTAAGTTTAGACAAACCACAACTGTACAATAGATAAATAGTTCTCAAACGCAGAAATATCAGCCCCCAACAGGTTATGGCAGATACAGTACTTTTTTCCAATGTGCGTTTTTTCATCTCGAGCAGAACTTAGAAATGAATAACTTACATTAGCAGATTATTCATGAAAAGTAAGCTACCTAGCCCCGTCCTAGGTTACCTTACAATCCGCTGAATCCCCCATCTATATAATAAATAATAAATATATTTAAAATTGAGTGATTACACCTTGATTAGACATTTGGCAATCATTCATTAGATGTAAATATTGTTTTCTTTTCTCTTTTCTAAATTAATAATTTTAGATATTAATTGAGATGTATTAGCAAGAGTAATTAGATCAAATTAATGTAGGTATTAAACTCATAGGTTTCACTTTGCATTGGAAAAGTTACTAAGTTTTCAATTTTGTGCTTCATCTTTTCTTCTTCTTTTAAAATTACGTGTTAGTATCTTCTTAAAATCTATGTAAGTTTTATATTCGTAATCTTAATATTATAAGTATAATCATAAAATCATAGATCAATAATATTAGAAATCGGATTTTGAAAAATTATGATTTAAAGTAAAATTATTTTATTATAGTTTCATTAATATATATTTTGCAAATATTTTAGTTCGGCAACTTAATAAAAAATTAGATTTTAGTTGTAGTCTTAATATTAATTAAGAATATATAAAATGACTATCAACACTCCATTTTTTAACACTTTGATATTTTTCATATTTTCATAGGGATGTATATTTAATTAATAATCATATTTTAATTTCCTTTGAATCAAACTTTTGTAACTAATGGATATTTGTAACTCGGGTTTCTTCAATTAACTTATTATCTATGGATTAATTTTATTATATTAACCTTAATTAATTGTAATAACTTTTTTTCCTCTTAAGAAGAAAGGTAGTATAGTTATAGTAAGAAAATGATAGAGTAAGGCAGTGATGAAATTTAAAAGTTGTATTTCACAAGTAGTGGATAAAGGTGCATTAATGGCTACATTAACTTTATATGTTTCAATTGTGACTTAAAATTGTTTTGGGCTCTTAAATTATTTATCAAAATAGTCAATTTAGTTTGATGAATGACAATAGGGCTTTTGCTCGATAATATATTTATTACGTACATATTGGCTTATTAAATAGAAATCTGTTAAAGTAGAAAATTATACCAGACTATGCGAAATATGAATTTAACACTAGTAAGTCTATATTTCATACGTCCTTGCATGCCCATACACAAAACATACTTTATTGCTTGACTGCCAGTTTCTGTTTACAACTAAGTACTTAAGGCAAACTTCAAAATTCTGTAAAAATTGATCAACATCTCCGGTTGGGTTGAAAGATCACAGTCTACAATCTTAAGATCTTCTCTAAAGTTATTAATTTTAGTGAGATTCAAAACCCAGCTTAGTTAAAATTAGAAAAAATTAGTAGACGCCGCTCCAGGGTCAGGATTGCGTAGTTCTAATATAGATACAATGTCTCTTTCCATACCGCCAAAATTCAATGATTCAAAATTCTAGTCAAGTTAGACACCTGGAACCAAAACATAGCCAAATTTTTAACTAATTAAAGGGATGAATCCAACTTGTTTACCTACCAAATTTTTGTTTATGAATATTGTTTCATAGAAAAAGAGCTACAAATAATAAATTTTCAAACTTTCTCATTACCCAGATTTATAAAATTCAAAGAACTGATTACCTTGCTAAAATCGTAATATGTTTTTTCCCTCCTAGATAATTCCTGCTGCGTTGCTTCTTGACCTTATTTGCCAAGCACCTGTTAATTATTAACTATTAGCTATTTGTTAGGTGTATTAAATCAGTTGTTTGTATTAGCTATGTGTTTCTGAAAATTATACAATGTAATTTCTCCAAACTTTGTACCCTTATTTATCATTACTTTTTCATGGCATATAGTTTATTTTCTCCAAACATTTGGACAAATATATAATTTTCACAAAACACACTTCTCAAAAGGCTAATAGGAATAACTTTTTTGAAAAGAGCTTTTTAGGGCAATACAACTATTCTGTACAGCTATTTACTAAACAACTTTTGGTTATTTCACTCGCTCAAAATAGCTAAAACTCTCCCAAATAACTATTGCTACCAAACACTCCCTCCATTTCAATCCAAATTTATCAGGGTGTTACACTTCTAAGAAAAAATTGATTGGAAATAATTTTTTTTTTCCCTCAACAAAAAAGGAAGACTAGTTTCGACTTACTAATGGAGGCTTGGACGTTCAAGAAGAGAGGAAGAAAATTTTTCTTCAAAGAAGGAGGAAGTTGGGGCAGCCGTGTGGGTGTGGAGAGAGGATAAGATAAAGTTCTCTTATTAGGGTTTCAAGAGAAGGAAGCAATACTTAATTTTATTCATTAAGAGAGAGAGAGATTTATCTTTTTAGTCTGCCAATCAACCTTTGCTATATTGTCAGTTCACTATCGCACATTCTAACTATTGAGCTCGAGATGGACATGCATGGCCCACAGCATTCGATGGAGGAAATATGGCATTTCTTCTAAGCACTCATTTCTTCCGACATTAATTTCAAGAAATTTCAGGGGTCTTACGATCAGAAACTAAACTTAATAAGCTTTCTAACAAGAAAAAATTGATCGAATCGGAGACAGGATGAGAAAGTTATGGTTAAAACAAAATGACTTAGACAAGCTGCCAAGTCAAGCAACATTAGACCAAGCAGCTTGTTGCTAGCACTACTCTCATATACTCGGGTCTTGATGGTGCCCACTTGTACTCCAAGTCATAATTTCAACCGAAACAACCGTAAAATCTTCACTTATATGGTTTATGACACACAATCTTCAGTATTTCTACAAACACTAAGGGCTTAACCTCCTCCTAATTCGTATAAATAGGGGTGCTGCCCCCTCCTTTTAGGACATCAATACTTCCTCTCTTCTCCTCACCGAAGAGACGATTGTTCCTCTAGCATAACCTTCTCTTGTCTCCTTGTTAGAGTGACGATATTTCCTCTAGCAATCTCTTCACCTCTGTTCTCTAGTGTTTCTCTAAGCACCCTCTTTCAAACACATTCAAACATTCTTTTGGTAGTAGCCTCCAACCACCCATACCATTAATTTGGATTCTAAAGTGGTCACGAATACAAGCTTTGCCAAAAGGACCAAAGTGAGTTCTGAGGACTAAAATAACATAATAAGTTAATCTTCTTTTTGTTATTTCTTGTACTTTCTTACTACTAATATTTAATTTTCATGTTCTCATTTGACCTACTTTGATTTATTTGTTGTTTTAAACATATTGATTGTAAGACAATGTAACTAACAAAGTGGTCCCGGAATTTGCTTTTCGCACTTTTTTTTCATCTCTTTCATAAATATTAAACCAATGTGCCTAACAGAAGACTACTAGAAATTCGTGACTTGATTGCATCACTAGTAAAAGACTAAAATTACATGAATCTTGACACATGCATGGAATTTAGACATTTTATATTTCCCTTGGATTTTTAATAGAGGCCATGTGGAAGAGGCGATGTCGGTGGGTGGACTTTTGTCCCAACCATCGATCATTCCTTTGCCCCATGACCCATACTCTTGGTTAGTTATCTTCGAGTTGAGTCAATCCTCATCCAGTATCTTGGGGATTGTTTTCTAAAAATATTTTCTTTAAAAAATTTTCACATTTTTTTGCAAATATGGTGGCGACTTTACCCCTTTGATAAGTCAAACATTCTCAACGCATACATCGAACGATAATCATTTTTACATATTAAGGGAATCGGGGCCACAGGGCCATGACATCTTTACCTACACTCACCTGCCCACACCAATTCTTCCCTTGGTATTAGTCCCTAGTAGTGTCTTGTGGAGTCTTCTCTGCCTTTTCCATTAGCTTCTCCCCCTCATTTATAGAGAAGCTAACGAGCCAAATCCTGATAAAACTAATAACAAGTGATATTAAGGAATGAATATTCCGCCTTTCCATTCTTCAAAATGCTTATATAAATACGAACTATAGACCTAATGGACTACAAACTTAGGAAAGAAAATAATCTCTAGAATATTTGCATATTTACCAAATAATATCTAAAAGATATGTATCTTGCTAATGTCGTTATACTGCTAATAATCCCCTTCAAGGTGGAGCATGAAGGTTATAAATGGCCAACTTACCACATAAATGCTTGAATTGTGGATGACCAAGAGCTTTTGTGAATATATCAATGACTTGTTGATGGGTCCGGATATGAGAAGCAATAACGTGACCGACAAAATTTTTTTCATAAACATAAAGACAGTCTGTCTTGATGTGTTTGGTCTGCTCATGGAAAATTAGATTTGAGGCTATAGGGAGAGCAGCTTGATTGTCACAAAAAAGTTGCATAGGTTGTTAATGATGAACCCCAAGAGAAGTTAAATAAGAAAGATTTGAGCCAAGTGAGCTCGCAGCTCGTGACACCATAGCCCAATAGTCAGCCTCTACAAAAGGTCTAGAAGTAGTAGGTTGCTTCTTATTCTGCCATGAAATAGAAGAATGACACAGGGTAACGAAATAACCTGTTACAAAGCACCGAGTAAGAGGACTTCTAGCCCAATCAGAACCACAGTATACTAGAATCTGGAGAGTGCTATCTGCAGGAAGGAATAAGCCTTGGCCTGGACCACGTTAGAGATAACGAAGAATTCTAGTAGCAGCATCCCAATGTTGTTGGCGAGGTGATTATAGGAATTATAATAGGGTATAGGCAGCGTCGCAAATATCTGGGCGAGTGATGGTAAGATAAACTGAGCGCCCAACTAGCCGGCGGTATGGTCTTGGATTTGTGGGCAAAGGGCCATCAACCAGAGTAAGAGAAAGATTTTGCTCCATTGGAAAGGAGGCAAGCTTATATGCAGTGAGACTAGACTCAACTAGAATGCCCAAGGTATACTTGCATTGAGAAAGGAAAGCCCAGTACAGTTCCGAGCGACTTCAAGACCAAGGAAATACTTCAAAGGACCAAGATCTTTAAGTTGGAAACATTGCATTCAAATATGTCTTGAAGACAGAGCAAGCATTGCCATTATTCCCGGCAAGAATCTAATCATCTAAATAGACCAAGACGGAGAGAAAGATATCACCTTTGCGAAACGTGAGAAGGGTTTGATCAGTATGAGATTGAACAAAACCATAACGGCGGAGAGTAGAGGTGCGCTTAGCAAACCAGTTACGAGGCAATTGTTAAAGACCATATAAGGACTTGCGAAGCCGACAAACCTTGTTTGGATGTGAAAGAGAGAAACCAAGATGAGGACGCATATAGACTTTCTCGTGAAGATCACCATGGAGAAAAGCATTGTCGACATTCATTTTATGTAGCTCCCCACTCTTAATAATTGCAATAGCTAGGAATGTATGAACACTAACCATTTTTGCAACAAGAGAGTTCAACCCTTCAACTTGTGTATCACCTCGAGCAACAAGGCAGGCTTTGTAACGTTCAATAGAGCCATCAGATTTGTACTTGATTTTATAAATCCATTTGCAGCCAATAGGTTTCTTTCCAGGCAGCAGAGATGCAATAGCCCAAGTCTCATTCTTTTCAAGGATGTTAATTTCATCTCGCATGGCTGTGAACCATTTAGGATCTTTGATAGCTTCTAAATGAAAGCGTGGCTCTTTCTCTAAACTGACTGTATCTAAAAATTGTGCATGACCAAGAGAGAGATTTATAATATGCATAATTAGCTAGAGGATACCTAGGCCATAGGAGTGATTGGCAGGCGCAGGCGATGTGGGCAGGGGGTCGATGAACTTGAGCAGTACATAATCTTGAAGTACTGTGGAGGGGTGCTTCGTGTGTTTACTCGCCCCAAGTCCGAAGAAGGTGGTGCAGCTTGTGACTCCTCGGTACTAGAAGGACTAATTTCAGAAGGTGCAGTGTGGGAGTCTCCTTCTGTCGCTAGAGGAGTGCTAAAATCATTTATAGGCTCCTAGATTGGCGATACAAGTGGTAAAATAGCATCAGTTAAGGGAGAATCAAGACTTGTAGAAGTGAAAGGAAACACATCCTCTAGGAATTTCACATTAGGGGATGTGAATAACTTATGAGTTTCAAGATCAAGGACTTTCCTGCCTTTCTTACCCAGGCGATATCTGAAAAAGACACAATGATGACTTCACAAGGCAAATTTATCTCGAGGTTTGTCATGAGCATAATAGAGACAACCAAATACTTGAAGATGCGTGTAAGTAGGAATAGTGCCAAAAAAAGCCCAGGGGGTGGCTTATTCTGAAGAACACCCGAAGGGGTACAGTTAATAAGGTGTGTAGCAGTGAGAACGCATTCTCCTTGAAACTCAACAGGAAGGTTGGCTTGAAAGCGAAGGGCCCTAGCGACATCGAGAATGTAGCAATATTTTCGCTCAATGCGACCATTTTGTTGAGGAGTATCAACTATTGAAGTTTGATGGATGATGTCATGTGACGCATAAAATTGGTGCATAGGTGTGGACTCAAATTCATGACTATTATCATTGCGGATAATCTTAACAAGTTTACCAAATTGAGTTTGTACTAGAGTACAATAATTGCGAAGTAAACTACCAACTTGACTTTTATCATGCATTAAGTAAACCTAAATAGCATGGCTATAATTATCCAAAGTAGACAAAAAATATGTTGCACCAGAAAAGTACTACTTTGATATGGTCCCCAAATGTCAGAATGAATCAAAGCAAAACTGTTTGACACACAACTCGTACTAGAAGGGAAAGGAAAGAGGGGATGTTTTGCTCGACAACAAATATTGCATAAACTCTTGCTAAGAGGAGATCCCACTGAAATATCTAGAAGATGAGATAAAGATTGACATACTGGATGCCCCAAACTCTGACGCCATAGCTTATACTGGTCCGTTGTTGTGATTGTAGTAGTAGTAGCCTCTGTCATCGATTGATATGGGTACACCCCCCTTTGCTTCCTACCCAGTCTAATCAGGCTCTTCGAAGTGTGGTCCTGCAAAATACACAAGTCAGGAGAAAGCAACACCAAACGGTCCAAATGGCCTACAACCATAAGATTCACTGCCAACTGAGGCACTTAAAAGACGTTGTGAAGCATCTGGGACTAATGTGATGGTGGCATTGATCCATCCACCATGCAATAGACCAACTTGAACAAGGGAAATAATACATAGCTATGAGAAGAGAGCCACATTACCTAACATATGATTTGTTGCTCCGCTATCTATCAAGCATGTAACATTCGGTGTTGATAACTTACCGACAAGAGTCTCAGAAGGTGGTGAAGAATCCAATAGTGCTAAGAGACGCTGCATTTGTTTAGATGAGAAGTCAGGAATAGGTGTGGTCTCGAGACACTGTGAAGAAGAATTTAGACCAGTTGAATCTCCCATAGTTGCTGCATGGGCTCCAGTAGGAGGGAGTGAAGCGGGTGTAGGCCCACGACCACGACCTGATGGCGTGATGCCAAGGCATTTGTAGCAACAGTCTTGTGTATGACCTACCCGATTACAGAAAGTACACCACGGGTGTCCTGACGGAGTACGATCTGATTAAGCAGTCCCACTGAGAGGAGGATGGGATCGATCAGAAGAAGGTCGTTCTGATTGAGCATAAACACCAAGAATGACAGGTACATCATAGTTTTTTGTAACACCCTGATGAGATTCTTCTTGTACCAACATAGCATAGACATGATCCAACCTAGGCAAAGGATCCATATTTATGATTTGAGTCCGTAGATTGGAATAGTCACCATCTAAGCCTATCAAAAACTGATAAGCACGTAAGCTTTCACGCCAAGGGACTGTTTTGGCACTCTTATCACAACCACATGTTTCAATAGGAGATAAAGTTAGCGAATCATCCCACATGCCCAAGAATTTTGTATAATAACTCATAATAGAAGCATGATCTTGTTTGGTATTAGTAAAACCAGACCACAGTTGATACCTTCTAGGTCCATTAGGTATCGAATATCTAGTCTTTTAAGGTATTCCACATCAGTTGAGCATTAGTAATGCGTGAAATAGTAGCACGGACAAAAGGGACAAGGGAGTTCCAAATCCATGAACACAACATGGGGTTAACAATTTCCCATGCCTGGAAGGTTGGAGAGTCTTTTGCAGGTTGAGTTAAAGTCCCACCAATGAAACTCAGTCTATTATAGGATTTGAGAGCCATGATAGCACTCCATTCCCATACAGCATAGTTATCTCCCTTCAAGGGATCTTTGGTTAAAGAATTACCTAGCACTGCTTGTCCAAATAGATAATAAGGAGAGGTTGGGTCGACATGCATGGGCTTAAAGTCATCGTATTTCGTCATGATGATCGACTATGCACCTCTGAAAAAAGAGCCGAGCGATGATGCTGGACTGCGAATTGTAACACGCTTGAATGAGTTATAGTTCTTCATAGATCTCAGCAGAGATGGCACAACCAAAAATTGAGGGCTGCAGCGAGAAAGATGACAAAAGCTAGGCTGGGCAAGAGCATGAACCTGAAGCGATTAGTGGAGAAAGAGACTCGAAACAAAGTTTCAGGGCTCCTTTAGTCCCGCTTTGATACCATGATAAAATTGATAACAAGTGATATTGAAGAATGAATTTTCTACCTTTTCATTCATCAGAGATGCCCATATATACACAAGCTAGAGACCTAATGGACTGCAGACTTAGGAAAGAAAATAATTGATGGAATATTTGCATATATACCAAATAATATTTAAAAGATATGTACCTTGCTAATGGCGTTATACCGCTAATAAATCCCAAAAGCCTCAGCCGTGCAAATACTTCTCAGAAAAATTTGAGCTGTTTATTCCTTTTTTATAACCATTAATTACCATCATTGACCCAAAAATGATAGAGTAATGCTTTGGCTCAATTTGCTTCCCCTATGCCTAGGCTTGTAGTAAGTCGTATAACAACTTGCAAGCTTCCCTTTTTTCGATTTTCTAGCTAAAAATACCACTGTATTTTCATTTTAAAGCCAAAATACTATCGAGTTTTATTTTTTGTTTCAACATGCACTTTGTAGCATTTTTTTGTTCAAAACACCACTTTTTAACTTGTTAACATGCTATAATAAGTTGCTTTCTAATTTTGAATTTTTTTTATTCTAAAAATATTTTAATATATATAGAAAACATTTATTTTAAAAAACAGAAAAAATAGGAATCCTTCTCATTGGAAAGAAGAAAAATACAATAATAATAATAACCATAAGAATAATAATGATAATAATAATAATTATTTTTTTAAGAAAGAAAGACATTGTTTAAAAAAATAATTGTTAAATTCAAACCATGCACAACTAACTTGACCCATGACCCAAATCATCGCTGACACTAAGTAAGTGGGCACTAGTATATGGAGAGACAACTACCCACATTGCCAACCTTGATCAATTTTCAAACCGCACGGCCTCACCCTAACTGCTTTTCTCTACATCCTCTAAAAAAACAAAATCCTTAAGGAGGCCCAATTCGACTCCTCCAACCGTAGTCTAGTCAATTTTGTGGCCGAAATATTGCTAGATGTGAAGAATATAAAAGAGAGTATTTTTTTATATTCATAAAATATTAACCAGCGCATAAAAGTAGGTTGGTAAAAATGGAAGTTTGCTTCAGATGTGCTGTGTGATAAGAGGATGCCTGTAGGTTTAAAAGGCAAAATTTATCGTATGGTAGTTAGACCAGTTGTACTGTATGGATCGGAGTGTTGGTCTATAAAAAAGACACAGATCCAAAAGTTGATGATAGCAGAGATGAGTATAATTAGATGGATATGTGGCTATACAAGAATCAATAGGATTAGGAATGGAGTAATAAGAGATTTAGTTAAAGTAGCTCCCATAGAAGATAAGATGAGAGAAACAAGATTTAGATGGTTTGGCCATGTGAAAACAAGGAGTGTAAACACTTAAGTGAGGAGATGGGAGATGATTAACAACTCCGTAGATAAAAGAGGGAAGGGACGACCCAAGAGTGATTAGAGAGGATTTGAAAGTTGTAGGATTAACGGAGGATTTGGCTCAGGATAGGAGACTATGGCGGGATAGGATTATGATCTTATATCGCAGAGAGTTGGCCATCTGATTTGGTCGGTTATAGTAGGATAGGTTTCGTACGTCGTGTTTGTATGCAGGTACTACATACATCTGGGAAGATACATTGTTTGCTTACTGCAGTTTGTTAAGGTATAGTACCGTCTTCTACTTTGTTGTACGTATGTTGTTTGTTTATTTACATAGTCATAGTGACCTGATTTATTATTGTTTCCTAGTTTACTCCCTGCTGAGTATTCTTAATTTTTCCTTTTAATGTTTTCACAAAATCCTTCTTCTATAGAATGTTTTCACAAACTCTTGTTTTTGTGGGTCTCTTAGATTCAACATCTCTATGGGTAAGGATGTCAGTAGAGGTAAGGGTGCCTACATCTGGATCTCCTCAGCCTCCCGCGAAAGCGGGATCCATACTGGGAGTTGGTATTGTTGTATAAAATAAACTTCATGAGTATACCTATAAGTTATTAAGTTACTCATCTACAACCAATTGGTTTTTGTTTGAAACTTCACTTGACTTATATGCATTACTGAGTTGTTTTAAAGGCCCAATTGATATAAAATTTAACATTGGATTAGAGCAAAGGTTGTGCTCGATCTCAGTTTGCTGCCTTCCCCTATAGAAGGTCTTGAACATGCTTATAAGTTATACTGAGTTACACTACTTACAACCAACTGATTTTGCTATGAAATCTTATTTAACTTATATGCATAGCTCGATTGCTTTAAAGGTCAAATTAATATAAATTTAACACGGAAGAAATAGAGAGGACTAAGGAGAGAGAAACTGATTCCAACGGCACAACGACGGTAGGAACAACCTCGATGACGGGTTGGGAAGGACCTTCGGAGGATAGAAAGTGTAGCCATGGCCTCAATAGTGTCCGGTGGACCTGTAGAAGCCACTGGCTTTGGGTTGGGCTAGAATGGGTGTACATTGGGGCTCATCGAAGTTTGGTGGGCGAACGTGAGGGAGCCAGAAATGAGGGCAGTTTTTTTTTTTTTTTTTTTTTGGGTCATTGTTATTACAACTACTGCCACTACATTTTCTTAATTCGAATTAAAAGTTTCTATTTTTCTCCCTCATTTATTTTTCTTTCTTTCATTGATTTTTATTTTTATAAATTACTAACAGATTGCACGAAATTGAAGTCTGAATTCTGCAAATATTTCATCCTCATCGACAGCAAAAGCAACCTCCTTTATGAATTCTGAACCCATTCTTGATTTTGTGAAACTTGTAAACTTGTAGCCCTGCAAAAAAACGTCACTCATCCTGGCAAATCTCCTCCTTGATCCTTTCTTTTCCCACGACGCATGATCGAAGTTTGTGTTAAACAAGCTGTTGGGGAGCCTGATGTCCTCGTAGACTGTACGTTCACCGATTTCTCTTCCCATATTAGTCGAGAATTCGTGTTATCTGTTGATAATAATTTGTGGGCTACGATAATTTAGGCCCGTTTACCCAAAGGGTGCTCCTAACTTCGGAGGAGAAGAATATCCGTTACATGATGCACTCCGTTGATCTTGATAACAAGCCCCAATGGTATCGAACTCAACCCTTCTGTGTTGTGTCTTTGTGGGTTTGACCTCATAATTAAGTGGGTGTTGATGATGATTTATTGATGTTTAGGTTTCTAGAGAAGAGCCCCGAAGGAAAAGTGCCAGCAATCAAGCTGGATGACAAATGGGTTACTGATTCTGATGTCATTGTTGATCTTCTTGAGAAGAATTACCCTGAACCTTCTCTGGCTCCTAAGCCTGAGTTTGCCTCTATGTTAGTGTCTCTCGTTCTCCCTCTCTCTCTCGTAGCTCCGTGTGCGGTCAAGTAATGCTCTTCCAATGGAGGGACTATAGTTACGACTTACTTACAAACCTGTTAGAGTCCAAATGAGACATCATATTCAGTCCATAACAATAGGAAGCCATATTGTGCATTAATCAGGTTCTACAATAATAAGCGGAACATCAAAAGAAATAACCTAAAGTGATCGAATAATCAAAAAAGAAGGCAGGAATCTAACCTGCAACACACAACCTTAAATTTCTACGAATTCCATCACTACCTCCACGTATTTCTGTGATAATTAACATCAAAATTAACCAATCAACAAAATTTTAGCCTTCCATCAGAAAGTGATAGTTCTCAAGAACATAACAGGTATATCAGGAACCACCAGAAACTAATAAATGAGTTAGTAGGGCATGCATTAGCTAATAGCAAATCAACTAGTGGCAACAGGGCAGTGACTTTGATCATGAGAGAGGAGAGGTTAGGCGGGAGATTGGCAAGGGAAAGGAAGAGAGTTAAGAGAGGGAAGCGGATAATGCATACCAAGTGCATACCTTAACCAAAATCTCGAGGGTTAGCATACTAGGATAATCTGCATTTGAGCCCTCCGTACCGTATTAGAGCCTTATTTGCTGCAGCAAGTTTGTGTCTTGTGATTTTTTTTTTCTGGGTGAGGCCTAGTGTTAAGTTGAAGGTAAGGATGGTTCTCATCATTTCTCCTAAATTTGGCATCCCATTACCCCTCCCCTTTTGGTGTACTTCCCTTAATAGTGTAATGTGTTTTTCTTTTACTTGCCTTTAATCTTGAGGCATGTTATCATTGGTGACCTTTTCTTTGTCTCCTGTTTGTGCCATCTTCCTAGGTGCATCTTATAGACGTACATTAGTTGTGCTGGTTTGTTTTCTTTGACAGTGGTATTTATAATTTTATTTTATTATCCGGAAGAGTCCTGCTTCTTATGAAAGCTTTTACTGATTTCTTGACCTATACTTGGCATTGCTCCTAGTGTGTTTCTGAATGTTGCAATATATATAAACTCAGGGGCTGTAAGCTTTTTCCAGCTTTTGTCAACTTCTTGAAAAGCAAGGATCCCAATGATGGGGCTGAGAAAGCTCTACTCGATGAGTTGAATGCACTAGAAGGCCATCTGAAGTCACATGTAGGTGCAAACACATTATCACAAAGCGTAACCCTGTACCCTTCTTTTGTACCGGATGCCTTTTTCTGTTGTGGATTTCACTTGGATATTCATGTGATTTGGAGTTACTATTTTGACAGGGTCCATTCGTTTGTGGAGAGAAAGTCACCGCAGTTGATTTAAGCCTAGCACCAAAGCTCACCATCTAGAAGTGGCTCTTAGCCATTTCAGGAGTTGGTCTATTCCTGAAAGCTTGACCCATGTACGCAACTACATGAAGGTAAGTAAATGTCCTGTATCTGACTGTGGCACTTACAATGTGTGTAAAGCAAAGCACAAAATCTCAATCTCCTCTAGTTCTTATTTTGTTGGTCAATTGAAGCATTTGCTCCTTTTCGTTAGGATACGTAAGAATGGGCTCTCTGGACTTACATCTTGATGGTCGGCCTTCCTTCCTCAGATTTTCTGTCTATATGCTTTTAGTCTTATCCTTCGTATAATCATGTGATTAGTGCAACCAGTTACTACATATCCTTGTGAAAGGCACCTATCTCTTGTTATCAACAAAAGTTACAATGTCAATCTTGCTTCCGCCTCTTCGGGTGAGTCCCTAGGAGAAATAGGGCATCATATTTTAAAGTCTTATGCTGATGTTTAAAAAAAAAAAGAAAAAAAACAAATGCGCACACAAAAAAACCAAAAAAAAAAAGGATTGCGAATATGTAGTGCTGATTTCGATTGTTTTGGGATAAGTATTGAAGACAATTTTGTATAATGGGCGGCTGCAAGCCCTGTTAAAAATCATTCTTTGGTATAGAAAGAATTTTTTGATAGGAAGGCAAGAAGCTACCTGATTACCAGTCATGCTATATTGGGTTTGTGTGAATGCACGCATGCGCGCGTGCGTGTTTTTAAAAGGGGGTGGGCATCAAATTGATAAAATTAATCCACTTATTACAACCAAAATCCAAAACATCCTGGTAATCCTGTCAGTCCAGTGGAGGCAATCACCTCTTTACTGCTACTTTGCAATTTGATGTTCACCAAAAATTTCATACTTCACTGATATCGATATAGGAGGTCTGATTGCCATTCCATTTCGGCATTTTATCGAAGCTTTTTCTATACTCAAGTGCTCAACTTCCCTATGTTTCTTGGGGGAGCTAATTTGATAAGGCCAAAAAATCTTCTTATCCAAGGGTTGATATCAATAAGTTTAAAATGCATGACTTGAATCCTTGAAGCAATGCTGAAAACCATACATTGGTATTGACCACGTGCTAGCCCAACGCTAGATGTTTGTGATCAGTTAGCTACCCCTTAATTAATTACTGAGGCTGAATCAAATTGAAGAAATTGCAGAATATGAAGGCTCAATGCTGAGGCATTTAGCATATAAATATAATGTTTTGAGATTTAGGAATTGGGATTGTTTTTGTGACACAATTATTTATGCCCCATGTTACGCGTGCATGACGAACATGCCCGTGCACATTACTGTTAAACCTAAGTTTTTCTTTCACCAGTAATGGATCATTAGTCGCTAATAGTGAGAAACATCTCTTGTGCATCGTTTTTGAACTAAAGCTTTTTCTCGCTACCAGTCCAGTGATTGTTTGTTGCAATGTCATTTAGCATCGATCTTTACCATTGGTGGTTTGACCAATTTTTTCAACAAACTTCCAATTAATCTTCGATCCACAATCATCAATCGTTAGTGCTGGTTGATCATTTTCCTACCAATTTCTTGTTTGTCATTTTCTTCCTTCGCCTATGTGCATGATGTTTGATGAGATGGTATATTTACGCAAAGAGTGCATACTGAATTTGCACCAGTGGATGAGCTTCTATTTAACCTAAACTTTACTATTATATTATGGGACCATAACCAATTTGTCATCCTGTGTTTTACCAAAAGCTGGAAAATTGTGTTTTTTTTTTTTTTGGGGGGGGGGGGGAGGGTTGGGGAATGCTTTAGAGAATCATTTTTCCTGTACCAAGCACTCCCTAAGCTCTGAAGAATTTGTGCCAGTATGGATGCATTTTGCTGAGCTATCAGTTTCCTCAACTAATCATTGTGTAATGGTAAATAGCAGTTGCTGTTCTCTCGGGATTCATTTGTGAATACAGAACCAGCAAAGGAGCATATGATTGCTGGGTGGGCACCCAAGGTGAATGCATGAACTTGCTTCCAGAACAGGAGAAGTCGGTATAAAATTGAATCAAGTGATAGAAATTTGTTAATGAAAGCTGGGATGATGGTGAGGCTTCAATTTCAAGTGTGTTGAATAATAATGTGCTTGTAGCAGCAAAGGCCGGTAAATAAATTTGTGTTACTAAGGATCGTTGTGGTATTTTGCTGAGACCTTGAAACTTGCTGCTTGAATTGCATGTCTGATTTGGTTGAGTTGTCGTTGGCACAACTGCATTGTCATTGGTGCTATGCCACTACAGCACCGCAGACCAACCAATGTGAATCCTGATTTTTAGCGCTACAACCCAAAGTTGAAAATCAATGTGTGACAGTTAATCTTGCTCGAACACCCTGTAATGTTTCGAGGTATGTCTGGTGCTTATGACATCAATTCGAGTGTACCCTTGGGCAGTTGAGCTAACATCAAGTTTGTTAAAAATAATTAGGAAAATCTATTGTGTTCTAGAAATGTCATGGAAAGAAAAGGTCATAGCCACCCTAGATTAGAAAGGCTAATTAGAGACGTTAAAAAACTTAGAAAGAGGAGATACATTGATGGTGCATGCGGGTGATGCAACCTTCAATTACGCCTCAAGTAATTGGGTGCGCATATTTGATCGAGAAAATTATCAAACATAGAGTATCCTGATGAAGACCCTCTTGATAGTATATGGCCTATGGGATTTGTTTGAAAATGGATATGAATTCTCACCCCAAGAACCAAAAGAAAAGGAATCTTGAGATAAAAATGAGCAAAAACAATATGAAGAAAATCTAAGGAGGGATTGTAACAGTCTGAACATAATTCATACTAATTACATCAGTTACAGTTTAAAGTTGGGCGCCATATTTTGATTCGACATTTGAAACATATATGCTATTGCAGACTGAGACGACAAGGTGGTCTCGAAACAAGATTTAGCAATGTTTTATATCATTTGCTTGCTTCAGCAGATTGAATGGAAAAATCAAAATAGATAAAAATACATACATATCTAAAGATTTTTAGAGAAAGTATATGAGATTTTTAGTAAAATATCTAAAGATTTTTAGCAAATATATGTGAGATATTTAGCAAAAATATCTAAGATTTTAGCAAAATATCTAAAGATTTTTATCGAAAATATCTTACATATTTAGAGAAAATATCTAAAATTTTTTAAAGAGGGGAACCTTTATGTGTAAACCACCCCGCTTAGTTTTTTGGCACGCCTCCATCCTTCCCTCTGTCTTTGTCCCATGCCAAGGGAGACACCACCCGGCCCCCTCCTCATCTTCACTCTCTTGTTTGTTTTACTTAAGTCAAAACGAAGGCCACTTTTGTCGTCGTTGAGCCATAAACAATTATTTTTGTGAGAAATAGATATATATTTTAGGTGCGTTTATTCTCTATACTGTTCAAGATTCACACATCATTCGTGATGGTGATTGACACATTGAACTTCAGCCAAAGAACTCCATCTCGTAAAGGACTTTCAATAAGCATCAACTTGATTCTAGGATCACTTTGAAGGAAATAGATATAGGATCTTTTCTTTTCACCATTTTCGGGTTCATCACGCCTAATATCTATACAAACCACAAATAAGCGATTGTCAACCAGAGTATTCGAGCAAAATCTCTCTTCAGCTCCCTGGCAATCTATAAAGTTTGCAACAACCTTTTCGTATAACATAAATAGATACTTTCAAACAGCATATCTGCAAAGCAGTCTAAAAGCTTATCATCCATAGGAAATTCTAAATTCTAATTGACATCCCTTGTGATTGCCAAAGTATTGTATAGCTTCACAATGGATTGAGTTGAGATTTCTAACAAAATGACAATTCCATCTTTGATCTTCCTTCGACTTTTCTTAGATCGAGACCTTCAGAACAAATTGCATTGCGTGCACTCTATTGTTGGCACAAATGGGTAAACTCATCATCTGACCCTACATTTGTGGCGCAAAGAATGGATTCCTTTGGTAAAGGCATGACTAAGGGCCTGTTCTATTTCGCTTTTTAGAAAAATAGATAGGTATAAGGAGATGTAAGGAGCTGTAAGCAACTGTAAGGAGCTGTAAGGAGATGTAAGGAGATGTAAGGTGCTATAAAGAGATGTAAGGAGCTGTAAGAAGATGTAAGAAGCTGTAAGGAGCTGTAAGGATGGATGTAAGGAGTTGTTGAATTGTTGAAGAGTTGTATAGTATAATTTGTTTTACATTGAACGTTTTGGATGAAAAATAATAATATTAAAATAATATACTTATTAAAAATAAATAATTAATTAAGTTAATTGCACAATAATAAAATATATTAATCCCCACAAATTTGGTGAATAAAATTTTGTCCAATATTTTTTATATGAACATTAGTTTGATCGAATAAACAAAGTAAGCCCAAAAAAAAAACTTTTTTGACAAAATTGAATACAACTCTTCAAATAAATTCCTATTTTAAGTAAATAATTTTAAATATAAATAAATGTATGGTCATCTATAATAATATATATTTCATGTCAAAACTCAAATTTAATTTACGTCGTTATATTATGTTTTTATGTTTATGTAAATGTTGTGTTCATAGGATATTTATCAATTTTGTATATTGGTAGTATCATTAAAAAAATATACATATTTTTGTAATTAAAATAAATGAACGTTATAAAAAATCTATGAGATGTAAGAAAATGTATGAAGATGTAAGGAGATATAAGAAGATGTAAGAAAATGCAAGAAGATGTAAGGAGCTGTAAGGAAATGTAAGAAACTGTAAGGAGATGTAAACTCTTAGCTAAATCCTAAAAAATGCGAAATAGAACAGGGTCTAAATCACGATTTTCTGGGAGCGTGGGCATGCTGATATGAAGTGATAAGGAGAAATCTATTCAAAAACATTGAAATCATTCTTTGGGTCCTAGAAGATTATTAATCTACAAAGGATATCTTTCTCACCCTGGGCAAAGTAATTTTAAAAAAAAAAAAAACAGAGGCATTAATTTGAATGGGTGTTAATTTGAATGGAATAAAAGTAATATGAACAGAAAATTGATGGGCAAACTTGATAGGGAATGAGAGAGGCAGAGAAAGACATATAGCATATATGAAATAAGAGAGGTAGAGAAAGATATATACTAGATATGAATGGCATAAGAGTTAGGGAGAACTTGATTCTGCCATTGTTGCCAGTGCTTTTGTTGTGAGGGGTATCTAAATCAATTGGCAGATTGCCTTCAAGAAAGGATTTGTGGATTTAATTACCTAGTTCGAATTTTGAAATTGACTTGATTTAAGACTTTGAGTTTCTTTTTGTTTCTTAAACTACAAATTTAGGTTTTAACAAGGTTTTGTATTTGTTGGGAGGTGAGAAAAAGAACTATCAAATTGGGCACGGGCTTTGAAAAAGAAAGACTTCCTTTCACTAAATGTATCATACTGTATATTGCACAATGTACTAATTAATATATTATTTAGCAGCAAGAGTGCAAGGCTAGAAAATTAATAGCACAAAGAACAAACAAAATCAATGCCTAAAGATAACTTGTTTCCTTATTCCTATTTCACTTATGCTAGCAATTAGAATTATCTTCAGGAGCTCGCCATCTCTAATACCAATGATATAGCTCACAAGAAGAACACTCATATATGAAAGAAAGAGGTTCTCAATAGATTTTTATAATGAATACTAGATAGAATTGAGTATATGAAGAGAGATATTGTGAGAGAAGTAAGATAATTCTCATTGTATTCTGTAAAAGATGTACATAAAAGTATTTAAATCTCCACATTACAAGCATTTAGCTTTTCTGCCACTAATAGTACACCAAAACTGTTGTGACAACCTTGCCACATCAGCTAAACATCTCTAACAACCTTTTAGCTTGTAACTCATTTAGATGTCACATATACGACACCTATTCGAAGATCATATGATTGTTCAGGAAGAATCTTAGCTTAGTCATCTGAATTGGCTAAACTCTGATGTTATTGATTAAGGATTACGTTACGGAACATTAGCATTATCTCCCGCTTGGGGTAATGGTTGTTGATACCAAAGTGCAATAACAAAAGATGCTAAATGTAGAAAAGGTGCCACAATGTCGTCAAGCTTAGGCTAGTGTGATATCATCTTCAACATATGGAGAAGGGCTACAGAGAAATAGATTTATTGTATAAGTAACTTTTGTTCGAGGATCATGAGGTGCTTATGTATTTCATCAAGAAAAAGTTGAATAATGCATCTTGTGCTTCCAATTACTTACTTTTTTTTGCTACTCAATTGTCTTATGTTGCATAAATCAATGTAGTACTCCAACCAAATATGCATGTTGTTGGGTTTTTTTTCACCAATCTAAGTAATGTTTGCTATGTGAAGCCAATGTGCGAGGGGTGAGCACAATCGGTACCCGGTCCAATTTCCTGGAGCCGGTCCTGGTCCCGGTTGGACCAGGTCCAGAAATTTTTGGAACTGGTTCCAAGATTTCTGAACCTGGTCCTAGAACCGGTCGGGACAGATTCCAACACCCCTACCCGGTTGTTTGTTTAGCTATTTTTTCCCAAGAAAATTAAAGTCCACAACAGCATATCCTAGCCAAAACGATCTCTTGTGCATGCCCAGACAAATTTCCTTGCCTAACTTTGAAATTACATTACCAAATAGCAATAGGGGAAATTGATCAAAAAAGGGGACACTTTTTTATAAAAAGAATTAAAGGGACATAAAATGTAATTTGCAAGTTTTCATGAAGATACATCCTTTATTGAGGAATTTGATTATTGGGTGCAAAACGAGATTATAGTCCACAATAGCAAACTTTGGTGGTAATGAATTTGATTAAAGTATATATTCTAGCAATAATGATACAACCTTTATTGAGGAAATTTTTTTTTTAAAGCAGACTGACCATATAACGGATAATGGGATTGGGTCCAGGTCCTAAATTTTAGTACCCAGAATCGGAACCAGTTGTAATCGGGTCCTAATTTCTAGAACCGGTTCCGGATCTGGTCCCAGATCGGGTCCGGGTTTGGAATCGAGTACCCGTTTTTTTACTCAGCCCTACAATGTGCATTGAAACTTTGCAGCTTTAGCAAGTCCTAAGGGTGATACCACTTTACATAAAATATATCATGAATCGAATGTTTTTATGGTGACTTTTAAGAATAATTGAAATAACTAATAGTTGAATATATATATATATATATATATATATATATATATATATATATATATATATATATATATATATATATATATATGTATGTATGTATGTGTGTGTGTATATATATATATACAAGAAGAACACTCATATATGAAAGAAAGAGGTTCCGAATAGATTTTTGTAATGAATATTAGACAGAATTGAGTACGTGAAGAGAGAGAGGGTACACAGAGAGAGATATTGTGGGAGAAGCAATATAATTCACATTGTGTTCTGCAAAAGATGTATATAAAATATTTAAATCTCTATATTACAAGCATTTAGCTTTTCCGCCACTAACAGAACACTGGAGTTGTAACAAATTAGGGGTGATTGGGATAAAAGTCAATCTTTGATAAACTATTAGTTAAATCCGAATTAAAAAGTCATTCTATATGATTAGTCATATCTAAACCTTTATAAAAAAACCACCTCTAAAAAAATCGCCTCACAATAGCGCTTATGTAAAACAATCTTGCTTAAAATTTGTGTTTTTCCTTTCGGCTTGACTTGTTGCATTTTGGTAACTGTATGGGTTGCGGCTCTCATTTTAACTGTTGTCAGGCGCTCTAGACCTCACCTTCCTGTGCTCAAACAAAATGATCACTTTAGTCTGCCAAATTCCTCGACTTTTAGGGCCTACTTATTATTTGTTTTTTTAATCTTTGTTTATTATTGATCAAATAAAAGCGAATACACAATGAAAAAGACAGGCCTTATCAATCCTAATTGTTCTGACAAGCCTGTCATGGAATTATAAATTCCATGAATGCTGGAGATTCTCTTAATCATATATCAGAATTCGTGGAAGTCAAGCAGATCATTCCAAGAAGATACTCGATAAGCATGTAAATCACCCTTGTTCTTGTCACCACATAATATAAATATATTACCATCTCAATTCTATAAGGAAGTTTCATCACTATAAAAAATTTTATAAGAAAGTTTCACAAGGAGCCATATATATATATATATTAAAAGTTGGATACAAATAATGTGTGAATGACATGTGGCATCTCACATGGCACAAGTTAATGACTTAGCAACTTGCAATTGGTGGATATTAATGGAGACATATTAATCAACATTAATACTATTAATTAGATTTTATTATATGCTATTAACTTAATTATTTATTGCATGGTTTTATACTCCTAACTCTTTTTATTTTTTGAGTAAGTCCTCATGCGATTAACTTGATGTGCAATAATTGATTTTTTTGTATTTCAAACTGATTCATTTTATTTTTCAATATTAAAAGAATAGAGTTAGATAAAATAATCAAATTTTACCTTAATTTTAATTGTTACTACTTTTTTTTTTTGAAGTATAGATCTTGAGGTTATTGTAAATGAGTAATGTCATATTGCCATATAACAATTTAATCACATAAGATAATTTATGAATGATATATAAGATAACATGTACAAAGATTGTGTTAGATTCTATATGAATATTCATCTAGGGTTGATTTTTATATATCTTATGTAGAGTAATCTATAATATTGTAATATAGTTTTTGTGAAATTAAGTTAAATTAAAATATAGTCCATTTAACTCCTAAAAAATATCCATCACAAATTAATTACACTGTGACGTGTTCAATAATTATGAAAAAAATGGTAAATGGTAAATCATTACCATATGAAAACAAAAGAAATTTAGAGTGATTTTAAAGAAAAATATAAAGGAAACAATAATTATGTTATTATAAAATTGTTAATCTACTTTTAAAATAATATATTTTTATTAATTAGTTATACTAATATTACATTATTAAGACAAAAATTAACTAACATCCTTACATCGCAAGGATATAACCCTATATATATTAAAAGTTAGATAGAATCAATATATAAGTGATACATAGGATAACATGTATAATACCACATAGGATTACTTGACTTCATAATGGTCTGTGTAGGCTAAGTTAATGCAATGCTACATTAAATTAAGATTTTAATTTTTCACATAATTTATATAGTAATTAGTAAAACTCCAACTTTAATATAATCTTTATTGAAGTAGTTAAATGAAAAGATAGTCTATTTAATTACTAAATTTGCTCACCGAAAAATGTCTCACATATTAAAGATTTTTGGGAACATAGTATATGAATAATTATGGAACAAATACAAAAGGAATTTCAAGTAATAATTTACGTGGAAAAAGAAAAGAAATTATTATAACTAGAAAACAATAATTATGTTGTAATAGGATTATTACTACTTTTAAAATTGACATGTTTTCTATGCTATTTATACTAATAAAATTAAAATAAAAATTGACATATTTTCTATGCATTGGATGCCACATAGGATACCCAATTTGAGTTAAGATGGGCATAGGTTTATTGCAATATCAATTCTACTTATTAAAGTGAATACTACTTATTAATTAGTAATAAAATTTAATATTTATATAAAATATATATTTAATAAATAAATTATTTAAATAAATAAAAACAATGTGAGTTGAACATTAAGAATGAAGAGTACATAATATCACAATGGAAAAGAAATTTAAAAAAAATGCTCAACTATTCGTAAATTAAGTAATCTAACATATCGTTTTTTGCTATTTGGGTCAATAATTATTTTTTTTATTATCAATACAATTTTAAATATGTTTGAACTACATCCTTGCATTGCAAGGGGTATGACCCTAGTGTTATATATGACTCAAGTGTATGTGGTGCCTAGAAGCTACACTATCAAATATAATTAACTATTCTAGAATACCTCATTATTTAAAAAGTGAATCTAAAAACAAAATTAAATTGTAACTGAAACCAGAAAAGAAAAGTATATGTTATTTCAACACAAATTAATTTTTTTAAAAAACCAACTTCAATTATAATCTAGATGGGAAAATAACAGAAATACTCGAGAAGAACAAGTTGCCCACTACTCAAATCAGTAAACACCTACAAGTTATTAAGGAAACAAAAGAAGCAGCAAATGACCATGACCCTGTTTTGACAATCAGCTGTTAATTTATTGTATTAGCTATAAACTAATTGTTTTAATTGTTTGACTTAATTAATTGCATTAACTACCAGTGAAAAAAAGTATTTAGTGAAGTTAGTTGTTTCTAACAAATAATACCTAAAGGATGCTCCTCTTGGAGTTCACTCTCAAACAATCAATAAGATTGTGAAATTTGAACTTAAGATAAGATCCTAATGATAGATTAATTACTTCCCACCAAATTCCACTCCTAAAGGCTTTTTAGCCACCAAAAAAGAATTCTGAAGGAAAGACCCTAATTAACTACTCTTAATTTAAGAGATAAAGATTTAGAGATTTAGAGAAAAGATGACATTTTGCTTTTCATTGCATAATTCAACTCACGCTAAGTATACACGGAGGTCATTGGGTCTATAAATGCTCAAAGTAGAGGGGATTAGCTATTACATTAGTGGGGCAAGTGGACCACTAGGTGGCTTATAAAAATATCCTATAAGAACAATCCTAAAGCCTAAGATAATTAACAATCAAGATGAGCGACATTTTTCTATGATCTATTCCCCACCTTCTAGGGAATTCATAGAGGGTCCTACTCCACCAATAGGGGCCCGGCCACATGGGACTTCTTTCTTGGTGTATGTAGAATCACCCCATGCTAAGTAATCTCAAACATTCCAACAGTATCCTCCTTAATTAAGGCCAAATCCCACATTGCTTTAGAACTAAAATTTTGTGCACACTCCACATAATTTGGATCATTTCTTCCAAATTTACAATCCAGTACCAAATTTTAGCACATAGAACTAAAATAGACATCTAACGAAATCTGTAAAACTCAAGTTTACATCGATTGGGTTTCATTTGGTAGAATTTACACTTACAGATGAAAACCTGCACCGTAGGAGTTGGAGTTTTTATCACTTTAGGGAATTAAAATGCAACCTCACTTGGGATTTTATTGCATCATCCTGAATTTGACTCTCTAAGGCTCCCAACGAAGAAAGGATCGCCCCAATTGGACATCATTTTGGTGAGCAGCTAAGTCAAAACCGGGTGAAGTATTGGAACAATGACCGTCTTGACCAAGGAAGGCTAGTTTGGACTTTGATATGAATGAGGATGTAGCAAGAGTTGGTTTGGGGCATGGTATGTGTCAGACTGTGTCATTTGAAGTCACTTTGGGGCAAATTTGAAGCTCTATTTAGATCAAGGTTCTAAAGTATCGGACGTTATTCACAAGCTAGCCATCTAGATTTGATTCCATGTGAGCCTCAGAAAGATTTGGGTGCAATCTGGCTTGACCCAAACAAGTATTATTTGCATAGACCTTCTTAAACTTAAAAACTGAGTATCTGCAAAGTCTTTCAACTTGCCTTTGAGTCGGCTGAAATTTGGGTCCAGTTGTGTTCAGTTGATAAAATTTTGGTTTAGCAGAATGGTTCAAATGGCATCAATTTAAGTTCGGGTCTATGTGCTCAACTCTGATTTAGCAACATTTAACTTTGTGACAAGCATCCTGTTGAAGGGGTTCAACTAGGAAGAACAATCCCAACTAACTAGTCCCTCCTCACACAATTTGAATGATGAAAATGGAGTGACCCATGCGCAACATCCACATGCCATAACTCAACACTATTTAGAAGCACTAAAATCAACAAAACGTAAACTGCCCCACATCAAAACAACCTCTAGAAAGTGGAAATGAACTCCCTAGCAAAGTTAGCCATTTGTATTATGACCATAAACTTAGTTATGATTACCTCAAATGTGAGTGCAAGTGCAAGTGCGAGTGCAACAAAGAACGGCGTGAATGGCCCAGGACTTCAATGCTTCATTGCATGCCGAACTGACATGGTGAAATGTTCAACAGATTGCTTTTCTAAAGTGGCGGACAAACTGATCAAGTGCTTCATAGATTGTGGAATGCCAGATCCCAATTGTATCACCAAATGCGTGTTAGGGAATGGCTTACTCAAACCTAAAGCCTCTCCTCCCATCACTATCCCTATACCTCACTAATTTAGTAATAATTATCATCTCATTCAAAAATGGAGAATGGAAAATGACATCAAGTTATATGCTATTAGACTTGGGTACACCTTAGGTGTGATTACTCTTGGAAGCCTTGTTGGGGCAATGAATAATGGATGTTTCTTGTTTATTTGTTTGCTCTCTAATTAAGCAATGATGTGAGCAATGAAAATAAATGTGTGGGTTGAATATTAATGCATGCAAAGAGTCTATAGTGACATGAATGGAGGAGGCTCTGCTCCTTCCAAGACTTATTAAAATTGAAAACGAAC
>JAKOGI010001066.1:222500-225000 GCA_029747015.1 Carnegiea gigantea
GTTTTTGCACCTGTATAGACACGCCACATATACGTCCGTCGTATGTTTGATCTTTGTTCTGTTAAAGTCTGTGACTCTCCAGTTCTATGCCCTTTCATTGCATCGAATTCAAATTCAATACCTCAAAATTTTCACCAACAGGTAGTGTGCTAGGGTGTTTGATATAGTAACCTTAATCCTAAATTATAAAATTATAGTGAGATTGATTCTATTAAACTTTTGATTTAAAAATTATAGATAACCTACTACTCTATATAAACAGAGTATAGGAAATTCAGAGAGACATTTTACTTTAGTCCGTATAATCCAAACTAAAAAAATTAGTCTTATCAGTTCAGACAGTCGAGCTAAATATGGATTGGATGTATTCATGTTAAAGTAAAATACAAGTTGGGTGCATTTCGGGTTTAGATAGGATACGAGAAGGCATATTTCGGTTTTGCGGGTTTTAGGTCGACCCAACGGGATCGAATCTCTTTTTTTAAAAAAATTGTTTGTACTTTTATCATATTAAAATGTTACAAGAAAATAGATTTTTTGTAGCAATTTTTTGTGGCAAATAAAAAATTGTTACAATCCTCTAGAAATATTGAAATAATTGTAGCAAAGTAAAAATTGCCAAAAAAAACTAGATCTATTGTAGCAATTGTCTAAAATTGCCACTAATGGGATAATAATTTCCTTTTTTTTAAAAAAGCAGCAAATATGCAAACTTCAGGGGGAATTTTTCAACCCATAAAAAAAGTTTTCCTCCTTTTTTTAATTACCTTGTTAGAATATTGTTTGCGCTAAAAATATGCTGTTTTTACATTTCTTTATATCTAATTTATGCTTGTAATGATTATTATTTTAGATTTTTATTTGATTTTATTTTACTTTGTAAGTGTTGAATAAATCGAAAAAATGCAAAAAAAAAATGAAGAAATTGGCCCACTCCCTCGCCGCCCTAAAATTAGAAAAAGCAAGGCAAAAATAAAAACAAAAAAAATCCTAATATCTACCCTCCCTCATGTGCCCGGCACGCGCCTTCTTACCCCCCCTCCCCCCCAATTTCTCCTTCTCTCTCCTCTCGGGTTGCCCAAAGCCTTAGTACACCCCACCCTTCCAACTCTCTCAGCTTCGACATCCTCACCATTATCGCCAACTCTCTCTCGCTCTAGCACCACCATCACCCACCATCATCTTCCACCACCTTCTCGGGTGCACGCACTACACCAATTCACCTCCACAATCAGCCAGCGCATCAATCATCCCGTCGTCCACCTCGCATAAGTTGAAGGGCCGTGATTGAAGAAAGGGAGGCTATAAATGGAGGTGGCGGCGGCAGAAGCTAGGTATCAAATTAGGTGTAGTTCAAGTTTTTAAGATTTAATTTAGGGTTCCTGTTAGTTTCAATTTGAATTTTTACGTAATTCATAGGGTTTTAATTATCGAGTTTCATTTCAGGTTTAGGGTTTTAATTCGGGATTTATCTGCATTGGTTCTCGAATTTTAGATCTTCTTCTGGTTTGCAATATCATGTTTTTACAGCTTGGTTTGTGGAATTGGGGGTAGATAGTCATAATTTTCAGCGTGTTTCAATTTATGCTTTGGTTTTTACAGCGTGTTCGGTTTTCTGCTCTTCGCCGTTAATGGAGGTCACAGAATCGGGGTTTGATGGTTCATTTTTGTGTCTCAATTTATGCTTTGATTTGTATCAAATCCATTTCCTTTTTTGCTCTATTTTCGATTCTGCTCCCCCTCCCCTGTAGCACTGTTTCGCTTCCAGTGTTAGTCTGTTATTTTTCTGTCTCTTAATTCTGCTTTAATTGATGCATAATGAGCTGAGTGTCAAATGGCAGATTTGGTCCTCTTGCCCTCTTCTTCTCTGTTTCAGGGTTCGATTTGCTGCTATATTTCTCTTTGCTGTTCTCCTCTGTTTGCTCAATCACGGTTGCTCACGTGCTTACATTTGGACACTGAATGTCTGGATTCTGTCAGTCTGCTTTGGGTTCATCTAGAGCTTTTGATTGGAATGTTTCTGGTTTACTCTTCTGCACTTTCCCCTTCCCTTGTTCTTTCTAACAATTTGGCTAGTGCACTGTAGTTTTGAATGCAGAGAAGGAGTGGTGAGGTTAGGCAGATGGTGAAGCTAGCTGGCAGTTATCTGGTTCAATACTTATACTAGTTAAAATTCAATCTTTCGTTTTGTTTCCATTTGCTATAGGGGTTCAATGCTAGTGGTATAGATTATTAAGTCTTGGCAAATTAGAATATGAGTGTTCAGGTTTGGTCATTTGTTAGTGTAATTATGACGAATGCTTAGCTTGCGCTATACATTTATTAGTATGCCTAATTTGTTTGATTAGTTTCATTTTCCTGAACTTTTGTTTCTTTTGTTTAGATAATGTAGTGGGTTGTATTTGAGTTTGCTCTATTAAAATTTGCTAGGCCTTATGAAATCATGTGATTGTTAGTAATTAGTATGTTTAGTGATTATTGTTTTAGTTAGCCTAAGAAT
>JAKOGI010001066.1:230000-320998 GCA_029747015.1 Carnegiea gigantea
GGATCAGGTCGGGTTATTCTCATTAGTTTTCTAAAATATCAGCTTGCCTTACTTTTGGAGTGGATAGTTTGATAGTTGCAAGATCAACATGCAAAGTTTTATGGAACAAGCTGCTCCTGTTACCTGGGTTCTGTCCTCCTTCTGGCAAGCATCCACATTAATCTTAAAGGTTGGTTTCATTGGAGGCTTCCAAGATATGATCCTTTGCTATGAAGCAAATAGGTGATCTTGCAATTTACTCACAAAAGCCAAATCACACATAATACGTTGCCAAATTTTGATGAGTAAGTTGACGTACCTTATCCAAAACACAACTATTCATGTAAAACCAAATATGGAACAAAGTGTCTGCAAATTTGATGATCCAGCCTTTACAAAAGCTAGAATTCATATTAAACAGCATCCAGTTTTCCTATTGAACAGAGAAGAACACCTGATGATTATGAGCAGAAGAGGGAGGAAGGAAGCACGTTCACGTAAGCAAAAGGATAATCTCTAAATAGATGTAAGTTGTCTTCCAGATGAAATCCACAAATAACACAGCATGCATCAATACATGGAATATATCGAGCTAATTTGGCGGCTACTGATAGAGTTTTACTAGGATTATAATAGGAGTTCTACTAGAATTAAATTATTTGTATTCTCCAAAGTTTTTCTATTCCTAGACTTCTAAACATATCATGGATTAAGAGTCCTTCTAGGAATAGCTTTCCATTTCGTAGCAAACTCGTGTAACTATATATATGTATGCATCATTGATGTGAAGCAGATACAGATTGAGAATTCTTCTTCGCCAAAACTAATTCTTGTCTTACATATTTCTTCATGGTATCAGAGCAAGGTTCTGCTAAACACAATTCAACATGAGTAAATTTATAATTGACAATACTTTCCCTTATTATGTTCATCCCTCCGAGGGATCAAGAACTACAATCACAGCAGTAGTTTTTGATGGGAATAATTATATATGATCTTTGGGAGAAGGCGGTTATGGCAGCTTTGAGATCAAAAAATAAACAAGGTCTCATCAATGGAACCTTGACGTTGAAAGAGACCGCCAAACCTGCCGAAGTGCAAGCATGGGACATGGTGAATTCTACGATCTGCTCATGGCTCTTGAATATCATCGACCCAAAAATACGACCCACCATAGCTTATACAAACACCGTAAAAATCATGTGGGATGACATAAAAAATAGATATGGTGTCTCCAATATCCCCAAGAAGCATGATTTAAAGGCTAAGATAGCAAATTGCAAACAAAGCACCACCATGACGGTAGTTGAATACTATGCTATGATGGTAGGTTTGTTGAACGAACTCGATGTTATTATTACTCACCATCAATGTACTTGTGGAAATTGCAAGTGCAAGATTGGTGAAGCTCTTGTTAAAGAAGCCGAAGAAGAGAAGACTCATCAATTCCTCATGGGATTGCATGATAGAAAGTACTCTATTTTGAGAGGTCAAATCCTTGTTATGGAGCCCCTGCCCACTCTTGAGAGAATCTTTAACATTGTTAGACAAGAAGAATGCCACAAGAATGTGGTGAATGATCGCGAAGAGAAACCAGAAGGCGTAGTCGCATTCGCAGCCAAACACAGCGCAACTGAGAAACCAACTTGTCAACATTGTGGAAAGTACGGGCATGACAAAGCTGGATGCTTTGAGCTGATAGGCTATCCTACTAGCTGGGGCAGTCGTGGCAAAGGCAGAGGAGGCCAAGGTGGTGCACGCGACAGCAGGGATGGTTGCGGTGGAGCAGGACGAGGAGCACCCACAGCAGGCAGAGAAGCTGGACGTGCAGATAATTCGAGTCTGTTCGCTAGAGCTTCACGCACAGACAACACCAATGCAGAAGTTGTTTCGGCAGTGGCTGAACACAACACAAACCCAACTCTTCCCGGCTTTACAACTGAACAAGTCCAACGCCTAATGAGCCTTTTAGAGACCCCTGCAAGCGAAACTGAAAAATTGTCAGGTAACCCTAAGCCACCATGGCTTATTGGCAGCGGAGCATCGACTCACATGACCGGAGAAGTTGGTTCACTGTTTAACATAGAGAAGATTGATCCAATAATTATTGATCTTCCAAATGGTCAAAAGACCATTGCCGATAAACAAGGAACAATTATGTTGGATAAAAACTTGAGTTTGGATAAAACTCTTTTAGTTCCTTTCTTAACTTGTAATCTTGTTTCAGTTTCTAGAGTTTGCAAGGATTTGCACTGTACCGTAACCTTCAGCGATGATTCATGTATTTTATAGGACCGTACCATGAAGATTCTGATTGGATTGGGTGAGCAACGAGATGGGGTTTATGTGTACAAGCAGGCCGCATAAATCAGATTCATGCGGTAAAGAAGGAGCATACGGTTTGGCATCATCGGCTAGGTCACCCATCTTCTGAGATCATGTCTATTTTTTTAAAAAAATTTAAGCAATTCCATTTATCGAGACTCTTTGTGTGATGTATATTTTTGGGTAAAGCAAACTAGAAATTCTTTCCCTTTAAGTCATAATAAAGCCCAAAATTTATTTGAAATAGTTCATTATGATATTTGGGGACCATATTGGGTTTCTACCTCTTGTGGTGCCCGTTATTTTTTGACTTTGTGTTGACGCTAAAAATGTGCTATTTTTACATTACCTTTCTGCCTAATTTATGCTCGAAATAATTGCGAGCTTTAGGTTTTTATGCAATTTTATTTTGTTTTTGCAGGTATTGAATAATTCGGGAAAATGTAAGGAAAAGGATGAAGGAATCCTGAAAATTGAAGAATTGGGCCGAATGGAGTCAAACCCAAACCAAAAACAACAAAAAAATAAAAAAAATAAAAGCCCAAATCCAGTCATGTGCATGTCACGTGACCCTTACTTCTTCCCCCCTAACCCCATTTCTTTCTCTCTCCTCTCTTCTTGCTCTCCATTCCTAGAAATTCCAATCCCTAACCCCGACCTCTACTGCTCCTGTACTCATCTTCTTCATCTTCCCACTCCACGCTACATCTCCATGGCTCTTTTGCTGCAACCAGTCCCTTGGTCGCTCCACTGTCATCGTCATCTTCTCCTCCATCTTTCTTTCTTCTTCTTCCTCACTGTCAGCAAACCCGAACCCAAAGTCCTGCGCGTCTCTTCATCTTCTTCACGCTTCGACGGTTTCAAATCATAAAGTGGATGTTTAATGTCTGATTAATGGGGGCAACCAAAGGGCTTCTGGGCGGCCTTTTTGGAGCCTTCAAAAGCGGAATGGGGCTCGACAGAGAGGGGGGGCCAGTTTTAACTTTTCAGGTTCAATTTGAGGCTTCATTTCAACATTTTTTAGCTTAGATTTTTAGGGTTTGTTTCTGCTCATTTTCGAATTCCACATATAATTTTAGGACCTTTAATTTTCATGTATTGTGTTCGATTTTGTGAATTCCGATTGACATTTGCAATTTCTGTTATGCCTTTCAATATTTTGGATTTGGCTAATCTTAGGTTGATTGTGACACTGCCTGAATTCTGCATATGATTCTCCTCACTTTCTAGTAATTAAACTTTGGGTGGCTTGTTGTTGCGTTCGAAATTCCCCTCCCTTGCTTTCGCTTCTTCTTTGTTCAATTTCAGTTTAATTTGTTGTTTGTTGCTTGGATTCTACTTGTTGCTCAATTTTTCCAGTTTTAGAACCCTTTCTCTAAGATTGTGTTTGGTTCCCCTGTTCGGGAGTTTTGGGACTACGAAAATTAAAGTCTGATTCGCTTTTGGGTTTTGGTTGTTTTAGGCAGAGTAGTCTGAAGGGGGGTGATTGACAAGAATTTGAGCATGAATTACTCTTTACTTTTGATTAGTGCCAACCGAGTTAGGATGATTTGGTTTATGGTTGTTAAGAGATGTTTATTGTACTTACATATGAGTCCCTAGTTTTTGTAGCTAATGAGTTCGGACAACTATAGCACTTTTGGTTAATAGTATTTATCTTGGCTTTTAATCGTGTGTTATTCTAGAATTTTAGTGATCCAATTTCGCAACCCATCCCTGAGGACGATACCCATAATTCGTACAACGATAAAACGTATGCTTGCAAAAAATCATAACAAGTTTTTCACGCCGTTGCCAGAGAAGGAGTTGTGAGATTAGGTTGCTTCGAGTCGTAGTTTAGTTATTCTAGTCATTTGCGTCAATTTCGTTTTAGTTTTATTTTTGTTTTAGTAGGTTTCGGTTGCGTTTTTATTTTGTTTTAGTAATTTCGTTTAGATTATTTTCAATTGTTGAAGTAAGTTCATGTTTTGATTCTTGTTGTTTAGATTAGTTTCATTTCAATTTTTAGACATTATTCTGGTGTGATTTTTGCAGTTCTAACCAATTTGGGTTTTGTGCAGAAAAAAAAAACAAAGCAACTTTTTGGTTAGTCTTTGCTTGTTTAGGGTTTTAGTTTATTTTCTATTTTTGTTTTAGTTTATTTTCTGTTTTCTATTTTTGTTATCCTTTTAAAAAAAAATGATGCTCATGCTTAGTGTTTATGCTTTGTCGTTTTGTCTTTTTCTTTTGGTAATCTTGTTCTATTTTTGTTGGTTTATTTTGTGTGCTTAACTTGCTTATTTCAGTCTTATGTTTTGTTTTAGTGACTAGTTCGTGATTAGTGTCCTAGAGTCATTTTCATTTTCTTTCCCTGAAAAAAAATTGAAAAGCCAAAAAAATTAAAAAATTCTTAAAAAGTCCAAGAAAAAAAGAGTTCAGGAATGCCAGTTTTTAATTTTTCACAGTTTGAGCATGAACCTTTCTAGAGTTATCTGTCTAGACTTAATGCTTATCGTGCTCAATTGAATCACAATTTCGAGAAATGGAAAATTTGTGAGGTCATCGTTGTAGATCTAAATTCTGAATTTCATGGTCATGTTGAGTCTATTTATCGTGGGGGTCTACTAGGATTATTAACTAGAACTCAAGATGAGGTTTGGGATTTCTTTGAAAATTTAGCTTGGGATAATTATGAATTTGAACAAGCTAAAGTGACCATAGGATACCCAACTCATGAGTCCAATTTTTATGCTAATCCTTATCACCATGATCACTGTATAGATTCTTATGACCCCTCTCATGCTTATGTGCCTCCTGTTTTGTGTGATTACTGCGAGTCTTCTGATCATGCTGCTTATACTTGCGTTTATCATGATTTTGATGCTAATTATGCAAGTATGGAAAAAAGCTTAAATGAATTGACTGATAAAGTAATGGAGATAATGAAAGCAAGAATTACTGAACATTCTCACTGTTTTAATCAGAATAGGGAGCAATGTAATGAGTCTGACTCTACTTTAGGATATCCTAAACCTGAAGTTAGTCTTTCTGATGATTTTGAGCCCTCTTATCAATCTAGGCCTCATTTACATGATGATCTGTCTTTGCCTAGCCTTGAAAAAGAGAGCAACCTCCCTGTTTCTCTGTCGCCTGACCTTGCTCCACACACTAACTCACAAAAGGATGTCACTGATGATGTCCTAGTTTATGCTGACCCACCCACCACTTTTGATGACTCTTTTGAATTTGAGGGTCAGGAACATGAGAGACCTGATAGGTTAGATATGAGCATCCCATCTGTCATCCAGCATCATGATAAGTTCAATGATATTTCCCAGTTGTCGTATGAGGAGGAAGTTGAGCCCACTACTGTAGAATCCAATGATGATATTCTTTCTGTAGAATATGAATCTTTTTCGTATGGGTTTAATTTTGTTGAAAATTTCGATGAGAGTTTTTGTGTTGAATATGAATCTTTTTCTTTTGATCCCATCCAAGCTGACCTCCTTTTTGAATCTCACAGGTCTAAATTTATTGAGTCTGAGACCATTGCACTAAACATTTTGATTTAAACCAGACTCATGAGCGTATTGAACTTAAAGGACTTGTTGATTTAGGACCCTTTGTTTTGCCTAGACAGTTCGTTCATGACGATCCTATTTCTAGGCTGATGACCCATATGTTGGCTAATTTTGAGTATGTCTGCCTATTTTTTGATTGGGCCTACCAATTTGACAAGTTAAAACGAGCCCTGATTTGTGCTGCATTATTGTGGTGGATGTACTTTATTTGGTACCAACTCTTACACCTTCGTTGTCTTAATTTTATCGAGAGTTGGTCTTCTGTGTTTGATAAGCTTCTTCGTGCTTTGTTGGGTTTTGATTTGAATAGCAGCTTGTGAATTGTAATGGAGTGGCTGATGCTCTATGGTCCTCATTTGAGTAAGACTATAGCTTAGGTGTATTTCAACACCTGACCTGGTATGCTCGTTCCACTCCCTTCTCTTCCCTCTTCTTTTTCGTTTCTTTTCTTTCTCCTAGTTGTAGATATTTAGGACTATAATGGGTGATCGATCTTGAGGAGAAATTTGAAATTTGTTGAGTCGTGTTGGCTGTGATCACCCTTGGTTGGATTTTGTTTTGTTCTTCCTTGTTAGTTGTGGATATCTAGGAATTTTTTTTTTTTTTTTGAGTTTGATGCTTTGTTCTGTGAGTTTTTGATTTTCTTTGATTTTCTTTGGTTGTGTTATGTGAGTTTGTATATATTTGTGTTTTGTCTCGGTTTTATATGTTGCTTATGTGTTGCGTTTTGGCATCTTAACTCCCACAATGAGGACATTGTGGAGTTTTGGTGAGGGGGTGAGGTGTCCATTATTCGAAAATTTTGGAATCCAGTTAAAAAAAAAAAAAAGACAACTTTGCAAATCTTTGAAAATTCAAAAAAGATTTTTGTTTTGTTTTTGGGGAAGTTTTGTATTATTCTGATCAATTTAAATGCCCTATGCTTCGATTGATTAGCCTGTATATACGCAAGATGTGCATGTTAGGTCTCCATCCTCAGTGTCTCATTCTTAGCCCTAATTCTAACCCTATTTGTTCAATATCGCTGTGATCCAATCGCCATTTATTTCATCTTCATTGTCTTAAGGTCTTCGTTTTCCATAATCAGCTCTTCTTCTTGTTTTTGACACAATTACTTTGTTTTTTTCTTATTGAAAAAAATGAAAAAAAAAGGAAAAAAGAAAAAAATGAATTAAAAAAATGAAAAAAATGGAAAGAAAAACTGAAAAAAGAGAAAGAATAAACAAAAGAAAATGAAATAAAATTTGGAATGACAAGTATTCCTTTGAGGCATGTGTTACTGGGCGTTACCCTTTGAAGCACGTGCTACTGGGTGTTCCCTTTGAGGCAATACTGCAACTGGGGAAGTTTGCTTCCTATGTTATTAAATCAATAACGTAGCTTGTGTCAGTTAAGTAGGATTGAGTTTGATTTTTGGTAAACCTGAGCACTAGGATGATGATACACTTGCACACAAGTACTGAAATGGATTCCAAATCTTGATGTACAATGGGGTGAAACGTTAGTGCTTGGATGTCATTCATGGGGTAGAGAGCCTTGATGAGTACATTTTGTTTATATGCATGCCAATATCTTTGCTACATAGGTGATTCAGTTGATTAGAATGTGTATATATTTTTCCCCAACTTTGTACATATTAATTTTTGAGGAGAAAAAAAAAGATTTTTAAGTCACTTTTTATGTTTTCTTTCATAGATTTTGTAGGTATATCTTCTACAAACCCTCACAGGGATAACCTAGGGGTTTAAAGGGCTTGTTGCACATGCTAAGTGCTACCGTGATTCCTACGAAAGTGAGTTAGTTTTTTTATTTTGCTTTTCTGGGATTGTTAGTCTTGTTTTACTCGAGGATGAGCAAGACTTTGGTGTGGGGGTATTTGTTGACGCTAAAAATGTGCTATTTTTACAGTACCTTTCTGTCTGATTTATGTTCGAAATAATTGCAAACTTTAGGTTTTTATGTGATTTTATTTTGGTTTTACAGGTATTGAATAATTTGGGAAAATATAAGGAAAAGGATGAAGGAATTCTAAAAATTGAAGAATTGGGCCGAATGGAGTCAAACCCAAACCAAAAACAACCACCAAAAAAAAAAAAAAAGCCCAAATCCAATCATGTGCATGTCACGTGACCCTTACTTCTTCCTCCCTAACCCCATTTCTTTCTCTCCCCTCTCTTCTTGCTCCCTAACCCCATTTCTTTCTCTCCCCTCTCTTCTTGCTCTCCATTCCTAGAAATTCCAATCCCTAACCCCGACCCATGCTGCTCTTCTACTCTTCTTCTTCATCTTCCCACTCCACGCCACATCTCCATGGTTCTTTTGTTGCAGCCAGTCCCTTGGTCGCCCCACTGTCATCGTCATCTTCTCCCCTATCTTTCTTTCTTCTTCTTCCTTACTGTCAGCAAACCCGAACCCGAAGCCCTGCGCGTCTCTTCATCTTCTTCACGCTTCGACGGTTTCAAACCATAAAGTGGATGTTCAATGTCTGATTAATGGGGGCAACCAAAGGGCTTCTAGGCAGCATTTTTGGAGCCTTCAAAAGCAGATCGGGGCTCGACGGAGGGAGGGCCAGTTTTAGCTTTTCAGGTTCAATTTGAGGTTTCATTTCAACGTTTTTTAGCTTAGATTTTTAGGGTTCGTTTCTGCTTATTTTTGAATTCCACATCTAATTTTAGGACCTTTAATTTTCATGTATTGTGTTCGATTTCGTGAATTCCGGTTGACATTTGCAATTTCTGTTATGCCTTTCAATGTTTCGGATTTGGATAATGTTAGGTTGATTGTGACACTGACTGAATTCTGCATATGATTCTCCTCACTTTCAAGTAATTAAACTTTAGGTGGCTTGTTGTTGCGTTTGAAATTCCCCTCCCTTGCTTTCGCTTCTTCTTTGTTCAATTTCAGTTCAATTTGTTGCTTGTTGCTTGGATTCTGCTTGTTGCTCAATTTTTCTAGTTCTAGAACCCTTTCTCTGAGATTGTGTTTGGTTCCCTCGTTCGGGAGTTTTGGGACTGCGAAAATTAAAGCCTGATTTGCTTTTGGGTTTTGGTTGTTCGAGGCAGAGTAGTTTGAAGGGGGTGATAGACAAGAATTTGAGCATGAATTACTCTTTACTTTTGATTAGTGCCAACTGAGTTAGGATGATTTGGTTTATGGTTGTCAAGAGATGTTTGTTGTACTTACATATGAGTCCCTAGTTTTTGTAGCTAATGAGTTCGAGCAACTATAGCACTTTTGGTTAATAGTATTTATCTTGGCTTTTAATCGTGTGTTATTCTAGAATTTTAGTGATCTAATTTCGCAACTCATCCTTGAGGACGATACCCGTAATTCGTACAACGATAAACTGTACATTTGCGGAAAATCACAACACTTTGGTGGATGGTTTTAGTAGAAGTGTATGGGTTTATTTGATGGTGGAGAAAAGTGAGACGAACAAACTTCTTAAAGGTTTTATGGCTCTTGTCAAAAATCAGTTCAACAAAGTTGTCAAAATTTTGAGAACTGACAATGGGTTCGAGTTGAAATCAAATGAGATGATAGATTTCTATAGAGAATCTAGTCTTTTGCATCAAACTAGTTGTGTAGATAGCCCCAGCATAATGGAAGGGTAGAATAGAAGCATAGACAAATTTTCGATATTGCTCAGGCTCTTAGATTTCAGGTAAAGTTACCTTTGGATTTTTGGGGCGAATGTGTTTTAACTACCATGCACTTGATAAATCGGACACCAAATAAATTATTACAAGGAAAGATTCTTGACGAAATTTTGTTAGGAAGAAAACCTACCTATGATCATCTTCGAATGTTTGGTTGTTTATGTTATGCCCGAAATAGAACTCGAGAAAAGGATACGTTTGCCTCCCGAAGTAGAAGATGTGTATTTATGGGATATCCTTTTGGTAAAAAGGCATGGAGATTATACGACCTTGAAAAGAATGAATTCTTTGATAGTAGAGATGTTAAATTCTCTGAGAATATCTTTCCCTATGCTCAACAAATCTCTACGGAATTTTCAAATCCTCATAACCAAATTCTGGGTTCTTCACTGTCTTGGGATATTAAAGTTAATCCTCAAACAAAAGAGCACTTGGACGACAGGGGGAGCACTGATGGGGCTGTTCATTAACCGCCAGTAACACGCCGATCAGCACTGAAATAGAAAACACAAAGCAGGCGCCCAGTGATGGGGGCCGTAGACAGCAGCCCAACGAAGGCCCAAGTTCAGAGCAGTAGACCGAGTGTAATCCACAGCAGCCCACCAAAGTGCCCAGTCAACAGAGGCTAGAATCTCAAGCCCGGAAAGCACCATCTCATCTCAGCGACTATATCTGTTATAGCACATAAATCAAAAACCCCGCCTCCGTAACTCATCCAACCAAAAGTGAATCTTCAGGTATGTGTTATCCCTTGTAAAATTATGTTACTTGTACAAAGTTTTCTACTAATCATCAAAGGTTTCTTGCGGCCACTATGAAAATTGTGAGCCACGTTACTACCAGGAATCGGTAATAGATGTCAAGTGGAGACATGTAATGCATGAGGAAATAACGGCACTTGGGAGATAGTCGATTTACCCTATAACAAGAAACCCATATAAGTGGGTATATCATGTCAAGTACAACTCCGACGATCTATAGAACGGTACAAAGCTCGTCTTGTAGTGTGAGAAGATCATCAAATCGAGGGTTTAGATTATACTGAAACCTTCACGCCTGTAGCTAGGATGACTAGTGTTAGATGCTTTCTATCGGTGGTTGTCGCAAAGGGATGGGAGCTACATCAGATGGATGTCAACAGTGCTTTCTCACATGGTGATTTGGATAAAGAAGTCTACATGAGATTACCTCCAGGTTTTAAAACTGTAGGTAAAAACAAAGTTTGTAAACTAAAGAAATCTTTATATGGTTTGAAACAAGCTCCCAGACAATGGTTTGTAAAACTCTCCTCTAACTTTATGAATATGGATTTGTACGATCATATTCAGATTATTCCATATTTACCTATAGGAAGGGAAGTATTTTTATGGCTCTACTTGCCTATTGGATGATATTATTTTAGCAAGTAATGATTCAGCAGCATCGGCAAAATTAAAGACTTATCTACATGAATGTTTCAGCATCAAGGATTTGGGGGCCCTCAAATATTTTCATGGGATTGAAGTAGCTAGAGGACCACAAGGACTATTTTGGTGTCAATGGAAATATGCCCTTGAAATTGTGGATGAGTGTGGTCTAGTAGGTGCAAAACTTGCTTCTTTTCCAATGGAAGCAAATCACAAACTTGCTGTGGCAATGAGTCCTTTATTACAAGATCTAACTCGATAGCGGAGACTTATGGGACGACTTATATATCTCACTATTATGAGACCTAATCTTGCTGATGCCATTCATATTTTATCCCAATTCATGCAGGAGCCTAGAGAAGAACATATGGATGTAGCACAACGAGTTGTGCGTTATTTGAAAGGTAGTCCAGGATAGGGCATCTTACTTCTTAAAGAAAACAACCTACAACTAGTGGGTTACTGTGACTCAGATTAGGGAGCATGTCCTGTTACTAGAAGATCTCTGACCGGATATTTTGTGACTCTTGGAGGGGCTCCTATTTCATGGAAAACCAAAAAGCAGCCTCTGTCTCTCGTTCTTAAACTAAAGTCGAATATCGTTCCATGGCTTTTGCAACCAGTGAACTACTTTGGGTTAAAGGATTCCTAGCTTCAATGGGAATATTTCATACTCAATCGATATCTTTGTGGTGTGATAGTCAGGCAACTATTCACATAGCAAATAATCCTGTATTCCATAAAAGGACAAAATACATTGAAATTGACTGTCACTTTGTTCGTGAAAAGCTAGATGCAAAAATGATTCAGTTATGCAAGATCCATACCAAGTAGCATCCAGCGGACCTCTTCACCAAGGCATTAGGGCAAGCACAGCTCTAATTCTTGAAGAGCAAGTTGGGCATTCTTGATCTACATGCGCCAACTTGAGGGAAAGTGATAGAGTTTTACTAGGATTATAATAGGAGTTCCACTAAAATTACATTATTTGTATTCTTAAAGTTTTTCTATTCCTAGACTCCTAAACATATCAGGGATTAAGAGTCCTTCTAAGAATAGCTTTCCTTTTCATAGCAAACTCATGTAACTATATATATGTATGTATCATTGACGTGAAGCAGATATAGATTGAGAATTCTTCTTCACCAAAACTAATTCTTGTCTTACATATTTCTTCACTGGAAGAAATTTATGATTTAATCTCTATAAATGAAACTTCATCTTAGCAGGCATCTTAAGTTGCTAGATCTCCTTAGCGAAAAGAGGACAGGGTAATGAAATAGAATTAATAGCTTTATAAGTATTAATAGCAATGGAAAATGGAGTCCCTTCACCAGAGTCCCACACCATACCGTCAAATCATTTAGCAAGGGATCTTTTGGGATTGGAACATGAAGAATTTGCTTAACAAGTTCCTCTAGAACCCATTTCTATAATTTAGTAAGATTCCATGGTTTCAGGAATAAAATAACTTACCCGAACATAAGAATAGATCTTAGGAGTGTTTGAGGATATTTGAACAGCCAGTGGACCTATGGACAATCATTTCTCAAACCAAAAGGATGGGGATTTTCCATTTCCAAGCTTGATGCAAGGGTTGTGGACGAGATTAGATTTAAGAGTGCAGAGACTTTTCCAGAATGGTGAATGATGTGCTGTTGATTCAACAAACTCAACTTTAGATTAAAAGAGGTAGTTAGACCACACAAATTGGACCTAAGGAAGATTTTTCTTTTGGTAGATAACCCATAACAGTTTAAGCAAAAAATCTTTATTCCATTGAGCTAAATTTTTTTTTATCCCTAATCCACCCTTGTTAGTGGGGAGACAAATAGTTTTCCATCCAACCTAGGCCAGAAATCTACCATGACTAGGTCTATTCCAAGTGAATCATCTTAATTAAATCAAAGAGGCTTTGCTATAGGCATGGTCTTATCAGGTTGAGACTCTTGAAGTTGATCTCGATCATGAGGTCATTGATGAACTTTAGGATGGACCATTGAGTTGTAGTTCTTACCTTCAAGGTTTGTTAATGAGATTCGGGAATTATTGACCAGGAAATGGAAGGTTAGTTTAAACTATGCCCAACATTCTCTGCACTTGGTAAACAAATGGATGTGTTGGTTATCCATGTTGAACCTCCAACACTCCAAGTTTCCTTCAAAAAGCACTAGGTCTGGACAAAGAGACGTTTCATTATGCAATAAAGTTTTACTAAGACAACTCTATTTTTGGAAATGATGAATAGGAGATCTAGGAGTTTTGCATTTTGGTATTTGGAGTGGTATGTACTACTGTTAGTTGCAGATTACATTCATGAAGTTGATAACAAGTTTATCCTTGTTTGGAGTTTACCGATTACTCTCTCCTTTTTTGCTGTAAGGGAGTATGGCTAATGTCATTTGGACTGAGGCTTTGGGATACTATTTTTGGTCTAAATCACTGTATGTATCTAGTTTTATGAATTAACATAATTTTTGCCCTTTTTCTAAAAAAAAATAGTAGAATTTTTTTATCCCAAGAAGAGACACCCAGAAATCATCAATGCCTTAATATAAATATTACGGATCCTCTTAACCCATGGACATATTATTAAGTTTTATTTTTTATCCCAAGAAGAGACACCCAGAACTCATCAACACCGTAATATAAATATTACGGATCCTCTTAACCTGTTGACATATACATATTATGTGTGCACGCGTGCATGTGAGTGTGTATACATACATACATACATACATACATACATACATACATACATACATACATACATACATACATATATATATTATATATATATATATAATATATATATATATATATAATATATATATAGAGAAATTAAAACAAAACAAACTATTTTATTCTTTTAACACACGTCATTCTCTCAATTTTTAAAAATAATTCAAATTTTTTAAATACCATAATTTATTAATTAATATCTTAAAAAAAAGATCACTAAGATTTTCTTGAAAATATTTCTCTGATAATTATGAAAAGAATATCCCTTGGATGTGTGTATCATTATATGCCAACTTCCATTCAAAAGATCTCAAAAAATATTTTGGATAATATCATTAGATTTAATATACTGCAAATGATATAAATACCAGGCAAATGTATCCACTAACCATCCATAGCATGGGTCAAAAATATTATGGCATTAACAATTTGACCTAGACCACAAAATTACTATGTTTAGTGCAAATGCTTTATATGGCATGTTCAATTTTTATTTTATCTTTTTTTTTGCAAATAACTTAGTGCTTAGTGCAAATATCTTTGGTAAAAACAACAAGTTGATATATATATATATATATATATATATATATATATATATATATATATATATATATATATATATATATATATATATATATTGATGAGATGGTTTGTACAAATATCTTTGGGTATAAATATATGAGTGAGTGTTCAATCTAAAAAAAGATAATTTGATTATCTATTATTTGCTCAAAATAAATGATTAAATTAGTGTTCTTCATATAAATTTTATTTGTTTTAGTAGGGGTACTAAAATTTCAAAAAATGTGAATGAATAGCTCAACTTGGAAAAAAAAGGTTGGATTGAAAAATGAAGATGAGGCCTTATAACCCAACTTAGTAGACCCAAAATAATTGCCTATTTTCTCACTCCCTCCCCCCCCCCAAAAAAACCGTCTCACGTGACTGGCTTCCACCCCCTCCATTTTATTTATTTATTTACTAGTCTGGACGTGTACTTTGCATGATGCATGTTTAAATAGACATTTTATATACAGGTACTATGCAAGTAATCAATCGATAGCTATTATAGACATAGTTAAGATTATAATTTAGAAAAGATGTTAGAATAATCAATAAAAAATATAAGCAGATAACAACTTCGTGCATAACCATTTGGATTAACAATTAAAAACCATATGATCATGAAAGGGTTTCTAATAGTATGATGCAGATAGTAGATAGTGATTAGGATAAAAATCACACGAGATGACATGATGAGAAGTCAATCTATGATGCCAATGATGAAGAATCCACCTTCTCTTCTTATACCTACACATAAAATAAAGTCTTATTAATAATTTGAATAACAATAATGGGATTGAAGTTTATATTTACATGTTGTCTACCTAGTGTACCTAACATTAGTGTTTCAAAAATAATAAACTTCATCCCCCCAGTTAATTGCCACAATAAAAGCGATATGAACTTTTACTTCATGGTGGCATGGAGGCTCCATAATTAATATCCATGATTTACCTATGTAATAATCTATAATCACAAAAAGCGATAGATAACCATATGGACGTGCAAAATATTAACATAGGATAGTCAATAATAAATAATAAACTATATAAAATGTGATAAGCATGGAAGCTTACAATACCCACGCTGCATACATATCCAACTGGGTCGTTCGTATATAAAAAAATTCGAGCATCCTCACGAAGAACAATACTCTCTATAACCTGTATTATCTTGTAAGAGAACTCTAAATATGTACCTATAATTTTGAATAAAATAGGATGGTTATAATAATACAAGCATGCATTTGAAAAAGTATAACAAAGTACAAAACAATAGACAATCAAGTACATAAACATGTTTTGTGTCGAATTTGGAGGTTGGCATGTGTATTAAGGTACATTCAGAGCGAATACGTAAGCAGCGGGTAGACCCTTTATGGGGAGAACCTGATAGTCCATAAATATAACGTTCTACAATATGCGTTACTCATATACTCGAACCATCATTGATCACATGAGTCGAACAATTAGTGTCACAAATCTATTACAAGGGTTGATAGCGCATATAGGCAAAGAAGTATGTACTAAACCTGACATGTCTATAATCATAGATAAATAAAAGAAAATAGATGGGTATGATCCTGATGAAGCAAAAACATCATGATTGTGAAGGAAAGAATATTAATGTAAATAACACCATTATTATATGATTGGAAAAGGACTAACCAAGCATCAGGATTGCCATTAAAAATTTCTCAGTAGACAATATTTTTAGTCATTTTATGAGGCACATCCTTTTGTTGCAAATTAAGAACTTTAACCCTGAAGGAGGCGTAACGTGAGAGGTAGCTACATATAGTTGATTGTGGGAGGACATAGGTTTTGGAAGATAAACTCCTACCTATTGTACTGTTTAACCTTGATTTTTATTAATTGTCATTGTAAAACCCAATTTGGTGATTCATTAGTTAAGTCAACTCGTGGGATTGTCACTATTTGCTCAATTTTTCTTCCGGTCAAGATTTTGGCTTGGACCACCTTACTACCAAGTGTTTCAATAATTAAGCTAGTGTATTACATAACCTAATTGATGGGTCAAGATTTCTTAATAGAACAACAGAGACACCAGCTTTGAACTGAATTTCATGATTCAGGAAGCCTAAAAAGTTCATACCATGTAGCATCTCTGGTAGATTAATGTCATCAATAACAGAATCAATATTAGCTGATAGGAATGTGTCAGAACTTAGGTATTTATGGCTATTACCACGAACCATTGATAGAATTTTGGAATTTATTTCATCCACATCAGTATTTACGGCTGCCAATATGCAATGGTCGTGAAAGTATGACTCATCTCTATATGTTTCCACTAAACCTGTATAACAAATTAGATCAAGTTTGTGAGGCCGTTGTTGTCATTCTTGATGTGAAATTCTTCAAGAATCTCTATCCAATCTAGTTCACCACCGCTTGAAAATGACAATCCTTGCACACAACCATTACCAAAATTCAAAGTTCATTCTATAAAACTCCACAACCACTCATGTTCATTGTCACTTAAATTTGAGTGCATAAGTCCCATGTTGGTTCCAAGATGTTAAATATTACAATAAGAGCAAAATATTACCCTTGATATTGAATATGCAACGATATCTACCCTACTTCCCTTTATAACAACAGTAAGTACTTGTCTAAAATCACCTCTAAAAATAACCATTTTCTCCCAAAATATATGGTTCCAATTGCATAGATCTCATAAAGAGCACTCAATTGCTCCCACCGTGTAGCGATGGGTTATGGGAGCCTCATCCCATATGATAAGTGATGTTCCCCTAATTAGTAGTGCTAATTCAGACTGTTTAGAAATTAAGCATGTAAAAGTCTCATCTGCATCAATTTGTATCTTAAACAAGAAATGAGCTGTTTTTCTAAAAGGTAATAATAATGCAACTATTCAAGAGGATGCCACATATAGCACTATCAAGCCTTTTGACCTGAAATGTGTTACGATAGTTTTCCAAAGATATGTCTTCCCAGTTCCCCTACTAGCATAAATAAAGAAGCAACCTCATTCTCCATGTTTATTTGCGTGAATAATTGATTGGAAAACTCGCATTTGATCTTAATTCAATGTTGATAGCAACATGTCAAGGATGTGTTTCTCTTGTCCTTTATCATAATCAAGTTTCTCTATGATAACTTTGTTACCAAGTTGATGCACCAGGTTAGGTGAAGGCAAAGACATAGGTGGGCATTCCCTTAATGATCGACCATTCTTCTTCAAAATCATTTCAATTTTATAAAGTCCAAGCTCCTGTTGTTGTTCCACACTAATCTGTAAACCATGGTCTCTGAGATCTCTTTGCATTCATCTTTGTAAATCATCAGTAAGGTATTCCCAATATTTTTCACACAATCAATAGGGTAAGACACTTCTGAGAACATAAGCATTGAATAGAACATACTCCAAAGTTCGGCCTCTGTTGCCCATAGTGATGCTTTTGCTAGTGCCTCATGCCATTGGCATTATCAACCAACCTTCATGCTAAAAAGTTTCCTTAAAAGTTTAATACAAGATTCAATTGATGGTTCTTCAATCATCATATGCTGTAGCTTCCTGAACAATGTATAACAACATTCACAGATAGTATCTCTTTCTTATGTTTGGGTAAGAATACGGTAGTAGGTCGATGTATATCCTTTGTTTTCTTTTGGTCTATTTCCTTATTCCTTTATTCCATACATAATAGGACAGAATGTTGTATAAGTGTAACATCTTGCTTTAGTATCTTTAATATTGCAATGAACCAGCCTATCAGCATAGTAACGCTCTGTGCTCCTTCTTCCATGACCCTATGTAGTTGATTGCAATCACTGAATATAACATATTACTATCTTGGCAAGTGGTATTGTACTAATTCAACATATGGATAATGTTGTGTGATCTAAAATTCAAATACTCTCTAAAAAGCATCCACTAGTTACACATAATGACAATCCAGGTATTGTTATCTCGCTAATGCCTTCATAGTTATGAGGACCAATTCTATGTTCAAGATTATGGACATTATCTTCGATAACTATGGTTGCTCTGTCAACTCCTTTATGCATGTATTTGTGAAGGTACTTAGTGACCTTCTTTTGTGCACACCACTCAACATGAATATGTGCATCATATTGAACACACAGATCACAGTTATATAGTACCCATCTATTGTCCATTCTCTTACCACGAATAGTTATACTTCTACCATCATCTCGATGGCTATATTTCACAAAACCATTTTTTTCAATAATGGTCTTATCACAAAAATTCTTAGGGTAATGTGCACGTATTACCATTCATGCATGGAGGATACAGGATGTCAGTACTACATAGACCATATATCATATGTCTTGTAACAATTTTGAACATGAGGGGGCCAGTGTCTTCATCAACAACCTATGCGCATGTAATACAGTCTATAGCTTTGGCACATGTGGGCTTTTCCTCACTTGCAAGGGTTTATAATACATGGGCGTATCGTAATCCCATTTCTGGAATTCAATAACATGTATACCTGCAGATGCAATAGAGGAGTATAGGTTATTGGGATTAAAATAAATGGCCATGAATAAAGTAAGAGTGAGCTTTTATAATCTGTTACATACATGACATAGTTAGATGACAACATTACCTACAATGACTTTGCCGAAAAGATTTCTTTCCTTGAAGTCTCATTTTAGCTCTTTTAGCCTTAAGTGAAATATTCAAGCAACAATGTCAGGTCGATCATATTGGCCCAGTTGTTGTACTAAAGCTTCCTATTAGGATTCCAAGTGAATGTGATAAAAAAATCTAGATAGCCTATTTCATTGCAACTGACCATTGCATCCAAAAAGTGTTGTCTCATATACATGGCCAACCTATGAATGGTGCAGATAATATTAACCTTTTTCCCACTGCATGAGCATCATTTTCACCAGCATTAATAACATCTTATAAGTTGCATAATTCTACTCGTAGTGTATTTTGGTGATTTTTAATATATAGTAACCTCTAAGCCTTAATCGCAGCATAATAATCAATTATAAATTGAAGGAATAATCTACCGCATCGAAGTGGAATGTTTCCTTTATCAAGTCTATACTATATGAGGAATGCATAAAATTCTCTCATCATCACCATTGCTTGATTAGTGCTTGACCCTCCCCCTACACATGGAATGTAAGCTGTCCAACCAACCATTCCATATGGAAATAGGAGTGGATATTGAAAAGGCATATACTGTGGTTGGGTTTCATATACTCACCATAAATTTCTGCTTATTTATCAAACAATATATCTCGACGCACTTCACCGCCAATGTCATCCCCAACTATGAGAGCTGCAACTTCATCCGCAATGGATAATATGTATTGCCTTCCAAGACATGCTTTAATAATGCGAATGCTTAAATTGATCACATTATCAGCCTCTAAGATATCATGTGCATTGCAGAAAGCCTTCATATAACAGTTCACAGTATCAAGCATATGTTATCAGGCTTGCAATATTTCCTCATCAACTTCACATACACTTTGTTGATTATTTAAAGCCCTGCATCGGTTTCGCACTTTGTCATGTGTGTCATAGATATAGTTGAGAAAATTTGGGTCATTGTCCTTGTGCAGGGAGTAATGAACCAATTCGATGGTAATTATTGCCGCTTATTCTGAAGGAATATGGACCATGCCCATCCATTACAGAGTGATCGATAGCTCCAACCATTGATATGAACGATAATGTGGAGTTATACATCCTCATATTATCAAGAAAATTAGATTGATTTGACAATGTGTTTACCAACAGAGAGACGGGGGCAATGCTAGCAACATAACACGTCCACTTTGACAACATATCATGAATCGAGGTTGAGACACTCTATCTCTAGCGATTCTCTCATCCAACTACATGTTCGCTCAACAGTCGCTATAAGAAACTAAAGTTTCCGTGAAATTCTAATGGTTTAAGAACCCTCCTGAGGGTGGAGTGCTATGTGCAATTGCTAATTGAATTTCTCTAGATTGTGACTGATAGCGCCCATGTTCTGTAATGAATTATGATTGTGTGATTTGGATTACACTAGATAAATAGCCTTCATCTTACATTTTGTTGAGCAAGTCTTGCTCGTAGCCTATTTATAGTGCTCTCACCACTTTCGGTTGGAGTTTCCATCACTACTTAAAAAAAATTATGTGCGTTATTAGATAAAACTTCATTATTTTGTATTTTAGTGAAGCTGGATGTAATTGCATACATAGACTATTTAGTAACATGTTTTCCCCCTTTATCGTGTGTAATTGTAAAGTATACATTTGTGAAGGATTCCTAGGAGTGTCATAAATTTTGATATTATGAAGGAGTTTTCAATTTTTTTTTGTATGTAAATATAACTAATTGCTTGTCAAAGTGTGACTCGCACATTATGATTATGTATAGAAGTTTTCTCGATTTCATGCTGTTTTTTCTTGGGGGGGCCTTGGGCATATGAAAACCTTCCGCAGTTTTTTCACTGTTGAAGAGGGCAAAATTGGATTACAAAGAAAACATACACATTCATCATTAACACTTGTTTAAAGTGAATAGATTTATTATAATGAAAGAATTCTTTTGGATGTGTAATATTGGTAATGTCTAGAGATGGACAAAATCTTTCAAATGCATGAAGTATAGTAATTACTAATTATATGTCCATATATTTTGCATCGTAAATATTATGATAATATTCATAATAACCAACGTGTAACCTGGACATTTCATTTTAAGTATTAGTGTAGTTGTTTGCGTATTTGTATACCGTATATCCTATGTGTAAATATGAAAAGGTAATTTTCATATAATAAATTATTGCATAATTATTACAGTTTAAATGAATAAAATAAATAAAGAAACATGGTTTTCCCTATGAAAATTTTAATATATAAATCCATCACATAATAATATAAGTAGGTATATAAATAGTGTTAAAATAATGTATGGACTCAACATAAATAGTTGACACCAACTTATACGTATATTATGAACTCAAATTATATATGGAGCATGATAATATTTCTACATAGAGTCACTAGTGTAGCAATTTCTAGTAAAGAAAAAAACATGAAATCGGATGAAGTTACAAAATAGTCATTTCTAATAAAACAATATATTCAGCCAAAAAATAATATGAAAAATAGTATTTGACATTTACGTGTCATTCTTATTCTCTTTCATGTTGAGTTTTAGGTTCCATTGTCTAGTAGATTATTTTTTGTTTATATTTAGAAAATGAATTATTCGAAAATATTGAGAATTTGATTAAAAATATGCACTAGGGGGATAAATCATGGGAAACTTCTAATTCCTCTTGTTTGACATAGGAATCAATATTCATTGCAGGTTTTTCATCTTAACCAATGCTAAGTATAGTTTGTCTATCAAATTTGGGTTTTAATTCATGTATAGATGTACTCAATGGGTTGTCTCTAAAGATGGGTGGAACTTCCCTTGCAGGTTTTTCATCTTAACCAATGCTAAGTATAGTTTGTCTATCAAATTTTGGTTTTAATTCATGTATAGATGTACTTAATGGGTTATCTCCAAAGATGAGTAGAAGTTCCCATGTTAATATCTCTATCTTTTTTATAATGTATTATGTACTAATCTTTGGTGGCAAATATGTGCTTAATAGTACTCGATAAAGTAACAGACTATATGTGCATAATATTCCCACAATAAAATTTTGAAACAAAGGAATAGAAAAATAAAAATGATATGCGAACATAATGAATATAGTAATATGACAGCTCAATGAATATGAATATCAAGGGTAGATCTATAGAAAAAAGCTGCAAATGAAGGATGAGCAAGAAAATTAGTTGGCTTGCTTAATGTTTATTGAGACCAAACTATAGATTAAGCATATAAAACAAACATGAGTAAAAGTAAGATAACGATAAATTCGTGCTCATGAAAAGGTAATTGGACGCTGTTAATGTATCTTATAGTGGAAGAGTTTTGATTTGGAGTGCAGGATCTGATCCAATATCTCCTATAATGTATTGATTTGGGTAATGATAATTTAGTCCACATTATAGATTAAAAATGTACTTATACCCAAAAAAAGGGGAAATTCTGAACATATTCATACATGTGCATGAATTTCAAAGTAGAATGGAAATATGAAATTTAAATATGCTATAGTTCTACAACAATTCCCAATTATTGAAATTTGATCCAATATATCCTGCTAATCATTAATTACAATAAATTTTAGTTGGATTTGAAATATTAAATAAAAATGATTATAAACTACCGCACATTTAACGCATCGGAACAAAAAAATGAACAATGTCAATCATAAAGACATCTAAAACATGTCTCCTACAATGCATGCATTAGCATTTCATGCTTCAGTACAAATTAAAATTTGATTCAATGTCTTGTACTACACACATATTAGAATAAGTTATAAGTTGATTGAAAGTACTGAATATAAATCATTGTAAAGTAGCATCCATGAAAAATCAAGATAGCTTAGCATCAATCTCCAAAAATGCATGCTTTAGAGCTGTAGCATATTTACAACTGGAAGCTGTATGCGAGAAATTCTAAACATATTTGCATATGTTACCTGAAATTGACAATGGGATTGGATATATGAAATAGAGATCTCTATATGTGCATAATTACTACCAAAAAGTCAAAATGGGATCAATATATCCTGCTATAAATAAATAATTCCAAAAAAATCTAGCTTTTGGAAATAGAAAATATAAATTATTATAAAATACTACCAACAAAATGCATTAGAAATACTAAATATAGAGAAGTCATAATCATTGGAGCTAAAAGGGAATTGAAACATAATAGAAACAAAGTGATCCATTTGCACCCATTCTGTCATGTGTCACCTTAGTTACCTCAAGTTTCCCTAGGCAAAAATGGCACATGAGTTTTGTTACGGTGATGTTAAATTTGGGTTGATTGTGTACCAACAAATTTTATCTTATATGTATGTCAAAGAAAAAACAAAACACAATCATGTTTAGAGTACACAAAACATATGAGAATTTATAAAGTAATAGTGTGCATGCATTTTGTTACTATGATTTAAATGAGGATAGATTATTTGAGCAACTTATCATACCTTATAACTAATTAATTGAGAAAAACAAAATCCTATGATAATAAAAATGGAACGTAATACAAATAATTCTCAAACGTAGTCCCCCAAAGTGAACGATGTTGAAGAAGGTTTCGTAGGGAAAATAGAAAAGATAATATCCCGCCCCATCTAAAGAAAAAATCCAGAAAAAACCTTGAATACTCTTCCTAGAAGAAAAGATTAGTCTAAAATGGTCTCCTAGATTGGGGGGGAACCTTGGGTCTCCATCCATTAATCTTAACATTTTGTTAAATATGGTTAATAATTTAATTTAGTTATTTGAAAGAAGTCTAATTTTAGTGCTTGTCCCATGTCTTCAGCACTCACAAAAACAAAAGGACAAAAGAGTCACGTGTTGCCATCTATGCCATCTCAGTACGTAATGCTAAAACAGCATTGAAAAATATTAGGCATACGTGAGCTTAATGTTAGAGAATGATGGAACTACCCTCCACTTAATTTCATTGCTACTTTCTCAATTTGCGCCTAAAGCTATTTCTAAATGGGTGAAATTATTGTGGCTTTCACGATCAAAAATAAAAGATAATTTTTTCGACACTGAGATCTCAAATTGGGCTATAACATTATTAATCTACTCATATAGAATTTAAGCCGAATTATTGTACAAATACCACTTTTGCATGTATATGTACTATGAATATAAATTTTTCTAAAACAATTGATAAAACGGGATTAAATTTCAATGAATATTGTGCATAAACACTTAAATTCAATTTTTTAAGCTTATTAATATGAGTAGCATTTTGAAACATCAAAAATAGATCCTCCAACATAGATCTTTCAATATTTCAGTGCAACTAATTCTCAGTTATTTCCTAGCAGAGTTCATATACTATGGCAATCAAGCTCTCATAAAATGAAGTTATGTCATAGTATCTCAGTGTAACTAATTGACAGGTCGCTCACCCTAGGTCCTGCCAAATTTTATGATATTTCTCCAACATGATCCATGGTTAACCTTTAATCTGTGCAAAAAAGATCTCTGTTAACTAAACCAGAAACAATAATCATCTTTCTCTGGCAGGGTGTTCTGTAAAAAAAATCCTCAGCTTCAACCACCTTTGTGATTTGGAATGGAGAGATGCATAATGGCTACAAATACAGATCCAATATGGAAAAAGGAACCCTAATAATTTTAGGCTGAACCTCATATTACAGTTTTAACATAAAGTGATACACCCCATGTTGTATTGAAGACAAAGAATAAGTAACTGGATAAACAATTCATCCATCTTTACTGATGAACTGGAAAACAGAACTCAAAAGAAGTATGAACATGTGCAAAAGAATATAAGCATCTAAGTCTGCATATACACTAAGTCTTCACATAATTTCTTGCTAGTTGCTAACTAATTGACTGATTCATGTTCATTTACAAATTTCTAATCTTGCCACCAAGAACTCTCAGCTAAACCTTACCGTGGGTACAATTATCACAAGCTGGGCTGAATCAATTCACAATTTCATTAAATGACTAGTTTTTTACCCCGCCAGCAAGCTCCACCCAATCGTTTTCTATGTGTGTGTCTTAGAGATTTAAAAAAAGGTTGCCATGCCAAACAGAGGAGGGGGAGCACCTAATCCACTCAGAAGAATTCCCATTGGCATATATACTTAGTCAAGCGAAAACATCAAACACATAGCAATAAAGAACCAACAAACAACAAATTTAACCAATTCAAAACTCAAAAAGGCTGAAAGTAAAGGAAAGAAATACTTTGGACTGAAAAAAAGAGAAGGAATCCATCTGCAGACTCAAATTAGCATACTGAGAAGAGACCACAAATTCTAGAAAACCAATACGTGATGTTGGAGGAGATTGATGTTGAAATATAGGTTTAAGAAGATTAGATCCAATATATCCTGCAACACAAAAATGCAAAAACTCATCCAATGAATAAATTGACCACAAATTTATAAATGATGAACAATGAATAAATAAAAAATTGTGAGCTTTTTTCAATGTGATTATACTAACCTAACAAGATCGGAACGCTTGGAAAAATATGTGTTCAATAATCTAATTGATGAGTTGCATGCAGTATAGGAGATGGAAGAGGGGGTTATAAGGTAGGTGTGAGATTGGGAGAGTTGACAGTCTTTTAAAAACAAAACCAAAATACTGTATGAGGGGAACGTGAGCAGTGAGCAGTTACTAATTTGTTAGTGTGTAGGAGAGATGTGGGGGCAAATTCGTGAGTCCATAGGAGCCGTGTAGAGGTGGAAACCATATTATAAGTGACTAAGATTTTTTTTGAAATAAAAAGTAAACTAAAATAGAGATTAGGTTGAACTCAAATATAAATTCTAGCAATTAATTTAGAGATTATGTTGCACTAAAATACAAATTATAGCAACGGCAGTTTTCAAATAGGAAAATTTACTTGTAGGTGTTGAATTAAATTGATGTTTCTTTTTTGGAAATCTTCGTTCAGTTCAGTGTTGATAGTGAGGGCTCCTCAAGCCATGTTGGAGTGATGCTTGCCCAAGAATGCCCTTACTTTTTTTTACTCTCTCTCTTTATAACAAGAGCTCCCACTGCACAGTCCTTCTCTGCCAACCCCTATCTCATTCTCTCCAATGCCACACCCCTTCATCCTCTCTCTATGCTCCTTGGCCCTCTTTCCCCTCAACCTCTCTCTTTGCTCTCCTTAATGTCTATTTCTTGATCTTCCTCCTCCCTTTCCACATCTCCTCTAAGAAAATAAAAAGAAAACAAGCATTTGAAGCTTCAATAATGGTGGCTAGCAAGAGTTGGCACGCACTTCAATAAAAAAAATAGAGCAAGTTTTAACAACAGCAATTTGAGGGAGTTCAAATTACAGATACCTTAGTATAGAAATTTTCGGGTTTAGATTTAGTTTTTGAATTTTTTTCCCCTATTTTTAACTTTTAGTCTGATTTTGTAACTTGCAAATTTCATGTAATTGTACTTTAATTTGGTACTTTGGAGATTAAGGTTGGACATAACTCAACTGAAGTTTGAATTCTGTGTTCAATTTTGGATGTTTTTCCTCTTCCTTGCTTTCTTAATTGTTGTTCTTCGTACTCCTCTATTACAATTTTGTTACCCTATTTTCTTCAAATTGTATTCTGAAGGGACAAAATAGAGATCATTGGGGCCTTCAACGGAGGAATAGGTTGGATGTGAAGCAAACTTGCAAGGACACCTAGTGCTTCCTCTTTACACTCACTCTCTTCTTTATTTTTTTTTGGGCAGTCAACTCTTCTATTTATGTCATGTAGTCATGTTTCTGGTTCTTCATCAACTGCAAATAATATAACTAAAGTACATGATTTTGGAATAATAAATGTTAAAATTGTGAAGAAATTATTCCAATATTATACCCAAAATTTTCTAATAATTTATTTTCACATATCAATTTATCTAAGTAAACCCAAATAATCGCACTTGCACTATTTCCAGTTAACAAATATATTTTCTTATGTGGTGATAATATATATCTAAACACTCAAATGATTTGTTGTTGTATACTGAAAAATTTGCCTAAGTCAACCTGAGTAATTATATTTACATTTATAGGTTAACAAATGCATTTTCTTATGTAGTGAAAACATATACATTATAGGCGTACACCCACACAGGATATACATATATGCATATATGTGTATGTGTGTGTGCACGCATGTGTGTGTGTGTGGAACCTAGAGCCCTCAAATGATTTGTTACAATACACCTCAACCCAGGCAATTAGTCCTACATTTTCAGGTAAACACATATTTTTTCTTATGTGATGAGAATATATATCTACATCCACATATGTATATTTATGTGTGTGTGGGCGCGTGTGTGCATAGATATATAGACAAAACTCAAAACCCATAAATAATTTGTTATTGTATACCTCAAGATCTAACTAAGTTAACCCATGTAATTAGACTCATATTTTTAGGTTAACTAGTAAATTTCTCTTGTGATGAGAACATATATATATATATATATATATATATATATATATATATATATATATATATATATACTATATATATATATATATATGTATGTATATGTATATGTATATATAACTTGGTATCAAATTTTGTAAACTAAATAAATATTCATGTTATTGTAAGTTATTTTCTGGTTTGGAAAAATTAATTTTACAAGTGTGACAGTAAAAAAAATTAAGAAAATTCATTTATAATTTATGGCTTAGGATCTCTACCTAAATACAATATGAAATCATTTATATTTTGAGGCATTCCATATGAGTGTTTAAGCATTAAGTTTTAGAGTTTAAGATTCAACTTTTATAGTTTAGTATTCTAACATTTAAGGTCTAGAGTTTTACATTTATAGTTAGAGCCTAAAGTGCAGAAGTTTGCCTTTTAAGGCTTATGGTGTGATCCATGGTTGACATTTAATATTTTAGGTTCAGGTTAAGCATTTTAAGGTTTACAGTTCAAGATTTTGGTCTAATGGTTTGGTGTCTAAGTATAATGGCATAATGTCCTCGGTTTAGAGTTTATTGCTATTGATATCTATCTAATATATAGTGGGAAAGGGTTTAGGGTTTATGGCTTAAAAACTTAGGTTTAATGTTAACTTTGATATTTGAACCTTAGGGATCAACCCTAAAGTGTAACCTAAATGTTCAACCCTAGTTTTAGAGTTTTCTCACATTTTATCTAAACTTAAGTTCATATGTTGAACCATTGGACTTAGTATTTTACCTTGAAATTTTTCGTACCTTTTTCTTCTGTACCATTTTGCCCGATATCATTTTATAAATTCAATAAGAAAGTGTTTAATGTTCAAGATCTAACCCTAAGGTCTAAGGTTGTACATTTGACAATTATGATTTAGGTTTCAACTTCAAGGTTCAAGTATCATGGTTTAGTGTTTGGGGATTCGTTTTTATGATTTAGGTTTTAAGGTTTAGTGTTTAAGGTATGTTTTCATGTTTACAATGACTTTAATGTTATAACTTATGGTTATATACAATGAATATCGATAAACCCTAAACCCTACATTTTAAACGCAAACCTAAAAGCCTAAACCATAAAATTTAACCCTAAACCCTAAACCTTATAATTGAACCTCAGGGTTCAACCACAAACCTTGATTATCGCTTAGGGTTCAATGTTAAATTTGAACTTTAGATACTAGTAACTAAGTACATGGTGCTTACTAGTAGTTATTTTTTCATTATGACATGTATGATAGTAAGTTATCATATCCTAAAAAATCTATCTAGTAACCCAGGTAGTTTTAAATATATTTCAAGGTTAACATATATAATCTATTATATGTCTTATAAGCAACATTGGCCATTCAAATAAGGTCAATGATTTCTTAAAAGTTTTGAATTTGGGCACCACATCAATTACATTTCATATTAAAAAGAAAAGTTTTTTTTTTTTTTTGGGTCAATGTACTGAGCTAGACATGTTTACTCGTTTGTAGCATTAATAAAGACAAGATTAACAAGTTTTACTTAAATCATATGGTTGATCCCTAAGCAATGTTAATGAGGTTTCATTTTATCTTGCATTTGCAATGTAAGTATGATCACCTAGGTTAACTTAGGCATATTTAAAGGCATACAATAACAAATTGTTTGAGGGTTTGCGATTCAATATTAGACTAATTTCATCATAACTTTGATATTTAATCATTTAAAAATCATATTAAATATTTTGGTTAAATGATTTATGAGAAAGAGAGAGAGAGAGAGAGAGAGAGAGAGAGTGTGTGTATGTGTGTGTGTGTGTGTGAACCTCCAACATACACAATTCAATTTTATTCTATAATCAGCTCGCTAAAAAAAATATGGGTAAAGAGTTGCTTATATCCTAGAAACTACTAACAAGACTAAGACAATTGGCTGTCATCCTTAATGAGTTGAAGCTTGTTCGATATCAAGATACAACTAATATCATGACATGCCTATTATCACGTTATAGATAATTAAAAAAACAAAAACTATAATCACAATCTCACCACAATATACCTAGGAATAGGGGAAAAAAAGCATAATCCGAATTTAGAGACACTTGAATTAGAAAAATCCTGACCCTGTGAATATTTATATCATATCAGTTCAAAGGGAAAATTCAAGCCCGATGTTTTCATCACTGTGTTAGGTAGGCTTAAATATATAAGATTCACATTTCTGTTTCAATGAAAATAGATGTTTTTATCATGAAATTAGAGAAATCCACCAACACCTATTTATGAAATTGGACAACTCAGATTCTACTTTAATAAACACAAGAAAGCATCCCATATCCAGTTTTTATAAGAAATGCTCAAATGGGTAGCTAAATTTTGCATCCTTCAAATAAGTCTATTTAATTGGTGTGGATGAAATTTATAAGAGAGACATAACTTGCTCAACTGACATCTAACCAATTGCTCTATTGAAGGCCCAATAAAGCTCTATTTTACTTGGTCTGAACCAATTCCAATAAAATAGGAGGGACGAAACAGAGGAGTAAAAGAACAACACACGTATGAGAAGGAAGAACCGTAGAGGCAAAAACAGGGGAGGGGAAAACATTTGAAATCGAACACAAAATTTGAACTTAGATTAAGTCATTTCTAGCCATAATCACAAACTTGGCTCCAAAATACTAAAATGAAATGCAATTACATGAAATTTAAAAGTTATGAAATCAGATTTGAAAGTTAAAAATAGAGAAAAGAAATTTGAAAAAACTAAATTTGAATCCTGAAGTCATTGTTGAAGCTTCAAATCTTTACTTTCATACCATCTTTTAAGAGAGAAAAAGGGAAGAAATGGAGAATGAAAATGCAGAAGCAGACCACTGAGGGGAAGAGAGAGATTTAGATGGGCAGAGAGCTAAGGAGGAGAGAAATGATGATAGGATGGTTGTGGTATTTGAGGGGGTAAGCAGGAGTGAGAATAAGAGGGGTTGAGCAATGGTTTTTGCTGTGAGGGGGAAGAGAGAGAGAATCAACAAATATGAGGGTATTTTTGGGCAAGCAATGTTTCAGTATAATTTGAGGGACCCTCATAAACAACACCAACTCGAAAGAAAAGTACAAAAATAAATATAAATTTAGTTCAACACCTACAGGTAAATTTTCCTTCCAAAATAAGATTAAAGACTGACAAAAATCACAATCAAGCAAAAAGTGCATTATATCTACTTCCAGTGACAATCTATTTCATGCCACATATGCAAGCAAGCACTCACAAGAACAACCCTATCTTAAATTTCAAGCTCCAGAAATCTTACTAAGCCCTGGGCCATTTCGATAGCTCAGTCTCTCTCTTCCGATGGATGGCCAACCATGATGTCTTCTTCTTCACCGGGATGATTAATGCTCACTCTGCCCGAAGGCTTCACCATGAGGCCATTGATTTGTATGTGCAGATGTTGTGCCCATGTGTTGAACCAAATACATTTACTTTCTCTTCTTTGCTGAAATCTTTCTTGATTCAAGATTGGGTTTTGCTCCATTCGCAGATGTTGTGCCAGTGGACTTCACCAGGCTAAATTATACACTTCTCACAATGTAAAAAATACCACTGCCACTTGAATTGATTGCAAAATAGATCTACCCAAATGGTCCCCAAAAGTTCTGCTTGACTCGGCAATATGTAGATCTAAATACGAGTGGAATCCATAGATCTACTGCATGTCGTCCTCGGTTTTTGCTCTGCATCTGCCCCTCTTGCCTTTTTCTCATGAAGCCCCAATTTGCCTTCTTCTCCCTTACGTGTGCTGTATTCTTCGGTCCTTATTGCAGATCTAATGTATTCTTCGGTCAAAACCGTTACATTATGGGGTTTTAGCTGTGCATGTATGGCAACTTTTATGGCGGAATCCATGGAAACGTAAGAAATGGAGAGATAGGGGAGAAAGAGAAGAAAGAGGACTTCATATTAGGGGATAGGCCGACGAGTTGGCAAGTTGGAAGGGGAGCATTAAGAGCTATTTATTTATTTCTTATTTAGTTATTAAAACAAATCAACGACTGGTATTTATTTGTCATATTTGTCACATAAATCAGACAGCTAAAAAACCCAAATTAAAGAGAAATTAGGAAATGGTGTAATTTGATTTTAACTTGTTAAATTCAAATAGAGTTGGTTATTTTGTTTGGAATTTCAGGACAATGGCATCTCTCTGGTTGATTTTGAATCCCTTGTTCTCACTCAGTTTTGAGTATGTGTTTTCCTAGGTTGTGACCACCATTAAAGGGAATGATAAACTTGGGTATTTTCCTCTTGTTTTGATTATCAGCTCTTGCCTTGCCTGCTCAGCTTTCATTCATTTTGATGGTATAATGTGGGCTTATATATGAAAATTTGACACTTTGGTACCTTCAGTTTTGGTGCATTCACCCTTTATCCTAAATTTTAGAAAAATTAATACTTATGTATCCCCAATTTTGGTAAAAGTGACTTCTGGTGCTTTTTATTATTGTTTTAGTCCCTAAACTTGTGGACCCTTGAAAAGAGTAAAGTATGCAAATAAGCTATTTTTGGGATTTTTTTTAAGAAATATGCTTGTTTTACACGCTTAAACTTTTTATAATAACTTTACTGGTACTAGTTATCATAATCTACTACTTATGGCATAAATATTATACTTTGTGTGGTTAGAGTCCCACCATGCTTAGCAAAATAATTAAAACTTAATTAGAGAGTTTTGACCGTTACCTGAATTTAGCTGGTGCTGGACCCTGGCGTTCCTCTAACTTCCAGTTCACAGAGATTGCTAACCTCAACCACACCTTTCTTAGATAAAGCACAACACAAATCTATTTCGTTTCTTACCTCAAACCGTAGTCACTAATCAAGCTTTATATTTTAAAGGATAGTGAGACTTTAATCAACAAATTACCATATTTAAGACATAAGGTTCGATTGAATAAAGTTTCCTACTGGGAAACTTCTTTAATTGAAAGCTTAAAAGTGGATATATTACAATGGAAAGTTTGAAGAGGGACTTAAGCGAAGATCATTAGAGATTCTTGCTAGTAGAGAAATGGAGAATCCCGACTTCTCTTTTGCTCAAGAATGCTCAAATAACCGTATCCCTTTTGAAAACTCAGCCTCTCCTTTTATAGAGGAGATGTGGATACCTAAGATGCCATAACGGCTACAATACATACTGCTTTTACACATGATCACAGTAGACTGCCTTATGTTACAGACCTAACACTTATTAAAATAGTACAATAATGGAGCAACCACTTTTCAGAACCTTTTAATGATGACAAGGCTAGTCATTATTGAGATTTTGCATGCCTTCATCTCTATAATATCTTCCAGACTATCATTATCAGGATAATTATCAAATCTTCATCATATTAAAGATGCTTTGGATCCTAGTTTTCAAATGTACATAACTCAATGTTTGCTTTCTCATCAATTAACATCGTCAATTAGTAGTGATATCTCAAATGGTCGGGGCGTTACCGCCGTCCGAAAAGGATAAAGCTTGGCTTAAAAATAATTAAGCATAACTACGTTGAACATCGTTATCACCACATGACATTTGTAAAAGCAAACCATCAAACCAACATCAACGGTAACTAACGATCTCAAAGTTTACACCAAAATATAGTAATACTTAGTAGAGTATATAGTTCTAACATCAAAATATCTCACAATATAGTACTCAGAATATTTCAGCACTAAAATACTACTATTCCTTTTAGACATTCTCACTCACTTATCTTCTCCAGTCGGCCTGCGAGACAGAAGGTGATTCACTGAGCATTTCCCTAAAACAAAACATGAAAATACGTCGAACTGTGAGTCGAAGCTCAATACATGCATTTTTGCATTATTAACTGCACACTGAAAAATTAGTTGGGCCTGCATTACAATTCATTTTAATTTAAAATAGTGAATGAGATGAGTATAAAACTACATTGTTAATTATTATCTGATAGTAAACCCCTAATAACTGTTATGATCTGAAAATAGGTGTACACCTACCAAGCCAATGGGAAGACCTGGCCTGAAGCCGCGCGGGTAACTGAAAGGTAATGCCCAGTAACTACTAACTGGTCGGGTCACTAATTATGTAATAAGCCACTGACTAAATTGATTCATTGATGTACTTATCAAACATTATAATTTTGATAAATATGTGCTGATTTCTAAAGATACAGACAATAAATATATCTGGAACTTTTAAGAAAATGTCATTTAGTATGATTATGCACAAAGAGGGAGGAAATGTAGATTAGACCCTGACTTTATACAATAATATCGTTATAGGAACATATACTTAGCGAATGTATTTATTTTCACAGTTGATACTTTACTAAAAGAAAAGTAAGGGTGTAATAGGGGCTAAAGTAAATGACTTGTCACCTAATCTCTCGATCTCCGTTTGAGACCTAATTCCCCAATATAGAAAGCTCAAGAAGTCCCAAAAAACTTTCTTTTAGGACACAAGATATGATTCCTACGATAGGGTTCCCGAAATGGGGGTTAAAACACAAGTGTGCCAGCTTTGGTCTAACCTGTACAATTCTAGTAAAACGGTGATAATGTTTTCCATAGACCTCGGATTAAGGAGATTTAAAAGCCATTTGAAAGCTAACTCAATTATCTATCTACCCACCAAAATTATAATTTTTGGCTGGCCTGTTCATTACCAATTTATTAGCAAAACCTGCCCTATTTTCTGCCATTTTTCAGCCTCCACTGTCATTGCTTTTTCCTCTCTTTTCACTCAAATCCTCATCTAAAATCACTCCTTAAAACCATTTAACAAAGCTTTGGTCCTTCCCATCACCATATAAAATCACCACACTCAATTTTACTTCATAATCATATACATCAAGATTCATTTCTCAATCAAATATACACAAATAACATGCTTCCTGTTAAAGGAAAGCTAAACCTTGCATAATCATTAAAACCCTAACTTTTGGCCAACTTACTTCCTCCTCATCTCATCCAAGATCACCAAAAACACCCTCATAAATATTATTAGAGATTAAAACCACTAAATCAAATACAAATAATCCAAGAAAAACATACTTCCAACCTTAAGCTTGCCTGATCATGAATAGCTCTAAACCCTAGCATGATCCAAACTCAATCAACAATTAAAAATATCAAAATAACTCTTGTTTCCATCCAAGGAACATGATCAAAACTCAAATCAAGATAAACAAAAATAGAAATCAAAAATCTAAAGAAACAAGTTTAGGGTTACTCACTTTGAGCTTGAAAAAAGTAGAGATAAAGCTGATGTTTGGTGGTTTTGAAGATTTGGGGTGGTGGCTAGTGGTATTAAGGTGTCGAGGGGTTAGAGGCAGCCAAGGCTGGCCGGAAAACACTAAGAAAATGGGTGGCAGCTACTAGGGGGTGGTCATGATTTACAGAGAGAGAAAGGAAAAGAGATGAGGTTTGTGTTTGGGTTGTATTTTTTTGGCCTATCTACATGCTTGGCAGAGTTTTTATCTTCAAAAATGACTTTTAGCTGACCACGATTAGGCTCAATTATGGTAATTAGTTAGGTTAATAATCCAACCTTGTTGGACTTCAAATTGGGCCGAAATAAGTTTGGTTCCGGAATAAAGCGCTCCGTAACGATAACATTTTTACGTAACTTAAAATTGAATTTTTGTAATGTTATGAAACAAAATAAATCACTTTGATTATAATTGTTAGGGCCTACTATCAACTCTCCAAAAATTTTTGTTAATAATTAAATAAATAAATAAAGCCCAAATTGCCAAGTGAGGGCCCAAATAAAGTTTTCCCCACCAGGATGATTAAATGCGATAAATAAATATAAGAAAATCATCAACATGAGTTAATTAAATAAATAAACACAATTTAGGGTTGGGCTATTACAGTCTTCCTCCTTAAAGAGTTTCATCCTCAAAACTTTTGAACTTTATTATGTCATGCAAGATTACCTCAAATAAGTATGGGTACTTGGCTTTCATTTCTTTTTCGGCCTCCCAGGTGGTTTCTTGGGAGGTATGGTTTGCCCAAAGCACCTTGACTAGTGGTATCTGCTTATTGCGCAACTGCTTAATCCTGCGATCTAGTATTGGAACTGGACGCTCCTCGCATACTTGATCTTCAGTGATTTCAGGAGGTTCAGATACAATGGTGTGGTCCGGATCTGGAATATACTTGCTGAGCTGAGAGATGTAAAATACGTTATGCACATGTTCTAGTTTTACTGGTAGATCCAGCCGAAATACTATGGGATTTAACTTTTCAATGATTTCATAAGGTCCAATATATCTTGGACTCAATTTGCCTCGTACTCCGAACCTCTTGATACCTCTGGTTGGTGAAACTTTCAAAAGAACTTTATCACCTACTTGAAACTCTGGAGGCCTCCTTCTCTTGTCAGTATAACTCTTTTGCCGACTGTGGAAAACCCTAATATGCTCCCAAATTTTTCTTATTATTTCAATGGTTTCCTGGATCATTTTGGTACCTATGATCAATGCCTCGTCTAAATCAGTCCAGCATAGTTGGGTTCTACAGTTTCTCCCGTACCTCAAACGGGGTCATTTTGATAGTGTACTGGTAGCTATTGTTATAAGAGAACTCCACATGTGGTAAATTATCTTCCCACTTCTCTTGGAACTCCAATGCATATGCTCGTAACATGTTCTCTAGAATTTGATTCATTCTTTAGTTTGCCCATCTATATCAGGGTAATAAGAGCTACTAAAGTTCAATTTGGTCCCAAAGGCTTTCTGAAGTGCTTGCCAAAGATGAGCTTGGAATCTTTGGTCCCTATCTGATACTATGTCTAAGGGGATCCTGTGCATGCGGACTATCTCCATAACATACAGTTGGGCTTGTTTTTTAACTCCCCAAATATCCCTAATTGGTAGAAAATGGGCCAACTTGGTACGTCGATCAACTATGACCCAGATAGCATTTTTCTTTGAGGCAGAAAGGGATAAACCCATAATGAAGTCAATTGAGATTAAATGCCACTTCCAAGTAGGAATTTCTAGGGGTCACAGTTCACCCACAGGACACTGATGCTCCACTTTAACCTTCTGCTAAATTAAACACTCGTCTACACAACCTCCTTCTTCATATTATTTCACTAAAAGTATTGTCTTAAGTCTTTGTACATCTTGGTGCCTCCTGGATGCACCAAGTAGCGAGTACTGTGAGCCTCCTATACAATCTGTTTCCTCAATTCCTTATTTTTGGGTACACATAGGCGATTCTAGAATCGCAGGGTCCCATCCTTATGCACTACAAACTCTGGAGACTTCCCTTCTTCTAAATTTTGCTTTATTCTTTGGAGTTTAGAATCACTTTTCTGGTTTATCCGAATTTCCTCCACTATGGATGGCTGTAAAGTAAGTGTTGATAATTGGATATTTGCTTGCCATGGGACACTCGTTGAATTCCCAAGTTCTCAAGCTCTATCAAGAGACTCAACTGAGAAATCAACATAGTGTTTGAGCTATTTGAGTTTTCCTATTCGGGGCATCTGCTACAGCATTTGCTTTTCCTAGATGATATTGAATCTATAAATCATCGTCTCTAAGCAACTCAAGCCAACGTCGTTGTCTCAAATTGAGCTCCTTCTGAGTAAAGATATACTTCAAACTTTGATGGTCAATGTAAATCTTGCATGGTACTCCATATAAGTAATGTCTTCAAATTTTTAATGCAAAGACCACGGTTGCTAATTCCAGGTCATGGGTAAGGTAATTTTTCTCATAAGGCTTGAGCTGTCGAGAAGCATAAGCTACTATCCTGTCTTCTTGCATCAGTGCACACCCCAAACCGTTCTTTGAAGCATAACTATAAATGGTATACTCCTTACCTTCTACTGATAACATTAGGATTGGGGTGGTAGTTAACCATTGCCTTAGCTCGTGAAAAGCTCATTCACATTTCTCTGTCCACTCAAATTTATTCGCTTTCCTTAACAGATTGCTCAAGGGTGAAGCTATTTTTGAAAAGATCTTGACAAACCTTCGATAATAGCCCACTAAATCCAGAAAGCTCCTGATTTCAGTGACATTGGTAGGCCTTGACTATTCTGTGATTGCCTTTACATTCTGGGGGTCAACTTTGATTCTTTCTTTTGTAACCACATGTCCCAAGAACACCACTTCTTCCAACGAAAATTCACACTTCTTTAATTTGCTATAAAGTTGATGCTCCCTCAGGGTTTGTAACACCATTCTCAAATGATCAACATGTTCCTCCCTATCCATAGAATAAATAAGGATGTCATCTATGAACGCCACTACAAACTTGTCTAAATGAGGTTTGAAGACTCTGTTCATAAGATCTACAAAGGCCGCGGGAGCATTGGTAATGCCAAACGATATCATAGTAAACTCATAGTGACCATACCTGGTCCTAAATGCAATCTTAGGAATGTCTTCAGATTTAATCCAAAGTTGATGGTACCCTGACCTTAGATCAATTTTAGAGAAGACTCTTACTCCTTGTAGTTGGTCAAACAAGTCATCTATTCACAGCAAAGGGTACTTGTTTTTTATTATGATCTTGTTTAACTCCTTGTAGTCAATACATAACCTTAAGGTTCCATCTTTCTTTACGAACAACACTGGGGTACCCCGTGGTGACACACTTAGCCTGATAAGTCCCTTCTATAACAGCTTATTTAATTGAATATTCAGTTCCTTAAACTTAGTTAGGGCCATACGATATGGGGCTTTGGAGATAGGTTGGGCACCAGGGATTAATTTAATTCTAAAATCAATTTCCCTCTGCGGGGGTTAATCCTGATAATTTCTCAGGAAAAGCATCTTCAAACTCACAAACTTCAAGAATATTTTCTGCTTTCTCTTCTTTCGTTTAGGTGTCAATAGTATAATACCAATATCCAATACACCTCTGACATAACAGCTTACTAGCATTCATAGCAGAAATCAAGCGACAAGATTTTTCCTCTCTCTGACCATAGAAACATACTTTTCTCCCTTTTTCATCCTTTAAAATAACATTAAGATCTTCATAGTCAATCTTAGCTCCATAAGTGTGCAACCAATTCGTTCCCAAAATGATATCAAAATCAGACAAATCAAATTGAATCAAATCCACAGTGAAAGTGGTTCCACCAATGGTAATGGAAACAAGTTTGCAAGAGATGGGCACTCAATCACAGAATCGTTGGGTAGCTTGATTCTATAATTGGTTTCTGTCCTTCTACCCTCCATGTTCAATTGCATGACAGATTGGATGGATATAGATAAATGAGTAGCATCTGAATCAAATAATATACAAAATAGCTTTGAATTCAAAAAGATAGTTCCAGTGACTACCATGCCTGAGGTGGCAGCTTCCTTCTTGCTCATTGCATATGCTCGTCCTACTACTGTAGGCCTTGGTGGTGGAGCCCCTTTGTGAGGTGGCACCAATAATTTTTCTACACCTTTATCTACAACCTTCAACCTTCGTGGGCAGGCAGCAATGAGGGGTTCAGGGCTTCCACACTGCATACACTTGCTGGTTCCTACTCGGCATTCTGAAGTCATGTGATTTGTTCTTTTGCATTTCTCATAGGGCTCTACTGAGCCTGTAAGACGGCTCTTGGAAGGAGCAGGAGAAGGTTTCTTCTGGTTTATACTCTCGCTTGAAGTTCCTCGCTCAAACCCTTTTCTCTTTTGGTCGATCGAGTTCAGGACCCTTAATTCTGCCTTCACTCGCTCCACTTCAGCGGCTTGCTCATATAACTCTTGGTAAGTCAAGGTTGGTTGCCCAGCTAACTGATTTCGAATATAGAAGGCCAAACCCTCTTCAAACCTTCTCATCTTTAACCTTTCAGATGACACAAATTCAGGGACAAACCTGAATAATTTTGTGAACTTACTAGCATACTGCATCACAGTCATATTGCCACTCATCTTCACCTCCATAAACTCTTTTTCCTTTTATCTTTGGACTATAACTAAATAAAATTTTACCCTCAACTCATCCAAGAATTTACTCCATGTGAATTCAGGCCCTATTTGAGCCTATCCTTAATAGTGTTCCACTAAATATCAGCTTCACCAATCAAATAATACATCCCAATGTTTACTTTCTTTTCTTCTAGCACCTTTACCACTATGAAGATTTTCTCCATTCTCGTTACCCATTCCTCCAATACTACTGGATCATAATTTCTATCATATACTTTAGGGTTGCATCGTGCTACCCTATCTGCTAATTTATCATCTTTATGAGAGGTTTTAGTGGGTACCTTGGGAATTCGCTTCAGCAGTTCAGCTACTAAGGTCGGCCAGTAGTTCGGGTCCCCATTGTTGTTAACCAACTCAGGGAGAATTGGTAGAATTTCACCAAAATTTGGTGGCACATGATGTGAGACTTGTTCACTCGATCCCTGGCCATAATCCGAGATATCCTCTGTATAAACCTCCGCATTGTTTTGCACTGACTCAAACATTCTAATCATACATTAAACGAAACAATTTAATCACTGGAATACCCAAACATGTAAGATGAGCATACCCGACAAATATATTTACTATGGCTCACATATTATTTAAAACAAAACCTAAAGTTTCATTATATCATTTTATAACTACTTATTTACATACATAACTGCTTGTTTATATACATGATCAATAAAATATAACAGATCTAGCTGACTAAGTAAGATTTGCCCTGGCTCCTACCTAAAACACTAGCTAGTCCCCAGTCCTTACGTCCGTCACATGCCCAAAAAGAAAAGGACCATGTCATCACGGTTTTGAGGGGTTGACTAACTATATACAATGTCATTTGCTACACAAAATGCAACTATCCAATCCGATCATACTATATACATGCGGGGCTCAAAATGTAACTTACTCAAGTCAACACCCGAAAAAAAACCTAACGATCCCTAGATGAATCATAATCTGGATCAGACTCATCCTCTGGCTCCTCGCCTGAGTCAAAGCTGCTGTCGGATGCTCCAAACTCTACCTCCTCAATCTCCTAACCAACCTGCTGCTCAACCACATCCTCTTCAATCTCCTCACCCATCTGCTGCTCCTCTACTACCTCATCAATCTCTTGATCTTTCTCTGGATTATCCTCTTCCTCTAGATAGCCCTCGAAACTCTCCATAGGATCGTCATTAGAACTAATTACCACGATCTCCGGTGTATCGGAGAGAGCCACCACCACATGAGCTTCCCCAAGACTATCGGACATCTGTGGAGTATCTGATGCAGGCAACAAAGGTGGTCCTTGTGCTAGTGCAGGTGGCGTAGGTGGGGGATGTGCATGGCGTATAGGAAAGACGTGCTGAAAAGTCTCCATAGTAGTCCCCCTCTGCTCGAACTCCTCCCGTAACATCAACTCTGAAGTGATGGTAGCCCAAACCCCCTGAACCTGGAACCTAGGCCTGTTCCAACCTAGGTTCCCTGTCATCAGGAAATGATGTTAATGGAGCCTAAACTCTACCCATGGATCAATCGTGGGTAAGGACCATAGCAATTTAAATGCACGGACCGTGAAGTTATGAAAATCGAAGAAAGGGTCCTGCGCATGAGCTATCACGCGAGCAAGCAACAGTGAGATGTGGGCTGCCATAAACATATCAGGCATCATATTAACAACATAAAGATCGATCTAGCAAGGAAAATACAAACGAGGGGCATGTAGAAGATAAATAATATGCAAAACCTAATAGCACAAGTCTATTTCTAATATCACAAATCTCAAATAGTATACAATATTCCTTACTAATAACCCTTCTCACCCTCCTATATCTAAACTCCATACTCTACATCCCATCAGGAAAATCAAAACCTGGCTTTGATACCAAATCTATTGTTGAATTCGTGAGTATACAATCACAAGAGGGGGGTGAATTGTGGTGTCTGATTTTCGCGTTGTAAATAACAAACACCCTAGTAGAGGTTGTTCTCAAATGACAAACACCCTGATAGCTTGTTTGCACGGGGTGTTCTCAAATATTGCAGATGCGAAAATCACCAAGATAAATGCGGAAAATAAAGCACACACAATTTTTACGTGGAAAACACCTCTAGCCCAACTGAGGTGTGAAAAACCACGACCTACCTCGTGTAGGATTTAACCACTTTCACTAACGGGCTTCACACGTTACAAATGTAACACACCTTGTTACAACTTGCAACCACGTAACCTTCTTCCCAAAGACAGGTTACACCACGTCAACCTTGGCAAAATTAGACACGTCCAAGTCCACACGACTAGGACACACTCACTCACTTTTCTGATTCAAGATCAGGGTTACAAACACCTTACAGGGGGTGCTTCTTACTAAGCAGATGTAAGGTACAATGAAGATCCTATTATGCCAATGGTTTGAAAACTCAAAATCAAACACAGCTTGTCACGGCTTGCTTTTCAGAATGAAGCTCAAGAATCTTTGAGTGTAAACCGTGTTTTCTGATTTTTTTCCTGAATTTTTCAAAAAGCTGTGTTTAAGCAAATTCAACCTGAGTTTTCTATCTGCTCTTTTCTCGTGTGTTGTGTGTCTATTGGAAGAGAAAAAGCTGAGATTTTTAAACACAAAAACCAACGGTCATAAGCCACAGAATCAGCTAAATATAGAAAACGATTTTCAATCAGGAAATGTTCTCCTACGGCTAGTGATAAAATTTTGTCAAAATATAAGGGATTTGATATCTTAAAAGATAACCCTTATCTTCCCATAACCGTGAGGTGGATTCAAAAAAGCAACCAGAAATTTTCAGCTTTTGAAACTTTACCATATCCGAAAATATGGTCAAAGGAAATCTTTAAGTTTTGGCAAATCTCCCAAAACTTATTTTCGAAAATCTCCCATAATATTTTCAAGAAATATCCTTTCCAGAGAAATAGCAGTTTTGAAATTCAAGGAAAGTAATCTGGAGATCTTAGCCAACTAAAATAAATTTTCAAAGATAACCGGGTGTGGCTACTGCAGTTCAGAAACACCCTAGGCACCCTGTTCGCAGGGTTGTTCGCAACTGGTGTTCTGAAGCACTTAGCGCAAATACCGATTCAAGAGGTGTTTAAAATGATGTTTTCAATATTGGCATATTAACAAGAGTCTAAATAAATAAAACCTATATACCCAAGACTTCTTGTTTTGAATGTCATCTTGTCCAAGATTTATGGTGCTGCTGTGAACACCAAGGCCACCTTGTTTGCTGGGGTTGTTCTTTCCATTGCTAGAGTTCAGGAACATGCCTTACAATCAACTGTCGAGATGGTGTTCTTGACTTAATATAGAATCACCAAGTAAAACCTGTTTTGAAGACTTGTTCTCACATGTAGCAAACCAGTTAGTATAATAAAGAACACAAACACCAGTTAGGCCTGTTTGGAGACCGTGTTTGGAGCAACATTACTAGGACAAATTTTTACATACACTTGGATTTGTTGTCATCAAAACTAAATATAATAACTCAACAAATTCCCCCTTTTTGATGATGACAAACCAAGTGACCATATTGACAAAAAAAATTGAATGCTGATAGGGATCCACATAAGTCAAGGTCCACTTAAGTCAATGCTAGGTTCATTCGTCAATAGGAGGGTTACACTCTTCTTCCCCCTTTTGGCATCATTAAAAAGCATAAACAACATTATGAATGCAAGAAAAGAAGTATGTAGCAGAAGGGGCAAGAAGCATTAATAATGAGATATTGCATTAAAAAAATACAATGCCAAAAACGAAATTAAGAAAGGAGGAAACTAGAGAGCAGCTTATACAATCAGGGAGCAGGGGGTGGTTTCGTTTGCAGAGGAGGAATGCTGGGGGCAAGAGTGGAGAGAAGTGCAAGGAGATCTTCATGGCGTTTGGCCGAGAGAGCTCGTTCCTCAGCAAGAGCAGCCTTGACAGCTGAGAGCTCATCCTTGAGGCAAGCATTGTCCTCAAGAACAGCCTCAACCTTGACGGAAGGTTGCCCAGAAACAGGTGGTCGAGGTGGTCGACGTTCCTGTTTGGAAACTGATCCTTTGCCAACCTCATAGCCACACCCTAGGAGAGTGTCAATCCCAATCTCATCCATGATTTGGGCCGCCACTCTTCGTGTGAGCACTATCCCAAAGTGCTCAAGCACCCTTGTCAACAGAAACCCATAGCCAAGATCATGTGCCCGGGTGGTGTTCGCAATTCGCTCTATGTGGCGAATCATGATTGCAGGGAGGTTTACTGGTTCCTCCCGATCCAGTAGGTCCACCAGACATTGATCGAAGGCATCTGCTGAGTTTCGCCCTTGACCTCGCGGTATTATGTTCTTGATAGTGAACATAAACAGTAGTTGGTGCAGGGAGGTCATTTCACCCTTCTTAACCGAAAGGGGTGTTCTCAGGCCCTGTTTTTGACTAAGGCGTTTGGACACCTCTAAGAGCCTGGCTGTTTCCAGGGCAGTTTTGTCTTCCCTCACATACACAGCAAATCCACGAGAGGGGATGCCCAGAATATCACTTAGGGTGGCTTCATCAAAGGAGAAATGACACTCATTGACAGCACTTGTCACTACCCCATTTGTGACAGAGCAGTTGGCATAGAATTCAGCCAACTCGGGCACAGAACACCCTTGCTGGGTGTTTGCAAACAACTCAAGCCAGCCTTGGGCTCGAAGCTTGGTCAAGAACACCCCCAGACCCTATTCCTCGAAAAAGTTTACATTCACTACCTTCCCCCTGACGATATTGCGCTTCAACAACTGCGCATGTTTGTCAGACATAGGAGAGGGAGTGAACTGCTTTGGGCGTTTAAGGACAGGAACAGAGGTGGTAGTTTCTGGTAGGGGGGCTGTTCTGGGCTTTCGCTTGAGGGGTGTTTTGGCAGGAGAGGGCTTCACAGCAGGTTTATTGGTTGGTTTTGGAGGAGATTGTTCTTCAGAGGACTCGGAAAACACCGGTGTCCTCTGTTTGAAGGTGGTGTTCCCAGAGTCAGAACTCGAGAACCCTTCAGAAGAAGAAGAAATCTCCTCGATGATAGGAGCAGAGGGTTTGGAGGGACGATGAGAGGATTGAAACGCTAGCCTTGCAGATTTTCGAGAGGGCTTAGAGGATTGAGGAGAAGAGGGAGTTTGAGAGGGTTGAGACCTTGGTTGTGGCCTTGTTCTTGGCATTCTGCTACGCCTAGCCATGATTTTCACCCTCTTCCTTTTCTCTCCAGTTTGAAAGATGGAGGGGAGATTTCAGCCTCAGGGAGAGAATTCTTCTCTAGACTCTCCTCTGACGACTCATTCGACTTCCCTTGGAAGTCGACATGCAGATCCTCCACAAACACACCTTCGACAGAGGCAGCCCCTGTTTCTGTCGCGGTGTCAGAGAACAACCCAGAAGAACAGGGCTCAAAATTAAACCCTTCAGGGGTTTCCAAGAATTGTTCTTGAGACCCCGACTTTGTTCCCTCTGACTCAACTGAAATGGGACAAGCAATTACCTTTGCGAGGAACACCAATTCCCTTCGACATTCAAAGGGAATATCATTCATCCCCATTCCCACTGATTTTAGGGACAAGCTTTTCAGGAATTTGAAAGGCTTGTACGAGATTGGGCGAGAAGGAGCAGGGATTGAGGAAGCAAGAACGAGGGCTTTTAAGTGAGAGGTGTTGTTGGAAGCCATTGTTTGCTAGAGGAGAGAGATTAGGGTTTAGAGGGTTTTGCTAGGGTTAGAAAGCAAGAACAGAGGAGAGAGAGAGAGAGAGAGAGAGAGAGAGCAAGACGGGGAAAACAGACACACGCAAAGGGGGTTTTTAAACTCCCTACCCGTTATGAAGGGCCACCTAGGAAACACCTAGAATTTAAGCAGGCAGCATACATTAATGACAATCAAGGCATACCTGTTCGAGCCATCTGTTCTTTAAACATGCTTCTCTCATTCCAAGGTCTGTCATGAATACTCTTTCTCCATCTCCCAAGGCAGCAGTCTTCATAAATAATCATAATAGCACACAAGACTACACATATTTGTTAAGCATAGACCACTGTTTTGATAGCAATAATTGCAAACAAGTGGATAGAACAGGTATTATAGGGTGTTTTGTCAGCTTGATCTAACTCTGAGAACAGGTGTTCTCAGGGTGTTTTCACCAACCCCAATTCCAGTCTGTTTCTCTCAAATTGGTCTCTAGCTAGTGCCTTAGTGAATATATCAGCAATTTGATTTTCCGTTGAGCAAAAATTCATAGAGATTAAACCCTTTTCAACATTATCTCTCAAGAAATGATGTCGAATGTCAATATGCTTTGTTCTTTTATGTTGACATGGATTTTTGGCAATATTAATTGCACTTGTGTTATCACAAAAAATAGGAATGCATCCAATGTCAACACAAAAGTCCTTAAGCTGTTGCCTTATCCACAACAGTTGAGCACAACATGAAGCTGCTGCAACATATTCAGCTTCTGCTGTGGACATGGCAACTGAATGTTGCTTCTTGGTAGCCCAAGATACCAAACAAGGTCCAAGAAAGTGAGCCATACCTGAGGTACTCTTTCTATCAACTAGGAATCCAGCATAGCCAGCGTCAGCATATCCAACAAGATCAAAATTGCAACCTTTAGGATACCATAAAGCTAAATTGGGTGTATGTTTCAAATACCTTAGTATCCGTTTAACAACCTTAAGATGAGTTTCCTTAGGGTTAGCCTGAAAACGGGCACATAAACCAATACTAAAAACAATATCAGGTCTACTAGCGGTTAGGTATAAGAGTGACCAATCATACCCCTATAGAGTTTCTCCTCAACTGAGGGACTCCCATCATCCATAACCAACTTGGTTGAAGGAGAAATAGGAGTGTCTATGGGTTTGGCTGACTCCATCCTAAAATGCTTAAGTAACTCCTTGATATACTTTTGCTGATGGATCATGGTGCCATTTGGAGTTTGCTTGATTTGTAAGCCTAAGAAAAAATTAAGCTCACCCATCATGCTCATCTCAAACTCACTCCTCATCATATTTGAAAATTCATTGCATAAATCATGATGAGTTGCACCAAATATAATATCATCAACATATATTTGGACAATCAAAAAATGTTTCCCCTTAGATTTTAGAAACAAGGTATTGTCTACCTTGCCTCTTCTAAAATCATTTTCAAATAAAAAACTTGACAACCGTTCATACCAAGCTCTTGGAGCTTGTTTTAAACCATAAAGTGCCTTGTCAAGTTTAAAAACATGATTTGAAAAATCACCATTTTCAAAACCAGGGGGTTGTTTGACATACACCTCTTCTTTAAGGTATCCGTTTAGGAATGCACTTTTAACATCCATTTGATATAGCTTGATTTCCATATGAGCTGCAAAGGCTATTAAGATTCGAATAGCCTCAATTCTAGCAACTGGTGCAAAGGTTTCTTCATAATCGATCCCTTCTTCTTGATTGTATCCTTGTACAACCAGCCGTGCCTTGTTCCTAGTGACTGTTCCTGACTCATCCAGTTTGTTTCGGAACACCCACTTGGTTCCAATGATTGTTCTCTCTGCAGGTTTAGGTACAAGGTGCCATACTTTGTTTCTCTCAAATTGATGAAGCTCTTCTTGCATAGCCGTGATCCAATCTGAATCTGCAAGAGCTTCATTCACACTTTTTGGCTCAATGTTAGAAAGAAAAGCATAGAAAGCACAAAAATTCTTTAGCTTAGATCTAGTTTGCACTCCAGTATTAATATCTGACAAGATTTGATCAAGAGGGTGCGAACTATGGTGCTTCCATGGTCGTGGAGTAAGAGGATCCACAGACCCATGCTCTACTCTAGTCGTAACATAATGCTTACGATCATCTCCCGAGCCTGTTTCTGCACATGTTTGTAAGTCTATTCCTGAAGAACACGGTTCCGAACAGGGTTCAGCGGTGTTTTCCCCTGTTTGGTGTTCACCTTGCCTGCTGTTCTGAGGAACACCTTCAGGAGTTGTTTTCTCCATGGTGTTCTTACCTCGTTTATCTTGGAGCAACACTTCTTTTCGAACAAGACCTAATTCAAGTTCATCTTCCTGTGCATCATTCTCACTCAACACGTTAGATTCATTAAAAAGCACATGCACACTTTCCTCAACACACAAGGTTCTTTTGTTAAAGACTTTGTATGCCTTGCTGTGAGAAGAATAGCCAAGGAATATTGCCTCATCACTCCTAGGGTCAAACTTTCCTAAGGCATCCTTCCCATTATTATGCACAAAACACCTACAACCAAATGTCCTTAGGTGCGTAATATTGGGTTTTCTGCCTTTGAAAAGTTCATAAGGAGTTTTATTCAACATGGGTCTGATCATGCATCTATTTATAATGTAACATGAGGTGTTCAATGCTTCTGCCCAAAAATACCTAGGAAGACCACTAGCAATAAGCATTGTTCTGGTCATGTCTTCCAGGGTGCGATTTTTGCGCTCAACCACCCCATTTTGTTGGGGTGTTCTTGGAGGCTGAGAAGTTATGATCAACACCATGTTCATTACAATAGTTGATAAAACTTGCATTTTCAAACTCAGTTCCATGATCAGATCTCAAGCTAATTAAAGAGTGTCCTACTCTCTTTTCAATCTTTTTAAGAAAGGCAATAAAATTCTCAAAGGTTTCATCTTTGGATGCCAAAAACAAGGTCCAAGTAAACCGAGAATAATCATCCACTACAACAAGCACATACTTTTTCCCACCTCTACTGGTTACCCTCATGGGACCACACAAGTCAATGTGTAATAATTCTAGAGGTCGAGTAGTGCTTACACATTTTTTCGATTTAAAAGAAGATCTGACTTGCTTGCCTTTTGCACAAGCTTCGCATACCTTGTCATCATTAAACTTGATGGAAGGTAGTCCAACAACCAAATCTTTGGAAACAAGTTTGTTTAACAAAGATAGGCTTGCATGACCTAGTCTCTTGTGCCATAGCATTATATCATCATTTAATGCATTTAAACAAGTCAGATTATTTTGGGGAAGAGTGGAAATACAGACTTTATAAACATTTTGACATCGCTTCCCCCTCAACACAACATCTCCTGTGTCGTCATTCACAACCAAGCAACGTGTTCGTGAGAACACCACTAGGTTGTTCTTGTCACACAGTTGGGACACACTTAGCAAATTGTGCTTTAAACCATCAACCAAGTGCACATTGTCAATTGAATGGGAGAGAGTTTTACCAATATTACCTATACCGACAATTGTCCCAGACTTGCCGTTTCCAAATGCTACACTCCCACCATTCAGAGCTGTAAGTGAGAGAAAGTTTGATCTTTCACCAGTTATGTGCCGCGAACACCCACTATCAACATACCACAGCTGCCTGTTTTCAAGGTTGTTTTCTGATCTGTTTGACAGGGTGTTTCTTACCCTGTTTGCTGGGTTGTTTGTGGGATTGTTCTCTCTCACTTCAGCCTGCAAAACAAATCACGGGTTAGTTTTGGGAACCCAGATCCACTTGGGTCCCATTCCTTTAGACATGTAAAGCTCATCTTTTCTAATCCAGATTTGTTTCACATACCTTTCATTCTTTTCATTGGCATGTTTTCTTAAAGGACAAGAATATCGATAGTGACCAGTTTTACCACAATGAAAGCAAACAATGTTTTCAGGTAATCCCACATACTTTCTATGAATTGGGTAAACTGTTCGTTTAGGCTTATACCCAAGTCCCTTTTTGTTTCGACTGTGGTGAGTGTTTAACCAAGCAAGAGCCTGTGAAGATTTGTTCCAGCGTTTGTTTGTGCTAAGCTCGGTTTCCAGTTTTTCTTTATTAGCATGCAAACCCTTGTTCTCTTTGAGCAGGGACTCAACCATTCCTTCCACCTCAAAGAGTTTTTCCTCTATTCGAGAGTAATCTCCTTCTTTTATAAAGAGGTTTTCTTTGAGTATATTAACATTTTCATGTAAACCGAGTTTTTCATTTTTAAGAATTTTATTTTCAAGCTTTAGGTCACGAACTTCTCTTTTTGGATCAGCACATGTGTCTATCAAATTATATAGAAGTTCTTCTAAAGTGGCTTTGTTAAGACCATGTACCTTGTTCTTGAGATTTGAGAAGCTGATTGTTGATTCATCATTTGAATCTGAATCACTTTGTGCCATAAGTGCTACGACTCCTTCTTCAGCTTCAGATTCTCCTTCATCCTCAGAGGAATCTCCCCAAGCAGCCAGCATAGCTTTCGAGAATCGCTTGCCCAAATTGTTTACAGGGTGTTTTCGACCCTGTTTTCGAGGGTGTTCGGGCGTCTGATCTTCTCGAAGCAGAGGGCAATTCTTGACTAAGTGATCTGGTTTGCCGCACTTGAAACACCCTGTGAGCTGTTCTTTGGAGGTGTTTCTGGACTTGCTGAAGTCTTTTCTTTTGTTGTTTTCCTTGACCTTTTTGAAGAATTTCTTGAATTTTCTGGACATTAGGGCTATTTCTTCATCTTCAAGGTCAGAGTCAGTGTCCTCATGTGCTTTCAAGGCAAGCCCACGATCCTTCTTTTGCTCCTCTCTTTGCTGTGAGTTCTTTCGGAGTTCATAGGTCTGGAGATTACCAATCAACTCGTCGAGGGTGATCTTGTTCATGTCTTTAGCCTCTTGGATGGCTGTTACTTTGGCCTCCCACGTGCGAGGTAAAATTCTGAGGATTTTCCTCACCAACTCTTCAGTGGTGAAAGATCTTCCCAGGGATTTTAACTCGTTCGTGATGTGGGTGAACCGTGTATACATGTCCATCACAGTTTCATGATCACCCATATCAAACAACTCATATTGTCGCATAAGTAGCTCAATTCTAGATTGTTTAACTTGACTCGTACCTTCATGAGCAACTTGCAGAGCATTCCAGATAGCTTGGGCTGATTCACACTCAGAGATGCGAGTGTATTCATCGGGTCCTAGGCCAAAATATAGAAGCTTTTTGGCCTTGGCATTTTTCTCCATTTTCTTGTAGTCCTCGGCATCAAACTCTATGGATTCCTTGGGAACCTTCTTACCATCTTCAAGCACCTTGGTGGGAACAAGGGGCCCGTTCTTGATGAGCATCCATAATTCATAATCTTCTGCCTGAATATAGTTCTCCATCCTATTCTTCCACCAACTATAATGTTGGCCGTTGAAATAGGGTGGACGAGTAATGGATTGCCCTTCAAGAATTCCTTGTGGGGTACTCATCTTCAGAATCTCTCAAGGTGTTAACCTTTTGTATAAGAACCCGCTCTGATACCACTTGTTGAATTCGTGAGTATACAACCACAAGAGGGGGTGAATTGTGGTGTCTGATTTTCGCGTTGTAAATAACAAACACCCTAGTAGAGGTTGTTTTCAAATGACAAACACCTTGATAGCTTGTTTGCACGGGGTGTTCTCAATTATTGCAGATGCGAAAATCACCAAGATAAATGCGGAAAATAAAGCACACACAATTTTTACATGGAAAACACCTCTAGCCCAACTGAGGTGTGAAAAACCACGACCTACCTCGTGTAGGATTTAACCACTTTCACTAACGGGCTTCACATGTTACAAATGTAACACACCTTGTTACAACTTGCAACCACGTAACCTTCTTCCCAAAGACAGGTTACACCACGTCCAACCTTCGCAAGATTAGACACGTCCAAGTCCACACGACTAGGACACACTCACTCACTTTTCTGATTCAAGATCAGGGTTACAAACACCTTACAGGGGGTGCTTCTTACTAAGCAGATGTAAGGTACAATGAAGATCCTATTATGCCAATGGTTTGAAAACTCAAAATCAAACACAGCTTGTCACGGTTTGCTTTTCAGAATGAAGCTCAAGAATCTTTGAGTGTAAACCGTGTTTTCTGATTTTTTTGAATTTTTCAAAAAGCTGTGTTTAAGCAAATTCAACCTGAGTTTTCTATCTGCTCTTTTCTCGTGTGTTGTGTGTCTACTGGGAGAGAAAAAGCTGAGGTTTTTAAACACAAAAACCAACGGTCATAAGCACAGAATCAGCTAAGTATAGAAAACGATTTTCAATCAGGAAATGTTCTCCTACGGCTAGTGATAAAATTTTGCCAAAATATAAGGGATTTGATATCTTAAAAGATAACCCTTATCTTCCCATAACCGTGAGGTGGATTCAAAAAAAGCAACCAGAAATTTTCAGCTTTTGAAACTTTACCATATCCGAAAATATGGTCAAAGGAAATCTTTAAGTTTTGGCAAATCTCCCAAAACTTATTTTCGAAAATCTCCCATAATATTTTCAAGAAATATCCTTTCCAGAGAAATAGCAGTTTTGAAATTCAAGGAAAGTAATCTGGAGATCTTAGCCAACTAAAATAAATTTTCAAAGATAACCGGGTGTGGCTACTGCAGTTCAGAAACACCCTAGGCACCCTGTTCGCAGGGTTGTTCGCAACTGGTGTTCTGAAGCACTTAGCGCAAATACCGATTCAAGAGGTGTTTAAAATGATGTTTTCAATATTGGCATATTAACAAGAGTCTAAATAAATAAAACCTATATACCCGAAGACTTCTTGTTTTGAATGTCATCTTGTCCAAGATTTATGGTGCTGCTGTGAACACCAAGGCCACCTTGTTTGCTGGGGTTGTTCTTTCCATTGCTAGAGTTCAGGAACATGCCTTACAATTAACTGTCGAGATGGTGTTCTTGACTTAATATAGAATCACCAAGTAAAACCTATTTTGAAGACTTGTTCTCACATGTAGCAAACCAGTTAGTATAATAAAGAACACAAACACCAGTTAGGCCTGTTTGGAGACCGTGTTTGGAGCAACATTACTAGGACAAATTTTTATATACACTTGGATTTGTTATCATCAAAACTAAATATAATAACTTAACATCTATAACACCCCAAATGTATATAATTTACTGTTTGTGTTCTCATCAATTAATATCATCAATTGGTAGTGATATCCCAAATGATCGGGGCGTTACTGCCATCCAAAAAGAATAAGGCTTGACTTAAAAATAATTAAACATAACTAAGGTAAACATCGTTACCACCACACGGCATTTGTAAATGCAAACCATCAAACCAACATCAACAGTAACTAACGATCTCATAATTTACATCGAAATATAGTAACTCTTAGTAGAGCATATGGTCCTAACATCAAAATATCTCATAATACAGTACCCAAAACATTTCAGCACTAAAACACCACTATTTCTTTTAGACATTCCCGCTCACTTATCTTCTCCAGTCGGCCTGCCAGCCGGAGGGTGATCACTAAGCATTTCCCTAAAACAAAACATAAAAACATTTTGTACTATGAGCCGAAGCTTAATATATGCATTTCTGTATTATTAATTGCACACTGAAAAATGGTTGCGCCCACATTGCAATCTTCATTTTAATTTAAAATAGGGAATGAGATTTATATAAAACTACATTGTCAATTTTTATCTGATAATGAACCCTTAGTAACTGTTACGACCTAAAGATAGGTGAACACCTGCCAAGCCGATAAGGGGACCCGGCCTGAAGCCATTCCGGTAACTGAAGGGTAATGCCTTGTAACTGATAACTGGTGGGGTCACTATTATGTGACAAACTACTGATTAAACTGATTCATTGATGTACTTACCAAACAATATAATTTTGATAAATACGTGCTGATTTCTAAAGATACAGATAATGAACGTACCTGGAACTTTAATGAAATGTCACTGAGTATGTGTAACACCCTGAGTGTGGCTTAAAAGGATCGAAGTGACTATTTATATCACCAAAAGTGCACCTTTCTTTTCGAAAAGCTCACTCCTAAAAACTCCACAGTTAAGCGTGCTTGCTGGGGAGCAATCTTGGGATGGGTAACCTCCTCGGAAGTTTCGCAGGTAGCGTATGAGTAAGGACGAAGCACGCTGGAAAGGCTTATGGTGATTTATAGGGTGAGTCGAGGATCCTTTGAGGCGTTATTGGTAAGACCGCGACCGAGAGGGGTCCGGGCATTACAGATGGTATCAGAGCCAACCCGCGACCGTGAGCTGCGCCAATGGATGGAGAGCCCATGGGCAGTCACCTAGTGAGGCAAAGATATTGCGTGTGGACCACCGGTCAAGAAGACTCATAAGTCGATCGGTCAGTGAGGCATAACGAGGACATTGCGCGTTTTAAGTGTGGGTGATTGTAACGCCCCGAGTGTGGTTTAAAAAGATTTAAGTCACTACTTATATCACCAAAGGTGCAGCTTTCTTTTTAAGAAGCCCTCTTAAAAACTCCACAGTTAAGCGTGCTTACTGGGGAGCAATTTTAGGATGGGTAACCTCCTGGGAAGTTTCTCAGGCAGCGTGTGAGCAAGGATGAAGCACGCTGGAAGGACTTGTGGTGATTTGTGGAGCCAGTCGACGATCTTTGAGGTCGTTATTGGTAAGACCTGCGACCAAGAGGGGTCAGGACATTACAGATGGTATCAGAGCCGACCCATGACCGTGAGCTGCGCTAGTGGATGGTTAGCCCATGGTCAGTCACCTAACGGGGCAAAGATACTAGATGTGGACAGCCGGTCAAGAGAACTCGTAAATCAGTCAGTTAGCGAGGCACAATGAGGACGTTGTGCGCTTTAAGTAGGAGTGATTGTAAGACCCTGCGTGTGGCTTAAAATGATCGAAGTGACTACTTATATCACCAAAGGTGTACCTTTCTTTTCGGGAAGCCCACTTTTAAGAATTTCACAGTTAAGCGTGCCTACTGGGGAGCAATCTTGGGATGGGTGACCTCCTAAAAAATTTCGCAGATAGCGTGTAAGTAAGGGCGAAGCACCCTGGAAATGCTTATGGTGATTTGTGGGGTCAGTCGACGATCCTTTAAGCCATTATTGGTAAGACCCGCGACCTAGAGGGGTCGGGACATTACAGTATGATTATGCACAAAAGGAGAGGAGATGATAGATTAGGCCCTCACTCTATCCAAAAATATCGTTACAAGAACATATAGTTAGCAAATATATTTATTTTCATAGTTAATACTTTAGTAAAAGAAAAGTAAGGGTGTAATAGGGGCCAAAGTAAATGACTCGTAACCTAATCTCTCGATCTCCATTTGAGACCTAATTCCATAATATAGAAATCTTAAAAAGTCCCGAAAAACTTTCATTTAAAACACAAAACATGATTCCCATGATAGGGTTCCCAAAATGGGGTTAAAACACAAATTGTCAGTTTTGGTCTAACATGTGCAGTTCTAGTAAAACGGCCAAAATTTTTGGTTGGGCTATTCATTACCAATTTATTAGCAAAACCTGCCCTGTTTTCTGCCATTTTCCATCCCCCTACTGTCATTGCTTTTTGCTCTCTTTTCAAACAAATCCTCATCTAAAATAACTCCTTAAAACCATGTAACAAAGCTTTGGTCCTTCCCATCACCATATAAAACCACCACACTCAATTTCACTTCATAATCATATACATCAAAGATTCATTTCTCAATCAAATATACACAAATAACATGCTTCCTATTAAAGGAAAGCTCAACTTTGCATAATTATTAAAACCCTAACTTTTGGCCAACTAACTTCCTCTTCATCTTATCCAAGATCACCAAAAACACCCTCATAAATATTATTAGAGATTAAAACTACTAAATCAAATACAAATAATCCAAGAAAAACATACTTCCAACCTTAAGCTTGTTGATCATGAATAACCCTAAACCCCAGCATGATCCAAACTCAATCAACAATAAAAAATATTAAAATAACTCTTGTTTTCATCCAAAGAACATGATCAAAACTCAACAACATAAACAAGATTAGAAATCAAAAATCCAAAGAAACAAACTTAGGGCACTCACTTTGAGCTTCAAAAAAGTAGAGACGAAGGTGATATTTGGTGGTTTTGAGGATTTGGGGTAGTGGCCAGTGGTACTAGGGTGTCAGGGGGTCGGAGGTAGCCAAGGCTGGCTGGAAAACACCAAGAAAAAGGGTGGCAGCTACTGGGGGTGGTCGTGGGTTAGAGAGAGAAAGGAAAGACATGAGGTTTGTGTTTTGGTTGTATTTTCTTGACTTATCTGCATGCTTGGCTGAATTTTTATCTTCAAAAATAACTTTTAGCTAACCATAGTTAAACTTAATCATGGTAATTAGTTAGGTTAATAATGCAAACTTGATGGGCTTTAATTTGCGCCAAAATAAGTTGGATTGGAGAATAAAACGCTCCGCAATACACTTGTATAAGTTATTCATGCTTTTGGTTTCACTTCATGCATGCTTTAACCATTATGAATGATGTATGGTTTGTATGTTTGCTTATATTTAACATATGTTTTAGTACATGCATGCTTTAACTGTCTGTGTATATATATATATATATATATATATATATATATATATATATATATGTGTATATATATATATATATATATATATATATATATATATTAAACTTCCTATGAATTGATATTTGTGGGCCTAGAGAGGCATGGCATAAGCATGGTTCTATATAATTGCATTGATATGTTTTTTTACGTTACTATTATCACTATAATTATTATTTTTTATTTTTCCTACCAGTTTTTTGAGAGATGTATTTGTTTCCCTATGTAAATTTCCCTATAAATTGAGAAAGTGTTGAATTGTTTTTCCCTTTTTTTGGCACTAGCAGCATCCCATACTTCACTTGATAGAGGATCAGAAGATTCTTTGGTTTTTTGTTTAATTTAGAAAGGACAACTCTTTTCTGGTTGGAGCACTCAATTTTTATGCCCTGAATCTTGAAAATTCTTCCCATGCTTGGAAGCACTAGGTTTTTGCTGAGGCAATCAAAAAACAGAAATGTTTCTGCGTTGAGACTTTGAAACTTTATGTACCGAATAGGTTCCTAAGAGATATGTAAAATGATATCCATTTGTATTTTGATCTTAACCCTTTTGGCCAAATAACGAGTTTGACAAGAAGATGAACATGTTTGTAATATACATTTGCCCATGAAGAGTGCAATTTATTAAGTTGTACATGCTTTTGGTTTAAGTATATGCAAACTTTAACATTATAAATGAAGTAAGTTTCATATGTTTGTTTATATTTAACATTTTTTTGTGAGCTAAAGATGTCTGCTCATGGTGGAGGACATGGTGATAATTCATATTTTATATATAATTTTCTCCTTCATTTCACCAACTTTTAAGTCTTTGAAATATATTTTATGAGTAAATAATGCATAATTTATGTGATTTTCAGGTAAAATAAATATATAAGAATTTAGGTGGAATTGATTGATTTTACTCAAACCTCCAACATGTGCAAGGCCTGAAGTCCAAGCTTAAGTCCAAGAGAAAAAAAAAAAGAGAGAGAGAGAAGGAATCAGCAAGGTCAGCCCGTGTGGGCCCTGTTCAGCTGAAGCCCGACCGAAGTCCAGCCAGCGGCCCAGTTCGTCTCCCAAACCCAGCCGGTCCAGCTCTTCCTCTCCTCACTCATCTCTCTTCCTGGGCCTATGAGGCGCGGCCCGTTTGTCCCAAACCCAGCCTCCTCTCTCTCTTTTTCTCCTCTCCCTGCCTAGCGGCCCAGTGCCTATCTCCTCTCCTCGGTTGGGCTAGCTTCTCGGTCCGTTCCAATCCTTTCCTCTCTTCTTACTTCCCTTGAATGGGCTGAGCTTCGCAGCCCAAACACCTCATTAGCAGCCCAGCACTCCAAAGTAACCAAGACTTGATTTTTGTAAGCAACCCCCAAGTGACCTAGTCAAAGCTAGTTAATTTTTGATTAATTCTATACTTATGACTAGTCATGACCATGCATGTAACATCCCAAATTACTTAGAATTAATTTCCATTAATTTTGGGGGTATCCTAAGGGGTGGATTTTCCACTATAAAAGGGGCCATAGGTTAAAACATCCATACACACACACATCCATCCACTTTCTTGCTCAAGCATCTTCTTATTTTTCCATATTTCATTTTTCTAGAGAGAATCTTTGTAAGACAAGATCATTTGGGTTAAGGGGTTAAGAAGAAAATAAGCTTTGTTAGCTATTTTTCTCTTCTCTTCTCATCTCATTTGTGAGTCAAATTTGAGAGTTTACACTAAGTTTTATAATTTTGTGTAATTAAGTATAAGGTTTGGACATAGGAAGTGGAATATACCAATTTCAGTGGTATTTTCACTAACTATGACCGGCTAAACTACTCATTCTAGGATTATGATGGATCCTTGAAAATAATATTCTTTTGCTAATTTCTTATGGGGTTATTTTTGTCTCTTTTGCATAATCTTGAGTTTATATTTGATCATAGTCTATTTATACATCTTAATACTAATGTTTAATCATGTTGATGACACTAGTTTAATTTGCTATCTCAAATGAATATTAGACCTTCTAGGCTAATATGATGATTATATAATTGGGCTTAAAATTATAATTGTTTAAATTGAATAATTTATGTAGAAATTAGATGAGTTATGTCTAAAAAGAATAATTCATGCTAAACCACTAGATAAACTATGTCACTTTATAATTGTAATCATTTTTTTTTAGTTTATGGCCTAATGCTTGTAGCTTAGGTTGAGCAAGAGACAAATTGAATCCCCATTTGAATTAGTAAATCAATATTGGTATCAGAGGTGAAATCCAAAGTCCTAGATTTTTTTTCTCCTATTGATTTCTCTCTAATCCCTTGACTTGTTTACTCTTATTTTGCTCCTTAATCCATTTTTATAATTGAACTCATAAATTGAATTATTCTTTACAATCAGAAAGGATAAGTTTAAAATCACTATTGTTCTTCGTGAGATCGACACCCCTATACTCGCTTGTCTACAATTAACCTTGTGCAATTGCAAGTAAAAAGGGTTTTAAAACATACATATAAAATCCATGTCAAGTTTTTGGCGCCGTTGTTGGGGAACGAATAGTGATTTTTGAATTTTCTTTTCCTTTTATTTATTTATTTTTTCCCTCCTCCCTGCTAATCTAACAACCTAATCTAACTTTGTTTTTTTTTTCTTTTTGTTATTTTATTTATTGTACCTAATCTAACAATCCCTTTCCCTTTTATTTCCATTGTTTTTTTTTAATTTACTTTATTTTTTTCTTTTCTTTTCTTTTGCTTTATTTTGCTTTATTAGTTTTTGTTATTTGCCCCCTTCCCTTGGTTCTTTCTTTTATTTGTTTATTTTTATTTTTATTTTTTAAATTTTTTTTCTTTGTTCTTATTTCTCTCTTCTTATCTCTCTTTTCTTTTTTCTCTTTTATTTTGTTTGGTGGTTATTATTGTGGAGATTTTATTCTTTTCTTTTTGTTGTTTGTTGGTATATGCTTGGTAGACGTTCTTTGTGCTTAGATCTTGAACCATATAATCCTGAAATTGAACGCTCTTTTCGTGAGATAAGAGCTAAGAAATCAGAATCTAAGAACAAAATGGCTGAAGAACAACCAACCCTACCACCTAAGCAACTTAAAGAATATTTCACTCCTGCCACTTATGACTCACCAACAAGAACCCGTATGCCCACTGTTACGGTGCCATTTGAGATTAAACATTCTCTTATCCAAATGCTTCTGTCGTTTTATGGGCTAGAGTCTGAAAATCCTTTCAAGCATGTTGATGCATTCTTAGAGATTTGCTCTACTGTGTTTTTAAATAATATCTCTGATGATGCTCTTCGCTTGTGGCTTTTTTCTTTTTCTTTAAAAGATAAAGCTAAAGCTTGGTTGGATACTAAGACCAATATCACCACTTGGGATCAATTGCAAAAGGAATTCTTGAAAAACATTTTCTCCATTGGTAAACCGACTGCCTTAAGATGTGTTATAACCACCTTATCACATAATAAAAATGAGCAATTGCACGAAAGTTGGGAACGGTTTAAAGAATTGTTGCGATTTTGTCCTCATCACGAGGTACCTATGTGGCAACTTGTCCAGAGTTTTTACTCTGGCTTAAATGAGTATAATAGGTAGATGGTTGATGCATCATATGGTGGTAGTTTTTTATATAAAACTCCTGAAGAAGCTTGAGAATTATTTGAACACTTGAGTGAAAATTCACACGTGCATGCTACTTCCTCACATTCTGATTTGCCTAGGCAATTAGGAAGTAAAGGGGGGATTTATGAGGTTTCACATTCAATTGACATTTCTAGTAAAGTTGATGCTTTAGCTAAAAAATTTGATCAATTGTTATGCATGAATAAAGTGTCTAATACCCCTTCTATGCAAGATTTGTGTTCGATTTGTGCTAGTCCCATGCATGCTTCTGCTGAATGTCCGTGTATTGGTAAGTCTGAGTGTATGACTGAACAAGTAAATATTGCCCAAGGATTTTCTTCATCCAACAATCCTTATTCTAATACCTATAATCACAGTTGAAGGAATCATCCTAATTTTTCATAGAGGTCTCAAAATGTTGAGAATCCTCAGGCCCAGTCTAGCAGACCTACCCTTCCTGGTTTCCAAAACCAGCGATATGCTCCTCCCTCTTCCCATCAAGCTCCATCTAGGAGCTCTGATATAAACAAGGCAATCTCTGCCCTTGGCACCTTGACCTCTGTTGTGTAAAATGTTGATTCTAAGGTCCAAGGAATTGAGTCCAAGTTGCATATTGTTGACTCTCATTCACAATCTATAGCTAAGTTAGAAACCCAACTTGGGCAACTACCCATAACTGTAGGTACAAGAGAAGAAGAAAAACTTCCAAGTCATCCCATCCAGAACCCTAAAGGCCAGCAATTTGAACAATTGAAAGCTGTAATGGTTCTTAGGAGTGGTAAAGAAGTGGATAACAAGGTAAGTGAGAAGAAACATGATAAAGATGAAGGACTTAAGACCACGAAGAGTGACCTTGAGATTGAAAAAGAGAATGACCTATCCCCCTCTCCTGTTGTGTCTGACCCCATTGTGACATATGACCCAAGGGTTCCTTATCCTCAAGTTTTGGATGCTCCATTCCCTTCCAAGAAAGACAAGTAAGGAGATGACATCCTAGAGACCTTTAAGCAAGTTAACATCAATCTTCCCCTCTTAGAAGCGATTAGACAGATCCCAACTTATGCTAAGTTCCTTAAAGACATGTGCACTTTTAAAAGAAAATCTAAAGATGACAAGTCTAAAAAGGTTCTTCTAAGTGAACAAGTGAGTTCAATTCTGAAATGCAATACTCCCCCTAAATTCAAAGATCCCAGTATCCCTACCATTTCATGTTTCATTGGCAATCACAAAATTGAAAGGGCGCTTTTGGATTTGGGTTCTAGTGTCAATTTGATACCATATTCTGTTTACCTAGAGTTGGGATTAGGTGAACTGCAACCTTCCAACTGTACCCTTCAGCTTACTGATAGGTCGGTTAGGACTCCTAGGGGGCGAATAGATGATGTCCTAGTGCAAATTGATAAAGGATTCTTTCCTGTTGACTTTGTTGTATTGGACATAGACCCCAGTCATGCTTCTAAGCAAATCCCTCTTATTTTAGGACGTCCCTTCCTAGCCACAGCTAATGCTACCATTAACTGTAAGTCGGGAGTCATGGATGTCTCGATCATGAATATGAGGGTTAGGCTTAACATTTTTAAAGCTTCTGCTCAACCTGTGTTTGAAAATGAATCTGAATGCTTCTTTGTTGAGGTGATTGATGAGATGATTGAAGAAGCTTTGCCTGCTATTCTGAGTAGTGATCCCTTGGGAATCTATCTTTCCCATGAGGATTTGGGATTGTGTGATTTAGGAAGTGCAATAGATGAGATGGATTCTACTCTTGATCTTGAGTCTTTCTCTTGGGTATCTACTTATAAACCTCTTCCCCCTTTGGCTAGTTCTCCTATGCCACCTTCTGTTGTATCTCCACCTAAACTTGAGTTAAAACCTCTCCCTGATTCACTCAAGTATGTGTTTTTAGCCCCTAAAGAGACCCCACATGTTATTATATCTTCTCTTTTATCTTGTGATCAAGAGGAAGAGTTGATTCGTGTTTTGTCTGATCATAAGGATGCTATTGGATGGTCAGTTGCTGATTTGAAAGGGATTAGTCCCACAATTTGTATGCACAGAATTCATTTAGAGGATGATGTTAAACCTGTTAGGCAAATGCAACGTAGACTGAACCCCCACATGAAAGAAGTTATCCAGAAAGAAGTAGTTAAGCTTTTAGGTGTAGGCATTATCTACCCTATTTCTGATAGTCAATGGGTTAGTCCAGTTCAAGTAGTCCCTAAAAAATCTAGCATAATTGTGGTTAAGAATAATGAAGGTGAACTAATTCCCACTAGACAGGCCACGGGATGGAGGGTGTGCATTGATTACAGGAAATTGAATTCTGTCACAAGAAAGGACCATTTTTCCCTCCCATTCATTGATCAAATTTTGGAAAAATTAGTGGGACAAAGTTTTTATTGCTTTTTAGATGGTTATTCTAGTTACAACCAAATACCTGCCTATCCTGAGGATCAAGAGAAAACCACATTTACATGCCCGTCAGGTACCTTTGCTTATCGGAGGATGCCTTTTGGGTTGTGTAATGCACCTTCCACATTCCAAAGATGTATGATGGCCATATTTTCTGATTATATTGATAATTTCATGGAAGCGTTTATGGATGATTTCTCTATTTTCGGTTCTTCCTTTGATGTGTGCCTTGCTAATCTATCCATTGTGCTGAAAAGATGTGAAAAAGTGAATCTTATTTTGAGTTGAGAAAAGAGTCATTTCATGGTCCAAGAAGGGATTATTTTGGGACATAAAGTGTCCGAAAAAGGGATTGAGGTTGATAAAGTCAAGGTTGATCTGATTTCTAATTTGCCTGTGCCTTCTTCTATGAAGCAAGTCAGATCTTTCCTTGGTCATGCTGGTTTCTATAGGAGATTTATTAAGGATTTTAGCAAAGTGGCTCGCCCACTTACTAATCTTCTTACCAAAGATGCTCCTTTTGTGATTGATAAGTCTTGTGTGCGAGCTTTTGAGAAGCTTCGATCTTTGTTGGTGACAGCCCCTATTGTGCAGCCCCCTGATTTTTCTTTGCCATTTGAGATCATGTGTGATGCATCTGATTTTGCTATTGGGGCTGTTTTAGGTCAAAGGATGAATAGAATGCCTCATGTCATTTACTATGCTAGTAGAACTCTAACTGATGCTCAAAAGAATTATTCTACTACTGAGAAAGAGTTACTAGCTGTGGTATTTGCACTTGATAAATTCCGTCCATACCTTTTGTGTTCTAAAGTGATTGTGTTTACTGATCATACTGCGTTAAAACACTTATTGGCTAAGAATGACACTAAGCCAAGACTCATTAGATGGATTTTGTTGCTCCAAGAGTTTGATATTGAAATAAAAGATAGGAAAGGTTCTGAAAATTCTGTTGCCGACCACTTGTCCAGAATCTTTACTGAGTATACTAATGACTCAGTTGGTTTTTTTGACCACTTTCCTGATGAGCAACTATTTGCTGTGTCACGTGCCCCTCTCCCTTGGTTTGCTTATATTGTGAACTACCTCGTCACTAGGAAGATTCCTCCTCACTGGTCCAAACAAGAAAAGATGGGTTCTTCTCACAGGTAAGACATTACTATTGGGAAGATCCTTATCTTTTCAAATATTGCCCTGACCAAGTGATACGTAGATGTGTCCCCGAGAGTGACATTCATAGTATTCTTACCTTTTGTCACTCTTATGCCTGTGGTGGTCACTTTGGAGGTCGTAGGACAGCTGCTAAAGTCCTATAAAGTGGGTTCTTTTGGCCCACTCTGTTTAGAGATGCTCACAAATTCTGTCTTGCTTATGAGCGTTGTCAACGTACAGGTGCCCTGTCCCGTCGTGATATGATGCCCCTTTCCCCTATTCTGATTGTTGAAATATTTGATGTGTGGGCATAGATTTCATGGGTCCCTTTTCCCCATCTTTTGGCTTTGTATACATATTGGTTGTTATTGACTACGTGTCAAAATGGGTGGAAGCTCAGGCTACTAGGACCAATGACCACAAGGTTGTGGTTAAGTTTGTAAAAGAGTGTATTTTCTGTCGATATGGTACCCTTAGAGCCCTTATTAGTGATGGAGGGAGTCACTTTTGTCATCGATCTTTTGAGGCTTTGCTTAGAAAGTATTCTGTGACTCATAAAGTAGCTACTCCTTATCACCCTCATATTAGTGGTCGTGAAATTAAGTCTATCCTTGAAAAAACGGTTCGGCCTGATAGAAAAAACTGGTCTTTGAGATTGCATGATGCTCTTTGGGCCTATCGTACTGCTTATAAGACTCCTATTGGGATGTCTCCTTACCGACTTCTTTTTGGTAAGGCTTGTCACTTGCCAGTTGAGTTAGAACACTGTGCTTTTTAGGCTATTAAAGCCTTTAATTTTGATATGAAACAAGCAAGTTCTAACCGTGGGCTTCAATTGAATGAGTTGGATTAATTGCGTAATGAAGCCTATGAGAATGCTAAGATTTATAAAGCCAAAACCAAATCTTTTCATGATAAAACGATTTCTCGTAAATCTTTTGAACCTAATCAAAAGGTTTGGCTTTTTAATTCTAAGCTTAAACTATTTCCTGGAAAGTTGAGATCTAGATGGGATGGTCCTTTTGTTGTCCAACAAGTGTTTCCCTCTTGGGCAGTCCAAATTTTGGATCCCCAAGATGGTCGAGTTCTCATGGTTAATGGTTAACATTTAAAACCTGTTGTGACTCATGATTTTGGCCCTGGTTTGATTGAATCCATCAACTTGGTCGACCCTATTTACTGTGATTAGTGAGGTGGGCATTGTCTGGCTGAAGACATTAAACTTAGCGCTTGTTGGGAGGCAACCCAATCTTTTTAGATGATTTTGAGTCTTTTATTTTTATTTTTATTTTTATTTTTATTTATTTTTTAATCAAGGTGTGCTTGTGTTATTGAATGTGATTCTTCACTTGGTTTTTGGCTTTTGAGGTTGGTCTTTGTTGTGAAGGCGCTTTGGGAGTCTGATTGCTTAGCTTGCATGAAAACAACTTTTCTCGTGCCATCAGGTTGTATTGCTCTTTTCTCCATTTTCCTTTATCTTATTGTTTTCTACATTGAGGACAATGTGAGATTTAGGTGTGGGGGGAAGGCAAAATGAAAATGAAAATTTTGAGAAAGATTAAACTTGAAAATTTATGGGTGAATTTGATTTTGGGAAGAGATTAAGTGTCCTAATTGTGCATGTCTTATTCCTATCATGTGGATTTGATTCACGTGAACCATATTCACTAGAGATTATTTCTAGCTTTGACTAGTTGGAGGCTAAAATTTTTGCTGTGCTAATGTCACTATGTAGTCAATTTTGAGTATGAGATGTAACCCCAATTACAATGTCATGATGAGTAGTCGATAAGCATTGAGTTTCCCATTGACTTTTAAATCAAAAAAAGAAAAAAAAGAGAAAAAGAAAGAAAATCAAATAAATGAAATTAATTGAGTTCTAATTTTGGTACCAATGTTCAGGTCCTATCTATATCCATATCTTTAATTGCCTGAATATGTACTAAGTGCTTATCTGAGTGTTATCTTTATTCATATCTTTATCCACTCAAGAAAGCACATGAAATCAAGTAACTTCAGAAAAAAAAAAACTCAAAGTCTCAAAAAGAGAGAAAAAAAAAATCAATTGGTTTGGAATTGGGGACTCGGTTTTGAAAAATGCTCTTGTGATTTTTATTATGTGGGGTGAAATTTTATGCTTGCGATCTGCTACATGGTTTCGTTGTGTACTTAATTTGCTTGAATCTTGACTTATTGGCTTAGTTGAAATTGGAAATTTTTGATAATGAGTTATGGGATGGTAGTGAATTGATATATGTGATTTGGAGTAGGCATTTATAGTTGGGTCACTTGATTTTCTTTCCTAATCCTATTCTTATCCTTGGTTTGAATGAACATAAGCATTGTTGTTATTCTTTGCTTGAGGACTAGCAAAGGTTTGGTGTGGGGGAGTTGATAATTCATATTTTATATATAATTTTCTCCTTCATTTCACCAACTTTTAAGTCTTTGAAATATATTTTATGAGTAAATAATGCATAATTTATGTGATTTTTAGGTAAAATAAATATATAAGAATTTGGGTGAAACTGATTGATTTTACTCAAACCTCCAACATGTGCAAGGCCTGAAGTCCAAGCTCAAGCCCAAGAGAAAAAAAAAAAGAGAGAAGGAATCAGTAAGGTCAGCCAGTGTGGGCCCTGTTCTGCCGAAGCCCGACCGAAGTCCAGCCAGCGGCCTAGCTCGCCTCCCAAACCTAGCCGGTCCAGCTCTTCCTCTCCTAACTCATCTCTCTTCCTGGGCCTGTGAGGCGCGGCCTGTCTGTCCCAAACCCAGCCTCCTTTCTCTCTTTTTCTCCTCTCCCTGCTAAGCAGCCCAGCGCCTATCTCCTCTCTCCGGTTGGGCCAGCTTCTCGGTCCGTTCCAATCCTTTCCTCTCTTCTCACTTCCCTTGAATGGGCTGAGCTTCGTAACCCAAACACCTCATCAGCAGCCCAACACTCCAAAGCAACCAAGACTTGATTTTTGTAAGCAACCCCCAAGTGACCAAGTCAAAGCTAGTTAATTTTTGATTAATTCTATACTTATGACTAGTCATGACCATGCATGTAACATCCCAAATTAATTGGAATTAATTTCCATTAATTTTGGGGGTATCCTAAGGGGTGGATTTTTCACTATAAAAGGGGGCCATAGGTTGAAACATCCATACACACACACACATTCATCCACTTTCTTGCTCAAGCATCTTCTTATTTTTCTATCTTTCATTTTTCTAGAGAGAATCTTTGTAAGACAAGATCATTTGAGTTGAGGGGTTAAGAAGAAAATAAGCTTTGTTAGCTATTTTTCTCTTCTCTTCTCATCTCATTTGTGAGTCAAATTTGAGAGTTTACACTAAGTTTTATAATTTTGTGTAATTGAGTATAAGGTTTGGACGTAGGAAGTGAAATATACCAATTTCAATGGTATTTTCACTAACTATGGCCGGCTAAACTATTCATTGTAGGATTAGGATGGATCCTTAGTAATAATATTCTTTTGCTAATTTCTTATGGGATTATTTTTGTCTCTTTTATATAATCTTGAGTTTATATTTGATTATCGTCTATTTATGCATCTTAATACTAATGTTTAATCATGTTGATGACAATAGTTCAATTTGCTATCTCAAATGAATATTAGACCTTGTAGGCTAATATGATGATTATGTAATTGGGCTTAAAATTATAATTGTTTAAATTGAATAATTTATGTTAGAAATTAGATGAGTTATGTCTAAAAAGAATAATTCATGCTAAACCACTAGATAAATTATGTCACTTTATAATTATAATCATTTTTTTTTAATTTATGGCCTAATGCTTGTAACTTAGGTTGAACAAGAGACAAATTGAATCCCCATTTGAATTAGTAAATCAATATTGGCATCAGAGGTGAAATCCAAAGTCCTAGATTTTTTTTTCTCCTATTGATTTCTCTCTAATCTCTTGACTTGTTTACTCTTATTTTACTCCTTATTCCATCTTGATAATTGAACTCATAAATTGAATTATTCTTTACAATCAGAAAGGATAAATTTAAAATCACTATTGTTCTTCGTGGGATTGACACCCCTATACTCGCTTGTCTACAATTAACCTTGTGCACTTGCAAGTAGAAAGGGTTTTAAAACATACATATAAAATCCACATCACATGGGGGGTAGAAAAGGAGGAGGTGGGAGGGGTTCTGGTAGAGATGGCAGCCCCCTTCTCAAAATTTATTGGAGGATTAATCAAATGTCCCTGTACATGACTCATATTACGGCTTTGCTTATTTCAACCCAAACCAGCCGTAGGGTAGAGGAACCCCTTCTCAGCCCCTGGGTCCTCAAGCAATTGTTGCTGGATTTTTGAGTACATATGGGCGGTACATGCCGTTGAATCCGGAATTGTTAAGCATGATTTATGCGGGCAACCAACAATAACTCCTAACTCCACCACCTCAACCACAAAATATGGACATTAGGAGTGCTAGGGAGCAACACAATTATGTGGATGAGGGGGAAGGCAGCAACAATAGGAACATCAAAAGATGTATTGAGCCAGATGGTGACTTGTAAGTGTTTGCTGAATTTCTCGTGTCAAACAATCCATTATTATGCTTTTCATGAGTTCTTTAATAATTTCGTATATATGTTTTCATATGTACATGTACCACGCTATTGAAGGCTTTGGCCTCATGACCATGCGGTGCGTACTATTGCCGAATGCTTCAGGAGTAAGTACCCAGGAGCTTGGACAAGTTGGGGTGAAGTTCCTTCTTCTCAATAGGATCTTTGGTTCAATGAATTCAAGGTGAGTGAATAGTTTTTATACATTGCTTCGGTAGAAATTATAGAGTGCATAGTTGGACATTTTATACAAATGTTGAGGAGAATGAGCTAGTTGTGGCTTACACAAGCATGAATATGAATTTTGTGTGTATTAAGTTAAAACATTTCGTTTGCACATGAGCATTAGAATCACATACAAACACCAATAGGGAAAGTGATGTAAAGTGTACTGAAGTATGCCTCAAAATTTAATTGTATGCAATTGTTTTCTTGCAAATCCTGGCCAAAAAAGACAGTCTCCTTAGGTAGGTAGTTGTAATATGGTGAAGTGTATACCATATTTGCTGATTGTTGATTCTTTTGAACAATAAATACATGGTCTAGTTCGTAAATATGTGATCATATAATTAATGCAAGCGTAATTGCATATGCTGCCTGGACTTATCCTGGAAATTCTGCCTGGAAATTTTGCTCGCTGCCTGGAAATTTTGCCTCTTACCAAGTTCATGGGTTATTGCGTTGTTATGCAACAAACACACACATGAAACTGCGAAATTGTTCAACAGGCCAACACATGAAACTGCAAAGTAGTTGACAATTTTCAAGTATAAACTGCTTAAAACAGCAAGAATATATAGATGACCTCAAATATTCATGAAGTTTCTCTTTGGGATTCATCTGTACGCAAATGATGTGAAAGAAGAAAGTAATGTTCATTTATTCTGTCCGTGCCAGAGCTTAATTTTAAATTCCATAAGCTGTTTACCTTCAATGTTTGTCTTTGAATTTTTAACTTGTAAGTTGTTTCATGTAGAAACATTATTATTGGGATCCTGAGCATGAACTCCAAATTAGAAGGAACTTTGAGCTGAGGGGCGCTAAGCGACTTGGAGACATGTTTGTTAGAGCTCGCACCAAAAAGGAGAAGCCATCTTTCGTCTCCCCGAACAGCTATGAGATGCTTCAAAAATATTGGGAGACTCCTGAATTTCAGAAATTAAGCAAGCAGAATAAGAAAAATTACAATAACGACCCTGATGGTGACGACCCTTCCAAGCACACATGCGGTGCACGGCCTATACCTGCCTAGCGGAGAAGATTGGTAACATTTGCATCCAATCTTCCACTCTTATTATGCCCTTCTTATGCAATTCACGTTTATTGTTCTTATATTTTAATACTTATAGACTGCCCAAAACAATGGTGAGGAGTCTACCTATATTGTACTCTTCTCGGATACCCACCAAAGTCGGGACCCCAAGACGAAAGGAAAATGGGTGGATGGCAAGTCACAATAGAGAGCGGTATGCCCTTATATGTTCCTCTCAAAAGGCGAAGCAAGTACAGTATGTTACCCTCACATGAAAATCGTGGGTAGCTCATAAGGTCATTGATGACCTCTTCTCTCTGTCATTTTGATATCACCTCAATGTACATTTGATTTGGGTCATTTTCATTAGGTTTTATAGTTATCCAAGTGACTTGAACAGCTATTTCCAAGTCCTAGATTGTTTCCACTTAGTTATGGCTAGAGTGGATGAGAATGATTAAGAATGGTTGTTAGGGCCTAGGTCAACTATCTAGGTTAGTCACCTTATTAAAGTCGATTTCTCATTACATGGACCAATTTATCATGGGAATGAAATGTCCCAATTTGTTATCAACTCAAATGAGGTTTTGTTAGATTTAATAGGTTCACAATAACAACACATGATATGACATAACTACTTGCCAAATTGGGTATCTAATCAGTGTCCATTAACTGATCACTTTGCTCCCCCTCCCATCCTTGATGCCAAGTAATGACACTCAATTACATTGTATTTTATCAGATAATATAATTGGACGTATCAGTACGAGAACATTCACTTAAAATTTATTGTCATTTTACCCTTGCATTAAAAAAAAAGAGTGATGACACTCAGTTTAGGAGCCTCATTCATTCATTAAAAATGACAATTTCGTAACCATTTATATGCCAGTCAAAAATTTTATCCTATTGACAACTGTAGTTGTAGTAGTAATAGGTACCTTTTCTTTTTTTTAAATGTAGCTTATTTTCAATTGGATATGTTTATTATAATAAGTACCTTTCTTTATTTCTGGGTATTTTTACTTTCCATGTAAGATATTTTAAACAATATGATAGATATTTAGAGTACAATAATACAGCAAGTGTTAAGTATATAGGTAAGTAATTAATTTGGTACCTTGAGAAGATGTTCACGAGACTTGAGTATTTCGGCAGCACCAAGAAGCATGGCAACATGTGCATCATGCCCACAAGCATGCATCTTTCCATCCACTTTGCTCTTGTATTCCCATTCCACGGCTTCGTACATGTAATTAATGACATTCAATTAATGTTGTGTTGTGATTTTTAGGAGCATCAGAAGAGGTAGGAGGAGTATAGGAACTCCAACCATCAACTGATGATAGTTTGCGGGGCCCTACACTTTGAGAGAGGGACATGTGGGTTCAAGCAAACCAAGATTCAAAAGGTCCCATCTATGGTTTTGGCTCCGAGAGTTCTAAGTTGAAGAGCATGGCACGACTTTCAGTCTCTATTCGGCCATCTTCTGTCAAAAACTACGATGCTGGCGACATAGCAACGCGGTTCAATGAAAGTGTGCACAATCAAGTGGAGAGAGAAAGTAGAGAAGCACTTCTCAAGAAAGTGGACTATTTGGCAGACTCAAGGAAAAAAGATAAGAGCAAAATGAAGATGATGTGGGACTTCATTAAGCGTCATACATCCGGGCCTTCTAACGAGCCACCTCCACATATTTTGTCATCAGATGATGAGGATGATGGGAATCGTGCACCTCCAGGTGGGGATGATCAAGGTGGTGTGGTTGGTGATGCTAGTGGAGATGCTTCTTGAACCTCCCTTTAGTGATGGTAGTGGTCAGAGATGCCTCTTGAACCCCCCCCCCCCCCAAATAAGTGATTTGTTATGCCTTTTGAACTTCCCCCCTCCTCCCAGTGAGTGATTTGTGATGAAAATGACTATGCTTTAGGTTTGGCTTGAAGTGTGTAATTTGTTTGTTGGATATATTTGTGGTGAATGCAGTAGTTGTAGAACAATATGATGTTACTAGATATGCTTTGGTTGGTGGTGAACAAGTTGTGGATTTGGAGCATGTAAGGTGGATGTGTAATAATGTATAAACTTTGTCCAAATACAGTTGCTTACTGGTGCAACAATTTGCAGATTACTGATCTAGATTAGTAATTTATAATATTAATTTGTAATATTGTAGTGTTGCTAGACTTTTCCCCTATAATATAACTATGGAAAAAGCGTCGTACTTTCCATCTCATTTTGTGAATTATTGGGTTGCAGTCAAGCCCCAGAACAAGGATTGACGAACCAGTTTTCCGTTGATCCTTGTCAACATCCGTCCTTTCTTTCGTCACTGTGACCGTCAATGCTATTGCAACAGGCTGACAATCCGTTGATTAATCACCGTTGAAAATTTCTACGGATACCAAGGGGAATTGCATATCAAGGAGCCAAATTTCTACGTATCGTACTCCGTCACTATACCCATCGATCAACCTACCTTCCATTGATTTGTCTCAAAAATCCCGTCAATTTCCCCGGTCACTCAACCTACTTGTAGTGAATACTGACTAAATTCAGCAATATAATTTTTCAGATATCTTATATTCCATAATTCTAGATTTTTAATCTTTTTCTGCCATTCTCTTGTCTGATGAATTCGATTTCGATTTCTTTGCACAGTTTTTTAAAATTTGCAGCTGGTGTTTCCATCATTCTTAATGTATTTTTACTGTCTTCATTTAATAAATCGTACCAGTCAGCTACAGTACCAGAAAAACTATGTTCGATGTAATTAAGGAAATTTGCAGCAGTGCATGTAGTATTTAGGTTTAAGATACTATTCATGCCTTTTTTCAATACTCAAATATTTCTTTTCTATTACGAGCTCCATCTATATTTAAAATGTATCCGATCTGACAAATTGGAGTAAGGCCAACTTCTCCAAAGGTTGTAGTTTTTCTTGAGATAAACCCGAAGGAGAAATTGGTTGTACGTCCTGCTGGAACATTACCTAGGTCTTATAAAGTGTATATTTCTTCTAGAAGATTCACCGAATTCCTCAGGTTTAGGAATAACATTATTAACCAGATTGGTCTCTATTTCACTTAAGTCGAGTTCTTCTCCAATTTCATTAGTCTCTACTTCAACAACCATTTTACTATATTTTTTATCCAGTTTTTTTCTAACCTCTTCTAATGGTAACACATTAAGATTTTCTAATTTAATCGGATTCATCTACTGATATATTTCTTCTTCTAATTGGACATTATTTGTCTTTTCATCATCATCAAACAACACGTCATGTTTTTCACTAATTGCGCTAATGATCTTGTTTAATTCTTCTAGAGTTTGTTCTTTTTCAAACATATTTGGTAGTTCTTCAACAGTATACTGCTTATACTCTATTATCTTCTTCTCTTTCTGCTTTTTCAACTGATTTTTCACCTCATTTTTCTCATACTTTTTTTGGATTTTTATATAATGCAAAGGAAATGAATTTTTGTTTTTTAGATTTTGGAAAGGATATTTATGCTAAAATGAAACTAATACTTGAAGTAGATTTTCTACTATACCTAACTTTGTTAACTAGAGAAAGGTAAATTACAGATAATTACTTCTTAAACTCCTTGACTTCAGTTTTAATTTTAGTAATTCTGCTTTTAATTCAGTGATATAATTTAATTGATATGCTACTGCAGAAATTCCTTCTAATGAGTTAACAACGTGTGAATAATTACGACCAGGGCAAGCAAGTAATGATTCAAGCATTAATCACAGTTAATTATCATAATTAGTCATTAATTGACTTAATTATCTTAATTATTTTTAGTCACGTGGCTTTGATACCAGATGAAAGAGGACTTCGAGTAATACTAGTGAGCAAAATATCGCATACACAATTTTAGATTTTTTGAAAGTTTTTAATGATTGGGGTTATATTTGCAAATATGAAAGGTTTTGGGAGTTATAAATAATTTCAATAGTAAATTTGTCCCCCAAAAGTTAATTGCATAATAACTCAATAATCATGGCAGTGAACTTTTCAAAAAATTAGTCCTGTAAATAAATACACCAAAATTCAATGTATCCAAATATAAATTACCCCTTACATACACATATTTTGTTCTGCTTCTTTGATGGCATTCATTGGTGGTTTTTTTAATTCTATTTTCTATGTGGACACCCCTCCCCTCCCCTCCAAAACACGTGGCATTCATGGGTGGTTTTTTTAATTCTGTTTTTCTTTTTTCTTGATTTTTCCCCCTCCCCTCTTTCTTTTTCTTGTGTGTATATAATTGCTGATAGTCATTCTTTTTAACTCACAACTAGCTGCAGGTTTTAATGGTTTGTTAATTTGGTTTCAGTATCATAGTTAGAAGCTAATATTTGATTGTTTTACTTTCAACTATTTTGTTAACGTTAATATGGGAGATTATTAAAAAGTGATCTACTTTCAATCCGTCCCTATGGAGCGAAGCTTGTAAGTGTTACAACGATAAACCATACGCTTGCAGGAAATTACAACAGTGACAATGTCTCTAGCAGAGCTAGAGGTTTGAACACAACTTCTTTTTTATGAGGATGGTAGGACACCTGATTTCTATAAAATATTATTTATACAATATTATTTCATCATTATTATTTTTCCCTTTTTTGAACATAAATATGGAATATAAAAATTTTGTACATTATCGAAAAATATTAAAGATGTTAGATGCATTAAAAAGGACAATTACGACCCTATATACAAAAGATAATATTGCTTATAGATTACCACCAATGTATCAAATTGATTTCAACTTTCAGAGGCCTTTAAGCCAGTACTAGCAATTCTTAGGTGGTGAGACTGTTCTCCCGAATCATCTCCTTTATTTAGTCTTTTTTTAGAACATAAATTTAATTAATAGCAATTTAGAGGACATATATCACTCAAACTGGCGTTTTTGCAATTTGTATTGTCTTTTTTTAGTATGTGTGTATATTCCAAGGCAATACATGCCCTCAACTGATAAAACCAACTTTATCTCCTGAATTTATAGGTGATTTCAAATTTATTTGGTTGCTGGCCGTTCAATTTTTCAAGTAATCTCACATCTTTCAACATAGATTCGTTGTATTGTGTATTTTGCCCCCATCAATTTCTGATTAAAGGGTTTGCAGCTCGCATGAAGTCGTTATCCATTCATTGTATTGCATAAAAATGTGAACGAATATGCATGGAATGAATAATAACAAGATCTAAATCTCTTTCAACTTCTATTATTGTTTTTCCATCTCTAACTGCATATGAATAACCCTTTCTTCAATAATTAATTTCTAATTGATTGTTTTTCTATCTGTGATCCAAGTTGATAGACATAACCCCCTTTTTAGGTTAATTTTTAATAAATTGGGTTAAAAGTGATAACTTTAGATTGATTGGTTCACATTTTTAATTCGATATGTTTATCTCATGGCTTTAGTTAAAATTATGATTAATATAGTTTCTTATAACCATATAATATTAAAAGCTCACTTAAAATTACAAAATGTAACTAACACCATTTCATGTTATTGATAATTTATGTACTTTTCTAGATATTGCCCTTAAGAGTTGTCATGTCATGATTAAGTCCAAACTGATTCACTAATTTTAGTGTTAACCCATGCTACAAGCATAAAAATCTCCCTTAAAAACTTAAGAAAACTCAAACTCAATAAAATTTGGCAAGAGCACTGAGGATCCTATGAACTTTGCATGATCTCAATCTTTTTATTAAAAAAAAAAAAAAAGAAAACGCCAACATCAAGAATTTGGGAAGTAATAACAATCTAAAATCCAAGGTTTAGAAAGTCAGCTATTAAACATTAACTCTTTTATTGATGATATATTCTCCAATTACATTTTCAACAAAATTCATACTAAACATTAGAAATTATTTATCTTATTAGTTTTTCATCAATTGGAAATTAAGATTTTACAATCTATCTTTATATAAATCCATTAAAATAAAACAATCTACCCTAGGATCTCGCCATATATCACCCTCTTAGCATTTACTTATGTCGCACCTCTATTATTAACAAATAATGTAATACACACTTATTAAGAATAATAGAAGATCTATGATTTCCATTATTATTATTATTATTAATATTGCCTTCTTCTTTGAATGCAAATATAAATACAAATATGTAATATCAGAGATAATAGATCCATGCAATACGACGATAATTACATGTCCTATTTAGTATGAAGAAAATTATTAAGAAATAATAAAATATTTATGATTTGCATTATTGTTGTTGTGGTCGTCATTGTTGTTGGTGTCTTTCTCTTTGAATATAAATATAAAGACAGATACGAAAATTTTCTACCAATAAGCTATATGAATTTTAGACTACTATCATCATCTAATTAATAATTATCATAGAGAAATTGAGAGACCATAATGGATATATAAATATTTATTAATTAGTTGATATAATATGCTTTTATATTTTAGAAGTTTCAACTTAATGAAACCAAATTATAATTATACTCGAAAAGCCATTTAATTTTCAATTCCTAAAAAATCCTCTAGATTTTTACATATATCACATGGGTTGTTAGATTAATGACTATAATTTGTATTCATAATTATTATAGTCAAATACTACAATATCTATCCGTGTGCATGGGGTCAGGAATACTAGTGGGTGTTAAAATACTAATTTTCATTGTTTTGCACAATATTTAAACGTTTGTTTTCAATAACAAACTAATATTTTTATTGGTTAAGAAAACAATTTTAACTACAAATTATTAACTGAGAATATATATATATATATATATATATATATATATATATATATATATGTGTGTGTGTGACTATATATATATATGTCTGAGACTATAAATATGGGATGGATAGGTAACCATTGTACATTAAATTGCGCTACGAATGACATAACATCTAATGATGAGTTTTATCTTGAAGAATCTACATGAAAACTAAGGTCTTCGTACCTTAAAGACGAAAATTATAGCTTAAACTTAATCGTCCTATTCTTTTTTTTTTGGGGGTGAACTAATAAGCACTCTAATTAAAGGCTTGTATTTTATGATGATATCTAGAGTGGAAAAAAGCATGAAAGAGTTAGTCTTGTATGAGACCGTCTCACAGATATTATATCATGATACGGATGCTTTGATGTTGACTTTTAACAATAATTGGAATGACTAATAGTTCATTTAGGGGGTGACTGTAATAACAGTTACTACTAGATAAACTATTAATTAGTCCAATTATTATTAAAATCAACATCAAAGCATCCATATCATGATATAATTTGTGTGAGACGGTCTCATATAAGACTCACTCTTTCACGCCTCTTTCTACTCTAGATATCCTCATAAAATATAAGCCTTTAATTAGAGTGCTTATTAGTTTAGAAAACAGTCACTACTGTGAACTATTAGTTACCCCTGAATTTCAAAATTACTTCAAATATATTATTAGTCACTGCGAAATCTCAAAAAGTCACCCATAAAGGAGTTTGTCTCATAATAACTCTTATTTGAGGCGGTGTCACCTAAGAATTTGAAGGCATGAAATAAGGGAGGGGATAAGACGGGAAGGAATTTTTTCTTGCCTTTAGTAGAATTATTTGAATCCATGTTTGTTCACTGGAACTTGGGAGAAAGCAATCTTGACTAACTGCGATACCCTAGTCACCTATTATTTGGAATAGTTTCAGTGATTGTCAAACGGACCCACAAATTATCATAAATTTTTTCAATTTGTTTTGCCCTCATTCACATGATATTTGAAAAACTTTCTTAGAAGTCACTCATGTGAAAAGTACGCCATACTTGACATGCTTATTGATACAGTTTTCAAGAATAGACTTCCTAAAAAGGACGATGCATCTTATGAGATGCAAGTAGTAATATCAAATCATTTGGACAATGCTTCAAGCCATACCTAATTAAGATGTTACATTAACGTAACATCTAGCTAGAGTGGGAAATATTTAATGAACTAAACTGAATTCATTAACATGTTTAATATGTCGTAATCCCTCACAAGAATGCATGATATAAGGATAAATATAGACTAGAAAATTAAAAACTTTCTTTTTCTTTTTAAGTGTGCAAAAGAAGCATTTCATGGTTTAACTCTCAATTTTTGTGACAACAAGCAATATATGTCATGTTTAAAAATTACTGATTGGAACAAAAATAAAATTATTTTACCATTAAATGGGAGAAATACATAGGAAAGGGTATTATATTCAAATTTCTATCGTATAGAAGTGCATAAAGTGACAAGTTAATCTTGCGTCCAATATGTGAAAAATTCCAAGTGGCAAATCCCTCTTCACACACCATTTGAATGACAGAACGAAGAGTCCCATGTGCAAAATCCACATACCCTATCACTTATTCTTGTTTACTCATCTTCAAAGTACAAATACCCAATACAAGAAAAAACCACACCAAAAACCCACACCAAAATATGAAGTCCCTATCAAAACTAATCATTCTTGTTATGGCTATAAATCTTATGATGGTCTCAAAAGTGTGCGCCAATGAAGATTTGAAGAATGATCCAAATGTGATTCAATGCATCTCAGATTGTGGAGGTAAATTGTTTGGGTGTGAAGGTGGTTGCGTCAGTGACATTGTCAAGTGCTTTGTTGAATGTGGGAAACCAGATGCTAGTTGTATCAATAAATGTCTAGGGTTGGCGATGATAAAGCCATTTCCTCCTCTTCCGAGCCCTATACCTTACTAGTTAATCATCTTGTTGGATCATGAAGAATTAAGTACACAAGTTCAATTGTAGCTCAAGGATGCCCACTTGGCATAGTAATAAATAAATGCTGCGTTGATTCCCTTGTTAATCAAATGGAAGTAAATGGATTTCAGGTGAATAACTAGAAAATACATGTATGAAACCTTAACAATTTTAGCATTTTAATTTATGTTCCTGTGTGGCACACAGTTGTTAACTGTCAGCTATGTCTATTAATTGTTGGTTACTAGCTATTTGAATCAGCTGTTTATAATAGCTATGCGGAACAGTTGTTTATCAAAAAAGAGTTTGGTAAAATTGGTTGTTTTTGAAAAATATATTGGTGTAATTCTATGTATGCCCGTTATCTAATTTACTATTTGATTGAACGTTACTTTTTATTTATAGATCATCGAATTTTCTTTTTAACAATAACTAAGTTTATGTGATATGTACAAATTACCTTTATTCATAAAACGTAATTTTCTTAAGCACCAACAAAAAAACACCTAATTTTCCTACTTATTCTACATTATTGTATTCATTATTTAATTATCTCAATTTCTTTTCAATTCCTATTTGTTTACATGATGCCCATATGTTACAGGCTTCTTGCGTTGCTTAATAGACATTATTTTTCCATTTCTTGTGAATTGAAATTTACATTATTTTCAAATGGGTCATGAATGTCGCTTAGTGATAACCACCACAATGGAATCAATTAAGACTTATGATTATTATCCTATAATCAATCTCAACCTTCTATTAATCTAGATTAATATTTTCTCTTAAACTTATTTTATAAAATGAAAAAACTAATTCAATATAGTTTACTCTGGTCCTTATTTGCCCACTTAGATAAGCTTATTCTACTTGTAATTAAAGTTACCAATAGCCAGTAGGTTTCAACAATATCCATTGTAAGCAATCTTTTAAAAGATATTTTTTACAATGGTTGTAAAAGCATAGGTAAATTAAAATAAATAAAACAACTCATTTAAACAAATAATAAAAAACAAGAAACATATAACGTAATTATCATGATACTATATGAGGTGATTATATGATAATTTTTCTCCAAGGTTATTGTAGTAGGTACCTAAGGTTCAATGCATATATACAATTTCTCCAAAGTCTAGGACAATTTGATTATTCCACAAAAAATTGTTTTAAAAAGGCTATTTGGAATAGTTTTTTAAAAAAGAGTTGTTTAGGTGAAAACAATTGTTTCAAACAGGTCTTTACCAAATACTAATATTAGCTATTTGACTAGTCAAAACAGCTAAAATCACCCCCAAATAGTTATGTCACTCCAGAAAGCTCTTACAACAAAACACCCCTTATATCTAGTTAATTTAGACGAAGTTCTACAGATAAATACTGTGAATATACAAAAGAAGATGTAACAAAATAAGTATTAATTTGCTTCACAATCATCCGCAATCAAAGAAAACTCATATTCGAAATGAACGTCTAAATTAATTGGTAGATTGTGTGAATTGCCATGCGGTTCATTTTATTACCCTAATGATAAACTCCAAAGCTAATCTTTGAGCATGAACTTCGGTATCATAAGTGAGTTGGTTGTTTAGTATGTGGCTGCAAGTTTAATTTGACAGGGGGACACATCTTGTGCAACAACTTGGAGCAGCATTTTCACCTATCAATTTGGCATTCTGCAAATCGAATTCATAGCATCAAATAAAGAGTCTCTTCCTGATCAAATTCTTGAATTGAGGAGGTTTTACTGAGTCTAGTTCCTTGACATTAATGTATTTAAATTTGTGATTCGTTTTTAATAGTTATTTTCTGTATTACGTTTCGTTAGTTTGTCTTTCTTGAATCTATTAGTGGCTAAACATTTTGATGAACTACAAAATTTGCTAAAAGACTAAGTGGCTAAATAAATGAGCAACCTACTTCTCCTAAATATTCTATTAATAGTTTGATTCATAAAATAGGAGTGAACTAAGGAAATTATCTACGTCCATTCAAAATTTGAATTTCAAATTTTGACGAATCAAATCTCTTGATATTATCTTGCTGTGATCCACTATACTTGGCATATAATCGGATATTGCAATTTTAGATATTATGTTGATATTATCATTTTACTAATTTGTAAAGAAATATTATGATTGAAAGAATAATAACATTTTGGTCAAGGATAAAAATCTCTTGTTATTATATTGGACTCTAAAGAATAAAATCAGTAATATTTTCAAGAGCAAGGAAAAGATATTATGCAACTTCATATCAACACAAATTGTGGCAAAGATTGCAAGAAAATCAAATTAGAATTTGGGGACTAGACTTCAAGGGCCTGAAATGCAATTTTAAGATATTATGGGCAGAATTTCCTTTCTTGGTGCACATCCATTTGAGCTTATAAATAGAGGTCAAATGAAAGGGAAGCAAGTATCCAAGCATCCAAGCAAGTTGCAAGAACATTGAGGTATACACTTGTGAATTTATTCTAGCATTACATTGTAATCAAAAGTTGTGAGTGTACTAAGGAATTTTTTATCAAAGAATGAACTTAGGAGTTGGTGTGAGGTCAAAACTCCCCCATACTTAAATCTAAAGGTTGATTTAAGTACTTGAAATCTCTAGAGTGAGGTAACTCTGAGAGATTGCGAGAATTCATCTTAATAAAAGAAGTAGAGTGTTGAATCCTAGAGTTGGATAACTCTAGGCGGGGACCTAAGCCTAATTGAGGCCCAACCCCGTTAAAATATCATTGCGTATCATCTCTATTTAATTTCCGCATTTACATTTGATGTTGATTTTAAGTTTTTGCAATTACCCTATTCACCCCTCCTTTAGGGTGATCTGAATCTTCAATTGGTATCGAAGTTAGTCCCACACTCTTTGACCTAACAGTCGAGTGGATGATGATCATGGCCTTCCCTAGAGATAACAATATCGAAGGTCGATCTACTGTTAGACCTTCCTTATTTAAAGGAACAAACTTTTCTTATTGGAAAAATATCATGTAAATTTTTATTGAGTCTACTGATATGAAAGTATGAAAAATTGTGAACAATGGACCTTACTCTATTCTTAAAATTAAAAATGACAAGGGTGAGCTCATTGATAAACCAAAAGATCAGTACACAAGTGTCGATGGGAAAAACTCGCCAAGAATTCAAAAGCTAAGCACATTCTTTATTGTGGTTTAGATGCTAACGAATATAACCAATATTTCTGCATGTGATATAGCTTAGCAGATCTAGAACAAACTTATTACTACTTATGAAGGGACAAGCCAAGTTCGAGAAACCAAAATGAATATGTTCATACATTAGTATGAACTATTCAGAATGCAATCAGATGAATTGATCAAAGATATGTTTACTCAATTCATTGACATCACCAATAACTTAAAATCACTTGGTAAGACTTACACAAATGAAGAAATGGTGAGAAAGATTCTTTGCTGCCTTCTAAAGAATAAATGGGGACCAAAAGTTATGACAATTGAAGAAGCCCAAGATCTCAAAAAATTGGAGTTTGATGATCTGCTGGGAAAACTCTTGACAGATGAGATTCATCTCAAAGAAGATGAAGGAGAAAGCTCAAAGAAAGGAACAACCGTTAAAGTTGTAGAAGAAGATTCCACCTCAGAGGAAGAAGAAACCAATGACAATGATAAAGAAGCATTCTCATTGATCGTCCGAGGCCTTAACAAAATGGGATTAAAGAAAAAATTTAATTAACGAGGATTTAACTCAAAAGGATCCACATTAAAAAGAAATGAAAAACTCAAAGGTAAATTTTTCAATAAAGACAACACTAATGTCAATTTGTGTTATGGATATAGTATGCCAGGTCACCTGTTAAAGGATTGTCCACTCATCCAAAAAAATGGGCGAACCACAGAGATTCAAAAAGAAAGAAAATAAGAGAGCATTGATCGCAACCTAGAGCGATAGCGACACCAGTGACAGCGAAAGCGATGAAGAGCATACCACTAACATATGTCTCATGGCAAAAGAAGGGTAAGATCATGAGTATGAAAATACCAACGAGGCAGATATTGCGGCTCTTTATGAATGTTCTAAAGATGAATTAATCAATGCCTTGGTAAGTTTTGCTAAACTAGAACAAAGATATTCATCTAAATATAAAGATCTCAAGAGAAGTTTTCAGGAATTAAAACAAAAAATGTAGCCCTTGAAAAAAATGAACAATGACCTTCATCACAAAATTAGAGGGTAATTCTAAAGTTTACAAAAGGACAAGAAAACTTGGAGAAACTGATGTGTACCTAAAAAGCATCATTTAAAAAGAAGGAATTGAATATAATCACTCTAACAAAAAAAAAAACCTACAGGAATTTCTTTGTTAAATCAACATCATATAAAGAGGATACCAGAACAAGCAATTACTACTCTAAAATTGATCATACTACCTACTCATGCCCATTTTAAAAACCATCATACAAAGTCATTCAAATATGGGTTCCTAAGGGAACAAAGCCACCTAACATGATAGCTAATAACTTTGGAACCAAATTTAACGTCAAAAGTAGCAGAAAGGTTTGATTTCTTGTTTTACAGATGTGCTTGAAAATCGAGAAAGACTTATGGTACCTTGATAGTGGATTTTCAAGACACATGAGTAATAATGCCTCCCTGTTCACCCAAATCAAAAAGAAAGGACATGGGAGCGTTAAATTTGGCAACAAAGGTATAGGTAAAATAATTGGTGTTGGAAAAATCAGTAAAGATCCCTCCAACTCCATTGATAATGTTTATCTTGTTGATGGCCTAAAATTTAACCTCTTAAGCATATCTCAATTATGTGATAAGCGAAATCTCGTTATTTGACTCCACTAATTGCATTGTAAAAGATAGACAATCTGGAAAAGCTACCCTTCATGGACTAAGAATTGAAAATGTGTATGCCATAGATATCGATAACCTCCCCTCTCAAAATTTATCATGTTTCAAAGTCTCACTTTATGAGGACAATTGGCTATGGCATTGTAGATTAGGCCATACAAGCATGCATACAATTATGAAATTAGCAAAAAAGGAATTACTACAAGGACTTCCTTTATGCGATTTAAAATATGATCATATATGTGATGCTTATGCAAAAGGAAAACAAGTATGTAGTTCTTTTAAGTCAAAAAAACAATCTTAGCACATCTAGACCATTGGAACTACTTCATATGGACTTGTGTGGACCAATACCTATACAAAGTCTAGGGCATAGTAAGTATATTCTTGTGATTGTCGATGATTATTCTCGTTTTACTTGGGTATGCTTTTTGAAAGAAAAGAATGAAGCATTTAAAGAATTCTCTGAACTTTGTAAACAACTGCAAATCTAAAAAAACTCTCCAATCGTCTTCATTAGAAGCAATCATAATAGAGAATTTGATCAAAAGGAATTTATTGAATTTTGTAGCAATCATGGAATCGCTCATAATTTTTCAGCACCACATACACCTCAACAAAATGGTATAGTGAAAAGAAAAAATCGCACTCTAGAGGACATGGCACGCATCATGATGTGCGAAAGCAATGTTTCTCAAAGATTTTGGGCCGAAGTCATAAATACTGTAAATTACGTCCTCAATCGTTGCTTAATTCAACCTAGTCTAAAAAAGACTCCTTATGTATTATTTAAAGGCAAACGACCGAATATTTCTCATTTTCGACCATTTGAAGGCAAATGTTTCGTCCATAATAATGGTAAAAGTAATCTAGGAAAATTTGATGCTAGAAGTGATGAAGGGATATTTGTGGGGTACTCTATGCATAGTAAGGCATATAGAATTTATAACAAACGCGCCAAAACTATCGAGGAAAGCATTCATGTAATTTTTGATGAATCTAATGACGGTGTGTTAAGTGGTCCTATAGCCCAGAATCTGCATTTAAATAAGTATGGTGATGATGAAGAAGCAGCAAAAGAAATAAATCCTACCAATGAGCTGCCACAAGAACCACAAGAAGACTCCTTACCTCAGGAAGAAGAGGAGCCCCCGAATGAAGAAAGTTCCCCACGTAATTCAGCATAGCAACAGGTAAACCCAGGAACACTTCAAGTAGAAATCTTCTCATCCAATGGATAATCTATTGATAGATGTATCCACAGGTATAAGAACCTGATCATCTCTGCATAATTTTTGTGCATTCTTTGCATTTGTATCCCATATAGAACCGAGAAATCACCGAGAAGCACTTAACGATTCAAACTAGATAAATGCTAAGCAAGAAGAATTAAATCAATTTGAACAAAATCAAGTATGGACACTGACAACATAACCAAAAGATCACCTTGTAATAGGAGCCAAATGGGTATTTAGAAACAAATTGGACAAAACCGGAACTGCCATAAGAAATAAGGCTCCATTAGTGGGTCAAAGGCTATAATCAAGAAGAAGGCATCAACTTTGATGAAACTTTTACCCTGGTTGCACGATTAGAGGCTATTCGCATACTACTAGCTTTTGCATCACATATGCAAATCAAACTTTATCAAATGGATGTAAAATGTGCCTTTCTAAACAGATATCTACAAGAAGAGGTTTATGTAGAATAACCTCCTGGTTTTGAAAATCTTAATTTTTCCACTCATGTTTACAAACTTCAAAAGGCTCTTTATGGCCTAAAACAAGCTCTAAGAGCTTGGTATAAGAGATTAAGCAAATTTCTCTTGGATTATAATTTTAAAAGAGGACACATTGATAAAACCATGTTCACTAAAACAGAAGGACATGATTTTATAATTATGCAAATCTATGCCGATGATATACTATTTGGAGCTACAAACAACTTTCTATGTGAGAAATTTTCTAATCTTGTGAGGAAAGAGTTTGAAATGAGCATGAGGAGATCTAACCTTTTTCTTAGGGCTCCAAATCAAAGACGGCATTTTTATAAATCAAAGCAAATATGTCAATGAACTCTTAAAGAAATATAAAATGGATCAACCAAAACATGCCAAGACACTTATGGCCAGTAATGATAAGTTAGATCTTGACAAAGATGGTAAACCGATCAATGAAAAGATTTATTGAGGAATGATTGGATCATTACTTTATCTTACTGTCAATCGTCCTGACATTATGTTCAGCGTATACCTATGTGCTAGGTTTCAGGCCTCCCCAATCATCTTACTTGTGTAAAAAGAATTTTTTGATACCTAGTTGGCACTAAAAATATAGGACTGTGGTACCTTCGAGGGGAAGATTTTTCTTTAGTTGGATGCACTGATGCAGATTATGCAGATTATAAAGTTAATAAAAAAAGTACGACAGGCACATGTCAATTTCTTGGACCAAACTTAGTCTCTTGGCACTCCAAAAAGTAAAAGTCAGTCGCCCTTTCAATGGCTGAAGCCGAACATATTGCTGCTGGTGCATGCTGTGCACAACTACTTTGGATAATGTAGTAATTATGGGAGTTAGGAATTGATATTAAAGAAGTTCCTATTAAGTGTGACAATAAAAGTGTCATCAATATTACTAAAAATCCTGTACAATATTCATGCACTAAACATATTAAGGTACATCACCATTTTATTCGTGATCATGTTGAAAAAGGTGATGTTACTTTGGAATTCATGCCTACAAATCATCAATTAGCTGATATCTTCACCAAGCCTCTGAGTGATGATCGATTTAATTTTATTCGTCATGAACTTGGAATGTTGAATACAGATGCATGGATTGAGGGGAAGCCCTCTCTTATGACTAATTCAATTCATCGAATATATTGCAAGGACACTAATGTGTCAAAAGGATAATGGAATTTCTGATAGTGGCCAGTTAGTGAAAAACTGACACTAGTGAAAAACTGACACACAAATAAGGTATGTACTTATGTGCAACTAGATTCAGTTGATTTGGTTTGAAAATTAATTTCAACGCCTTCACATGAATCTAGCATAAAATAAATTAAGCAAGTTTGACTGGAGGAAATTAATCTATAATTTTCCTCTTGTCAACTACCAATAGGATTTAATCATTTTCACAAATTAAAATTTCATGGTTCTCGAAATAAAAGCTTAACATTTTTTTACCTACCCCACAAAATTGTCCTCCCTTGACAATCCTTGACTAGGGATGGTAGTGGGATGGGGAATCCCTATCCCACTGGGGCCCTGCCCGCATTGAGGAAAAATCTTCATCCCCAATGGGGACGGGGATGGGGACGGGGATACGATTCAATCCCGAGTGGGGTTGGGGATGGGGACAGGGCGAAATTTTACCCCATTCCCATCCCCAATCCCCCGTTCCTGTTTAAGGGGGAAAAAAACCTATCCCCATCCCTATTTATAATTAAAATTATATATAAATCCTCTATTTATGAACATAAGATTAAGGCTAGATAGGTAAATCTATTTGAAAAAACCTTAGAGATATAATCCCTATTTTGTTCTTAGACTTTAATTGGGTTGTGTTTGACTTCTTAGACTTTGGTTTGGTTGTGTAGCATGCACTTGTTAAACTTTAATTTGGGTTGAATTGTAAACTTTGATAAAGTCTGCTAAACTCGCATTGCATGGATCCTACAAGAATTTTGTACAATTAATTGAGCTAAGTCTGCTAGACAACTTGGCCTTTCACCTAAGGTTTAACTTATAATATAGTTTTTGCGTAGGATGGAAAAAATTTGCGGATAAAAATCCTCGTTATAGCCTCGTCGAGGATTGAATCCCCACTGGGGATGGAGACAGGGAGGAATTTTTACCCCGCAACAGGGAATGGGGCAGGGACGGGGAGCGAGGAGCGGGACGGGGACGAGGATAGGGGCGGAAAATATGCCCCCCGTCCCCAACCCGCTCCGTTGTCATCCTCATCCTTGACCGAACGATTGCAATCAAAGTCTGCCCAAAACAAATAAGGAAATCACAATCTTGTCCAAATTCTGAAAAAATTGTCATCTCTTGCTTGACCGAGATTGACTACATAAAAAGGCAAGATACTTTCTCTCTCCTACTTTCCTTTTCCTCTTCACATTCTCTCTCCTCCATTCGGCCACCACACCTAACAATCCCCTCCCCTGCTCTTCTTCTTCTTCATACCAAAAATCTCAAGTAGATTCTTCTCAAATTCACCATAGCTTTGCCCTATCCTTTCCAAATTGCTACTCCACATCTCGTCCCAATCGTCATTCACTGATTCAAGGCCCCCATTCTCACCTATAAAGTCATCTTCCTCCACCCACCTTCCTTCTTAACCTCCATTGTTACTCCTCTGAGAGCACCACAATGGCACCGAAAAGGAAGACCTCAAAATCCTCCACCACCACTCCTAAACCTTGAAAAACCGTCACCAGAACCGGGCCCATCCAACGAAGTGCTCGGATCTCTATCCGACCCTCACATACGAACATCCGCCTACTAACCTCCGATGAGCATCTCACCATCTCTGACTCCACGACCGGCTCTGATCTTTGAGCACCACGCCCTCTGCCACCACCTTCCCCACCGCGTTCTCATCTCACCACCAGCACCAAACGCAACGTTGCCAGTTCCTCCAGCGTAGCCACCCTATCGTTTGTCGCCACTCACTCGCCCACACCATCGAGGTTATCTCTCAAGCTTGGTTTCATTCTGGTCTTGCTAGAGAAAATTTTCTTTTCCATTTTGTCAATCGATCTGTTCAAGCTTGTGAAAGAGTAGATGTTGAGTCCTTTAAAGCTGAACAATTTAGGTTCATTGATTATCTATTGAGGAGTCCTTGTGGAAAATTGCTAGATTTAGGAGATGAACATTACCCCCCGCTTGTTCGCATGTTCTATGCTAATGTTCAAGTGGTTAAAATCGGGCCTGTCGTCACTCTTGAATGTCAAGTCAAGTATACCTGATTCACATTAACTGAATCTGACTTGACTCGTATACTCGACTTACCCACTGTCCAACAACCCGCCTTATCTCATATTGACATCAAGAATCGCTGCTTAGCTGAATTTGCTAATCTTCCCGCTTCCTCGCAAGGGTCCAATCTATCCTATCTGGTCCTCAAACATGATCCTTGTCTGCTATGCTATGTGTTTGTCCGCACCATTCTGCCCAAACCCAACTCCGCTGACAGCCTCAACCACAAAACTTTAGAACTTATCTACCTTCTCATGTTCGATAAACCCGTTAACTTTGCCCGCTACATTCTTGGCTATATGGCCAAAGTCAGCTCTACCATGCGTCCTGCCCCACTTTCATACTCAAACTTGCTGACCCTAGTCTTTAAGCACTTTAGCATTTCTCTTGAGCATGAGATTTGTGACACCAAGGCCATTCCTGTCATCACCCCTTCATCTCTCAAAAACATTCAGTTTTTTAAAACTGATTTTGGTACTTGGAAGTTCATTGAGGACATGACCCCGAATGAGAAAACGTTTGTCTCTCTCCACTTTGCCAAACATGTCAAGCCGCGTTTCACATCTCCCGCCTCTGTCGCTCCTCCTTCTCTCCTTGATCATGTCTGTACCCCCAACGAGCGGGTCTATGAGCTCTAAGAAACCGCTGATAGATTTAAGTGTATTCTTGCTCAACACACTGACTCCTTGGATGGCATCGCTCACAATCAGGCCATTTAAAACAATCACTTCACTCAATTGCGATCATCCCTCACCAAGCAATTCACTGCGCTTCATCAGAAATTAGATGATCTTATGCATCTGGGCAGTGTCACTCGTTGCTGTGCTCTCAAAGGTGTCCCTTTGTCTGCTGCCGAATAAGCTCAATGTGCCACCTATGCTATTTACTTGATCAATGGTGCCAGCAAATCCTCCCAGTCCAAGCACTGATTCTCTCCTCTTTGTGCTTTTCGATTAGTTTACGTTTCCATTTTATCCTGTTGGTATGCTCAGACATATAATTTTTGTCCCATGTTTTCCTCCTTTTTGATGAAAGAGGGGGAGAAAATACAGCGGTTAGTAGTACTATGCTTTGATTGTTCCACTTAGTTATACTATTATGTTACTTAGACTCTGCTAATGCTGTAAGTATTACACTTAGTTCATTATATATGAATGCTATTATGTTGGCACAGTTTGCTGACTATCATAATAGCTATCCTTGATTTAACACTTGGGCCTATTGACATTCAAATAGCACATAATACGATTAATTAAATGTGCATGGGGTAAGCTAATTTTGTCTTTCATCAAAAAGGGGGAGATTATTGAATCTAATAGTGGCTAAACATTTTGATGAAATACAAAATTTACCAAAAGATTAAGAATACAAAACACGCCACTGAGAAGGAGCCAAAAAGGACCCCGAATGGGGTCGGGGCCCCATGGAGGGGGTTACATAACAACCTCTATGTTAAATAAATGAGCAACCTACTTTTCCTAAATATTCCATTAATTGTTTGATTGATGCAATATCATCATGATTTTATTTGATTGATAAAATAGGAGTGAACCAAGCAAATTATCTAAGTCCATTCAAAATTTGAATTTCAAATTTTGAAGAATCAAATCTCTTGATATTATCTTGCCATGATCCACTATACTTGGCATATAATCTGATCATTCAATTTTAAATATTATGTTGACAAATATTGTCATTTTACTGATTTATAAAGAAATATTATGATTGAAAGAATAATAACATTTTTGTCAAGGATCAAAATCTCTTGTTGTTATATTGGACTCTAAAGAATAAAATCAGCAATATTTTCAAGAGAAAAAAAAGATATTATGTAGCTTCATATTAACACAAATCGTGGCAAATATTGCAAGAAAATCAAATCAGAATCTGCGGACCAGAATTCAAGGGCCTGAAATACAATTTCAAGATATTATGGGCAGAATTTCCTTTTTTGGTGCACATCCCCTTGAGCTTATAAATAGATGTCAAATGAAAGGGGCGCAAGTATCCAAGCAAGTTACGAGAAGATTGAGCTATACACTTGTGAATTTACTCTAAGCATTATATTGTGATCAAAAGTTGTGAGTGTATTAAGGAATTCTTTATTATGAAGTGAACTTAGGAGTTAGTGTGAGGTTACAACTCCCCCATACTTTAATCAAGAGGTTGATTTAAGTACTTGAGATCTCTAGAGTAAGGTAGCTCTGAGAGATTGTGAGAGTTCATCTTAATAAAAGAAGTAGAGTGTTGAATCCCAGAATTGGGTAACTCTAGGTAGGGACCTAGGTCTAATTGAGACCCAACCTCATTAAAATATCATTACATATCATCTCTATTTAATTTTCGTATTTACATTTGATTAAGTTTTTACAATCACCCTATTCACCCCTTAAGGGTGATCTAAGTCTTCAATCTTTGGTACCGTTAGAAAGATGTTTTCTTACCTTAAAATTAACTTTTGACTAATAACAACGGAATAAGCAATTATAAATGATGAGAAAAATAAAATATGTTGTTATAAAGAAACAGGATATTATGGGTTTCAGTTTATCAAAGGCATACAAAAGAAAATGTAACAAGTTCTCTCCTATGAGCCAACTAGTTGAGTAGAAGCATGATTTGCTTTTATAATGGTTTAGTCAATTTTATCCTTTCAAGGCATGAATAAACGTCGACTATAAGTTGCCGATGGGGTAGTAGTGTATTACCCAATTGACAATGCTCTCATAGCCATCCTTCCTAGCCCCCTTTTTTTTTAGTTGGGCCTCTCTTTTATCAAAATTGAGCTACTTTTAACTCATAAAGAGATATAGCTCTCCCATCAGAGATCTTTTTTCATTCATAAGACTTAAATTCGAGACCTTACTTAAAATGAACAAATGTCAAACTATTTGAATCAATCTGTATTACTCATTTCTAAACTTATTTGATTATGGGGGAATTTCATTTGCCAATTATTTAGTAAAATAAAGATGATGGTTTGATTCAATTTCCCTTTCTTCACAACCTGTTGGCCACTTGGCACCCTAGAAATAGGGGCTCAGTGAACAGCCAAAATTTAACTAAAAAAATTTGGAGTATAAAACTGATGTAGACCAAAGGGAATCCTTAAATCATGGGCAGATATCATGGGCAGATGTCCATAATCCTCTATAGATCTAAGGTGATTCATTTGCAGTTAGCCCATGACCCTATGTGCAATAAGCCGATTCCTAGCACTAATATTGTAGACCCAAGTTTGTAAACCATGTGACATGCATATTTAAAATAGCGGTCTAAATAAGGCAAGCAGCGTCCAAGCCTGGCAGCATCCTGCTCAGGTCAATCACATACGAAGCAAGCATGGCTCAGCTTTAAACTTGTCCAATTAAAAAATTTTAGGTTTAGCTCTCACTCAGGGACACATTGCCTGTTCTTTTTTTCCCCTCGAAAAAAACTCAAACCCAACATTGAATTTATCAAAGTTAAAATTTTAAGTTTGGCAACTGATCAAACAAGCAAGAGACCGGAGATTGAAAGGTTACAAAAAAATTTCACTGCTAATGTAAATTTAAACTTTAAACATCACTATGGAACCGATAATGCAATAATCAAAGGGCCTTCAATAATATTTAAAATTATAAAAATTTAAGCACCAAGAAAGCAAAAATGCATATGTATGTATATATATATCTATATATATATATATATATATACACCCACACGCATATATATATATATATATATATATATATAAATACGCATATCTCTATACACACAAACATATACATATATATATATATATATATATATATATATATATATATATATATATATATATACATATATATACACACATAAATATATATACAT